>CM026169.1:11359883-11831399 GCA_014825975.1 Bombus haemorrhoidalis
TTTTTTTTTTTTTTTTTTTTTTTTTTTTTTTTTTGAGGAAGAAATTAATCGAAGATTAAAGCGTTTCATTTTTATAGAATTTTCACGTTCGATGTTTCGTGGGCAAATAGATTTTCGTACTATTCGTAACAAAGCTGTATCGTTCGCGTACACGTGTCTATTTTCTCTCTTTTTTTCTCTTCTTTCTTTTTATACGCTTCCAGATCTTTAAAAATTCTGAAAAAGATTCCAAGACGCTTATCGAAGTCTTTAGCACGTTATATACAATCAGTTTATTGAAATTGCACAGAAGCACAGAAGTTTAAAAGATCTTGAAACGGTGCTTCTCGAACGGTCTCTATGTTTTGTAATTTTTCACCTTGAGGTTGCACGCTTTCAACACGAATCTTTATTCTCAATGTTTAAACAAACGGTCCAAGCCGTGTCTCCTAACCTTGTCCTCCTTTCTTAAATCCTCGCTCTCCAAAAAATCTCGTCCTTCTCTAAACAAACTCTTGCAAAACCCCGAGCCCATCATTCTCCGCTTCCTCCGGCTCGCAGCAAAAAGCAGATCCACCGGTTGTCACTTACGTAACTCCGATTCAGCTTCGCACGATACGTCACTCCGCAACAGCCCTCTCGCTTATCGAAATCATTACGTTTCGTCGTTTCTCCTCTTTTTCGCAGCTTTTTCGCGAGAATTTATTTCAAGATAATTCGTTGAAGAATACGAGAACCAGGAATTTTCTATTCGACATAGTACTATAGTAGTAATATAATCATGTACGACGTTTCGTGTTTTTTCTTCTCAGTTCTTCAACGACGATTTATTTACATACGCATATTTTTTCCTGCTGAAGTTTCTTGCGATCGATCCCGCAATTACAGATAAGTTTGACGACCTTGTTTAACGACTTGAATGCAATTTAACATTTACATATTTCTTGATTAAAATCGATTGAAGATTTTACGCGAGTCGGGAAGCCTGAAGAGTGAACGTAACGCTACCGTTTCGGAGATTTCCCAGTTGTTTATAACGACGATGTTTCGTGCCTTTCCCATCTCGCTTCTTCAGCGAGAATTTCTATATTCTTTTGATTAAGATCACGCGGAGCAGGAATGAATTTTAGATTCGATGTATTTACTTCGAGAGGTTCTCCAGTCGTAGAAATAATTACGATGTTTCACGTTTTTTCTCTCCTCGGTTCTTCAACGAGGATTTACGTATTCTTCGATCAAGATCACGCGGATCAGGAACTCTGTATTCAATTTATTCTTCCAGAGATTTCCCAGTTATCCAATTAATTACAGTGTTTCGTGTTTTTCCCCTTGCTCGGTTTTTCAATGAGAATTTATGTATTCCCTGATTAAGATTACGTGAACTAGCAACTCTTTGTTTTACAGCCAGGGACAAAAATAAACGGGCAGATAGTGAAAGTAATATCAGCGAAGTTTAATTGATCTAATACCAGTTTTATGTACTCGAGTTTTATCTAATACGCGAAATACGTGGCACTCGTTTCCGTTGCCGATTGCACGGAACGATATCTAATGAAACGACACGCAAAACTAATGAAAAGATTCGTTCTATCCGGCTTCGATTATCAGATACACCGAATTATCCGTCATGATTTCCTCGCGTTTATTAAGTCGCCCGAAATGTTTCTCTCGTTTTATAAGGAAATGATAGACGCGCAACGTGTTTCGTTTTATGTTATCGAATTATACGCGAACATAATAATAGAAATATAACGAAACGGATCATACGTAATTCAATGAAATAATATGAAAGGGAAATTGTCGTTCGTCTATTATTTATCAAACGAAAGATACTTTTCGGACAACCTAACAATTACCTTTTAGAAAATGTTCGAGATGATCTGGAATTTCAAGGCGAGTACGCGGACGCATCGTTTACGCTTTCGATAGTTTCCGATGTTTGCCGAATTTGTTGAAAAACTCGTTCTATTCCGAACCTTGGTATTTCAACGTTCGTTGTATCTCGTAAACGAAGACTCGCAGCAGCTTCTTTCGTTATATTTTCGTAACATTTTACCGATTATTAAAATATTCATTAATATCATTGCAAATCGTATTTCCACCATCTGTCGCGTTTATTTTCGTAATACGAATACGCAATAATAATTAATTCAATTAAAAGACTGTGGATCGGTAAAGTTAATTCCACGAAAGGTTTCTTCAGGCGTCGCAAGAATTCGCGTACCAGATCCACGTGGAGCCTGAAAGTATTCGCTACTCTTTCGTCCCTTCGTTCTTGCGCGGATAGTTAGCCTCGCGGAAGGATCCAGAATACGTCGTGCGCTTGTGTAAGGCATTATACGTATATGTAACGGACGACTTCTCGGGGTCAAATAGCTGGCTCGTCGAGCTTCGACAGCCTCCTCTAGACCGCCTTCGACTTCTTCTTTCCTCGGTTCTGGGTGTGTCGCTAATCAGACCGAGACACCTTTCGTTCCCGAGGAGGATGTCGAGAACGTTCGCAGTCGCATTGGATGATATTTGACGTCGAGGTTCTATCGATGGCGATTAGACGATTAGACGCCACGTATTTCGATAACTCGAGATTAAACGAGAGAATTTCACAATTTTATTTTCTATTTTCGAGAGCTTCCGTGTATCGTTTAGAGGTTCACAGGCTCTTTTGTTATTATTATTGGTTGGAAGCTTTTGCTCTCTTTTTTTTTTTTTCTCTCTTCTTTTTGTAGAGTTGGATACGTTTCTAGGTTTAAATAAAACAATATACGCGTCGTAAGGCGAATATAAAATGGCAAGCGAAAGACCGAGTCGAGCCAATGTCTGCACACAGGGTCCAGGATCGTAAAGTTTGCAAGGATATCGCGGGTGCCGCTTTATTTTCGTCGCCCCGAAAGCCAGCGTCGTTTTCGTGGAAGGAGAACCGGTCGTTTCGAAATCTGCTCGCGGTGTAACCGCCGGCCGGATAAAGAAACTGGTCCAGCGGACGTAGAGAGGAGCCGCCGGTGGTGTTTGGCCATGGGCCAAGTTTCGCGAGGCCCACGGATTCGTCGCGAGCAAACTCTAACTTCGTAGCTCGTTACTGTCCTCCGTTCAGCGACTCGTCGATTAATCGTTTCACGATAGTCTCGTGACACAGTGCTAATGAACTTTCAAAATCTTTCGTATATAATACGTTCTTATTGTAATTCCTTCACGTGACCTACATATACGCTATCTCTACGATGTACGACGTAACGATAGATACTTGTAAGACGTAATTCTTTTCTATAGAGTGGTGTGAGAGAGTGAATTGGATGCAAAGAGAAAGTAATAAACTACCGCCACTTCTATCGTTATTATTGTAAATTAATATATATCGTATTTTATTGGTAGTTGTATTAGTATGAAATTCGTAGTACGGATATTCGCAAGACACGTCTACAAGCGTTGGAATAGTTTGGTAAACCGATGTAAGTAGTTCTGGAAACAATAATTCAAGCGACACGCTACACGAATCTATTTTTTCCTGCTGTTTGCGAATCGGTTGCGTCGAGTCGTCGTAAAAAATTTACGAGTATCGAAGCTGGTGCGTGCCCCTTCGAGAAGAGAACGTCTTTCTCGCCGGTTCTCCCTCGTTTTCCACGGACTGTTCGTCGACCAGTCGTTAATCTTAACAAGCGTAGATCCGAAGAGGCGGTGCCGGCCGTCGTCGGATCTCGATCATCCGAATATCGCTTGCTCGAATTGCCCAATTACTCGGATAAAATATGTTTGCGTAATTGTCGGCGCGGTAATTTCAAGGGTTGTAAAATTCGGATCCGTTTCACTTTGATGAAAAGGCCACGGACAATTTGGATATTTTGAATGGTTTGAGAATAAAAGCGCGTGAAATGAAAACGCGTGCGATAAATCGCAAACGAGAGAGTCAAAGATAGAAGGATACATTATTTTTATTTCTTTCTCTGTACAAATATTCGATATGGTGTAGCGAGGCTACAAACATTTCGTACGTTCTTACTTTCACGGTGACCTAATTGAACTCGCCGAGTTTTAACGATCGTCCGATGTCGTACAAACGTATTTACGTAAAAGATCGTCAATGGAGAAAATGTAAATTTCGAGCACCGACAATAAGACGATTTCGATATCGCTATCAAGGCTCGTTATTTATTTGGCTTGCGGAAGAATAAACGGTGAAAGCTGTTCCGTGAAAACGTATTGACGCGTGGGTGGCGTCGATAAAACACTCGTTCGCATAATTTCGTGTAACGCGATAAGCGTTACGAGAATTGGAAATGGTTCGCGAGCGATGAGAAATTATTCGCGTAAATGGATCCACGGTGAGAACCGAACGAGAAAAATGAAAATAAAAAGGAAAAAAAGAAAAATTGGAAACAAAATAGGCAATCGTAAAAACGAGAAATGAGAATAACTGACGTAATATGACGCAACGACGGTTGCTGAAGAACATCTGGCCGTGTTTTTGTAGAAACTTTTTATACATAATCGTAGATAGTTGGAAAAAAAAAACTGATTATTTTAGCTTGGTTCGTATCCGGCAATTAATCCAAATAATCGAGGTTTCGCTCGAGTCGTTGGATAAAAAAACAAAGAAGATTCATTTCGCTCGCGAAACTCGATTATTAAGAGTAATTGCGTCGACGTGTTTCTATGGAAGAAAATTATCATGTCGGTAAACGCGATTGCGCAACCGGAAGCCTTTTTTTAGAATACTCCTCGCGTCTGTCGCCGTCACGGCTCTCGTATGTAACACCTTTCATAATTTATGATTTATATCCAATTTTTGAATTGCCACTCTTACTCGTTTTAGTTTTATATTAAAATCGATAATATTCGCGATATTGATTATTAATCGATAAAATCAACCATCGCTATTAATGATGTTTCACACACGTGTCAATTCTATCTCGTTCGTCGATACCAAGCAACTTAAATTAACATTTCGAAATTTCTAAATTCTAAAGTAAAATAATCCTACATAAAACCGTATTAAAATCTGTCTCCACTTATGGGATTCAACTATGGGGAACAGCGAGTAATTCCGACTGAGAAATTCTTCAACGATCGCAATCGGAAACTCTAAGATCCTTAAAAGATGCACCGTCGTATGTCACCAACGAAACAATACATCGCGACCTTGAGACACTTACAGTTAAAGAAGAAATATCCAAATTCGGTAATAGATATAACGTAAGAATAGTTTACTCGACTACTTGACACGACGGATCAGATCCGCGGATTAAAAAGACAGTAGCCTCTAAATTTACACGTTGGATTCAGCCAGAACCGAACATACGATAGTCATTTATTATTCACGTTATAGTACCACGTCAAAATAATTTACTCGTAATTCTCAATGAGAATTGATCGTAAAATTCTTCCAACTAAAGAAAAAAAGGAAAAAAAAAATCGTCGATATCGCTTATCATTTGTATTCCACGCGTAACTTGCATAGTGAAATCTAACAACGCTTTATCCTCCGGTGGCTGACGTTTTCGAACAATTCGGGTTCTCCGACGCTGCAAGTTTCGTAACCACGCGACGAACAGTTCTCTTGGTCACGAAATTCGTCTGCGAAGATCTTTGCCAGTCGTCACCGTGTCGCTCAACGAACCATCTTCCGTCGAGAGAGAAAAAGAGAAGCGAGAAAGCAACTGCGAATGAATTACGACGATTGCGCAATCGTCGACGTTATCGAGGAACTTTACGCGTGAAAATTTATTCGCCGCGGCGGCCAATTAAACTTAACGACCGAAATTCCTGCCCAGAATCGGACGAGACCTTTCCTTTCCACTGTGATCTCGCGACGTAGGATATTCCACGAACCGCGTACTTTCCGCGCTCCAACTTTCATCGGTCTTCGTTAATCTTTTAAATTCAACGAAACGAAAGACGATAGCAAAGTTGGGGGGGGGGTAGGGCAGAGCGACGAGCAAATTGATTAAATTGGTATAAGCAAAGATCGAGTTACATGGATTGGAAACTAGTTTC
The DNA here is from genome assembly GCA_014825975.1 of Bombus haemorrhoidalis. Classification (NCBI taxonomy): domain Eukaryota; kingdom Metazoa; phylum Arthropoda; class Insecta; order Hymenoptera; family Apidae; genus Bombus; species Bombus haemorrhoidalis. Next base: position 11,365,851 of record CM026169.1, read on the forward strand.
ATGCATAAATTGTTGTAAATGCGAAAGTACGGAGCCGAAGAGCGAGCGCAAAGAATTGTACGTCGGATCTACTTCTACCTATGGGGTCCAACTATGGGAAACAGCGAGTAATTCCAACATAGAAATTCTTCAACGATCGCAATCGAAATCTCTAAGATCCTCAATAGATGCACCTTGGTCTGTTACCGACCTTAGGATATCTACAGTTAAAGAAGAAATATCCAAATTCAGTAACAGATATAACATAAGAATTAACAACTACGAAAGCTAATTACTCAATTACTTGACACGATGGATCAGATCCGCAGGCTAAAGAGACATTACTCTCTAGATTTAAACATTCGTAACGACACTCGACGGCAAACTTTCCAACGGTTTCTATCCCGTGACTCGCTACACAAAGACCCTATTCTGGACCGGACGATGGCAGAGCAGTGGTTAACGCCGTTTGTTACGAACGTTCCACACCCTAGGTTCAAATCTCGATAGTCGTAGTCCGATTTTTTCTCCACGATTCCTAAATGAGAAGACGTCGATTCGGATGAAGAATAAGAATCTCATACAGCAGCTGTTGTGTACTATCACCGACCTTATCCCCAATCTCACATTAGATTCAGCTCAGAATCAAACATATATACGATAATTAGTCATTTCTTATTCACGTTATAATATCACGCCAGAATAATAATTTACTTGTAATTCTCAGTGAGAATTGATTGTAAACTGCTTACTTCCAAGTAAAAAGAAGATCTGCTTCTATTTCGATGAGACCGTTAATAAATAAATAAATAATTATTTTTATTGATAAAATTAACGGAAAGGAAGAGAATTACGAAAATAAAATACAATGTGCTTCGTTGCATTTATCTCGAATTGCTTATAAAAAATTTTAATAGTATACTGCGTCAGGACAATTGGTTGGTCCAGAAAATGAAAGATGTGTCTCTTCCTACTCCGCAAACTGACCTATTTTCTCTCGACAATATCACGCGCGATTAGAACGTTGTAACCACCTGCGATCGGTTTTCCACTCACACTATACACAGTGTCTCGCGATTTGTTCTCGCAATTCGCGAGTTAGCGGGATTGCAAATACAACGAATATCCACAATTATCCATCTTTTCCGTTTCGCACTCGCAAACCATCACGTTTCCGTATATATAAAAACATCTGCTTTCTTGCCAAATCGTATTTTGCATTTCGTTGTGTCAAATACGTAAGATGATAAAAGATATATTATATTACATAGCCAAGGTAGAATTCCGCCGAAAATAAAATGGTGCATTTTCGACCGGTTAATCAGGTCGGGAAATATTATACGCCAAGAGATCAAGAGGGTGTCCTGAATTAGAATGTTCTGAAACAGCGTTTTCTTGTGATTTTTTTTTTAGAAGGGAAAGAAAGAAACGATGTTATCTCGATGTATGGTTATATATATATATATATATATTTAAGGAATATAAAAAATTTTTTTAAAGAAAAAAAGAAATCGTAACAGGTTTCTAAGCCTATTTCCACGGGCGTCTTGTCGCCGCAGTCTTCGATCGGCGGGAAAGATCCGTCAGGACGACAATTCAGTCAAGATAATTCTTGACCGAGACAAAAAACTAAAAAAGGATTAAATTATTATATATTTTTCTTCTGGGTGAACTAGAAAAAAGGCAGAAGGAAATGTGAAATTAAAAATTTCGACGGCTTAAAAAAAAATGTGTCTTTTAAAAAAAAAAACTTTAGCTATAACAATTATTTAAATAAACTTCTTCACGAACTTTTTTTAATTCACCCAGACGAAAAATATATAATTTTTTGGTTTTCTGTTTCAGTCAAGAATTACGAGATGGATCTTTCCCGCCTATTTCAGCGACGAGACGCCCCTGAAATAGGCTTAGAAACCTGTTACGATTTCTTTTTTACTTTAAAAAAAAATTCTTTTGTATTCGTTAAATATATATAAAATCATACCTCGAGATTCGATAACTTTCCCTTCAAAAAAAAAAAAAAAAAAAAAAAATCACAAATAAACGCTGTTTTAGAACATTCTAATTCAGGACACCTCTTTAACGTTTTTCGAGGGATGGAAGAACGAGCAACACGGTCTACACGTATCACTGTAGAACAAGAGGAAATCCCTGGTACGTCAGCGCGACGTACTGTCGGGTCGCTTCCTGTCGATCCAAGCGGTCAGAGCACGGTGCCAAGTAGCCCCGCGTGAAATCGTTGACCGCCTTTTCTCGTCCGCGATATCGCTCTGCCAAACGCGTGACTAATCGCCGACGAAAGTCTCGTCGTTTGTTCCTCGGACGCGTTTCTCGATTCTCTTCGCCGCTGTGCCACAACGACGCCGCTAACTTTGACATTTTACTGCGCGATCGAGGCGACCGAGTCACCGGCGATTGTATGAATTATTAATGCGGTAAGAAGAACGCGATGCGCGAAAGCGCGCTATGATTTACGAGAAGCCGCGTGGGATTTTGCGAGTATTCGTACGGGACGGCAGGATGACGGAGGAGAGACGCTGGAAAATAAAGCGAGGCGATCGAGGTTTGCTGAGAAAGAATCGGATCGAGTCGATTTTTTAGACGCGGCTCGTAGAACGATGGATGGCTAGAAGGAGGATTTTAAGTTATTTTGGAAACAACGCTTGAGAAAAATCGAGGAAAAACGAATATACCGGGAGTTTATCGCAGGAAAAATTGGATAGGTGGGATGCGCGATTGGATTGGGTTTCGGCTAATGGAACGGAATACGGCAAATATAGGGAAAATATTGTTTTTGAAAAAATAGCGAGAGAACGGTCGAGCGTAATATGTTTGGTGGAGTATAAATTGGTAAAAATTCGCTCGTTTATTCGTTCAGCTAAAATTCTCTGGTCTAACCGATCCACGCTATTTACCACGTTCAAGCGTAAACAAACCGATCTACGCTACGTACGGTCGTGCAATCAGCAAGTAATTAACCCATCAACGTGCACGGTAAATCAATGCAAAGTAAGCAAACAGACTGACGATGGAATCAAAGGCGAGCTGCCAATAGGGTACAAAAGAGCCAAGAACAATTCCAAAAAAATCAGCGCCGATTCCCTGACAAACTACCAACGTTACGCTCGCATCGAACGGAAACATATACACAGAGAGAAGCCGCAGAAGATCCAACGCGAGAATAAAAGGGAAAGGGAATGGTGAAGAAGAGCGCCGATCGATTTTCGGGTAAAGGCAAGACTGATAAAAGAAGGAAAAGCATGGAACGGGTGAAAATCGACTTCGACGGGTGACACAGGTAAAACGAGCAAGAAAAAGGCAAAGGCGTACACGTTCGGAGTAAAGACAAGAGAAGAGAGAAACAAAGAAACGAAGAGACGAGCGAATGTCGACTTCGAGGTGAACGCAAAATCGATAAAAGGAAAGGAGAAGAACGACGGGGAAGAAAGCGAAGAAAAGAACGCACACCGTCTTTGAAGCAGACGCGAAATCGATAAAAGAAAGAAACGCAAGGTAACGTCGAACGAAAAAACAAAGCCAATGAAAAAGGAAACGCGAGAAAAGAGGAAAAAGAATTTGGAAGCAAAGGCAAAGTCGAGGGGAAGGTTACTCGAGGATCTAAACGCGGAGATCTCTCTCTATTCGCGGTCTCTATCCGCAACGTCTCCGGTTGGCACAGACCGTAGTCTGTTTTCTTTGGAACCCGAGCAAGCGATCCGGTTCGGTTGGAAACGCGATTCGCGCTTTTCGCGACTAAGATCTTCGGGCCGCAGGTGGTCAGGCTGCTTGCGGCGAGGCGGTGCACGTGGTCGCTGCATGTGCACACTGTGCACAACCGTTGCGCTGGGTGGAATTAGACTCGCGTAAGCTCGATTTCTCTGCGGACCTAGAACGATATCGCGATAAGGATGGTCCACAGGCAGATATCGGACTTTGAAATAATAGCAGGGTAATCTGTTTGAGTTAGCATTTAAACGTATACCGGCTGCAGGTTTGCATACGGTTTAAATTGTGAAATTCTTGGAATTGCTTATGAATATAATATTTTACGTGATTGATAGAGGAAGTTGAGAAAAACGAGAATAACGCGTAAACAGCGACGTTGAAAATTTGAAAATTGCCCGTTTCGTATCGTAGTATATAATATTATTAGTTTCTTAGACGAGACGAGCTTGCTGTTCGTGAGAATTCCAAAATTCTCGAATCCGCGATTCTTCGAATTTCCAAACTTTAAATCACCGAAATTTCTAAACTCTAAACAATTAAAATCGCTAACATGCGAAATTCCTCATAGTTTCATTATATCCGTTTACGTGGCCGCGTTCGAGATCTTTCAAGCGTCGTTAATATATTTATATCTTTATGCCGCTAGACAGCGTATACACGGCGATTCTGTAAAATTATTGCACGCACGCGTACTACATTGTGGACACGACGATCTTTGTTTCCCGTTGCACGCAAATATCCACGGCGCTTGCCAAATTTCGCGTACGCCCCTGCCAGATCGAATAAAACACCGTGTATCAACATACCGCGGCCAGAAGATATAAAAGCTCGTTTTTCACCTCGCTGATCGATAAAATTATAGGTATGCAGCGAACGGTGGTTATTTCAAGGAAATGTTTAAATTACCTTTTAACGTTGCTTTCGTTGCGCTTGAAAATAAAAGACAACGTCTATTGTATTTAAATATCTTCATGGTGATTAAGATTAAGGTACGCTCGAACACTCTATGCTACTTTGCTATGACGCAAATCGTAAGTCTAATAGATATTCATTATTCTCTTTGATTATTTTCCACCTGTTTCTTTGAATATCCGTAGATTACCGGCAATCGATCGATTAGTCCTTGCGTCAACTTTCCGACCAACAATGTATACGCGCGAGTATAAATCGTATTATTTAACGAGCGTTTCGCTAATAACGTACGCGAACCTGCGATTTTAATATCCGATGATTTTTAACACTGCGTCTACGGGCGTTTCTTACCCGTCAAATTGACAGGCAAACGAAAATACGCATTTTCTTTAAAAAATCTATATCTATTCAAATTAAGTCGGAATCGAACAATATTGGGCTTTACGTTTAAATAAATTCTTAATAAGCAAAAAGTCTTTTCTTTTTTTTTTAAAGATTATCACAGAAACGATAATCGAAGAATATTAACGACATAGAGTAGTCGTATTTATTGAGCACATTTTTTACAAATATACCGAATTTTTTAATGAAATCAGCTAGTCGATTTGACGGGTTTCGCAGAGACAAGTATACTACGTACAGATTTCAAAGATTAGACAGCCTAGGGAGAAAAGTTATGTGTATAAATTCTTCAAATGAAACGACTAATTTACGATGCAAAATGGTTAAAATTAATGCTATGCTTTCTGGGATATTTCATTTCGAACTTTGAAATCCGTCAAATCGACGGGTCCCGTAAATCTAGCTTTTCTGTTCGTTTCTCTGAAAAATGACAAACCATAAATCTCCCGTTTTATTTCAAATCCTAATTTTTCAATTTCCCAAATTCCCATCTCTATCTCGTCCAGTCATTGTCCATCTCGTTAAAACAAAGTCGATCCTTGAAGGGAACAATGCGCCATTCTTCCATGCAAAACAGACTTTACCTTCCTCAATTTCTCCTTCGACGATGCCAAAATTATCGAACAATGGAATTACATAAATCGGCCATAAATCTTCGTGACACGTGCGTTCGTTGGCGTGGTTTCATCGTTATGTAAAGTGGTAGACGCGCGGGCTACGAAGAGGAGCTCGATTCAAAAAGTGGACGCTCGGGCGAGATCGTCGATCATCGAGGATTCGTCAAGGATCCGCGATAGGTTGATGGCGCGAGGCAAAGAAGATCCAAAGAAGGTTGGCCGACCGTGAGGCGCGACAACGTTTCGAAACGCGCGAATTTCAAAGTCTTCGTAGTGGTTCAGCCGCGTTTCCAACGCGTCGCAGGACCTTCGAACGCCCACGCGTTCTCACGCCCACCTACGCCGCTCTTGCCTTTTTATTCCCAGCGCTGGCACTATTAATAGGATCAGCCGTTTCTCCGTTTGAAACTTTGTTTCCTTTCGCTTCACGCTCAAAAGGGAAAAAGAAATTTCCACGCGACGGATCGCCCGTTGTCCTGGACGTCTGTTCTCATCGACCAGGCAGCCGAGATTAATTTCTCGACGAAGAAATATTTCTAGCGAAAACGATAAAAGCTACGAGCAATGACAAGTTGCATCGAGCGATATAGCGAGAAATATACGAGTCCATTAACGTAATAACGTCGACCTAAATCGAGACGATAATGTCAAGTGTCTCGCTCTGTATATTTACGTGCAGTCGTACGAGTTTGAACAATTTTTAGCGTGTTCGACGATCGAAAGATTCAAGATCCAAGTTTTAAAAAAGGCACAATGCAACGGAGCGACGAATTACCATCGTGGTTGAAAATTAAAAGCGATATTAAAGAGAACGAGGAGATTGGTTGATCGTGAAGCTACTCTTCTCACGAACGCAACGTTGAATCTCGTGTATCGATGGGAAGCAGGTAAATAGCGTCGAATCTCGATCGGTCTAGGTTTTATAACATTCTTTTAATTATGCGAGTACTTTCAGAATTTCGACAAATTCAAATAAAATCTACGTAGGAGAATTTATTCCTGGAAAGAGCGAGAGCTTTCTCGGAAGAACAGTCATCGAAAGGTACGCCGTACATATCGGTTGCCTACTTTTCGAACAGTTCAACATTTTTATACGTTGGTATTTATCAAATTACTTGTGAAAAAGAAACAATTAAAAAGAGAGAGAACACGTATGAAACGTTGGTCGGATACTTTCTTTTAATTATGCGAGTACTTTGAGAAATACTTTGAGTATTTCAAATAAAATCTACGTAGGAGAATTTATTCCTGGAAAGAGCGAAAGGTTTCTCGGAAGAACAGTCATCGAAAGGTACGCCGTACATATCGGTTGCCTACTTTTCGAACAGTTCAACATTTTTATACGCTGGTATTTATCGAATTACTTGCGAAAAAAGAAAATAATTAGAGACGTTGGTCGGAGATTTTTCATCGACTTTGCAAACTTTCCAACTGAATTATCATCGTACACGGGATGAGACCGACGTGATATTTGGTAACAATTTGAATTATATCCGTATAATTTACACGGTGTAACGTACGTATCCCGCGTGGCCGCTACGAGCATGAAATGTACACATGGATGAAATTGCTTTCACGTAGGATACGTCAGGGCTTATCCCATTTGGACAGTTGCCAATGAACCAATAGGCCAACTTGTAGAATGCGCCGAAAATAACGGAGCCTAGCTACAAAAAATTTCAATGTACAAGAGCTGTCAATTAAACGATAGGCGACCAGGGTCCTCCGGTCGGACCAACCGCACTCTCCAACCCTTTGCTTTTCGATACAAAGTTTCGTTTTTCATCGCTAGAAATCTTCTAAATATCGCGAATATTTATGAAATCGTAGGAGATTTAAAAACGAAAAAATACGTATAGCAAGCACACGATCTGTTCGATACGAGGATATTTTTCCTCTTTCTTTGATATTTCTTCCATACTATTGTTCGTCGAATCGCCTGTTCTAAGAATTCCATCCATAAAATTCAACTTCTCTTATTTTCTCTTCTACGAGAAGAGAGCGTAATATAAAAGCGAAGCATCGGTTTCGTACTTTTCTAAATTGACTTGGCTTTTTTCAAACTTCCGATATACACGAAGACGATGAAGTTGGTGTTCTGGGGTTTCGGCAAATGGGACGTCAGGCTGTTTTCCTCGGCAGTAGATGTAAATGTTTATCGGTCGATCGCCAATAAAAACAACGGCACCGTGGCGAGCTTTCAGCAACTTCCTGCTGCCCACCACCATCCCAGTTGTACATCGAAAGACAAACTGGTTCTAACGTTATCGGGGATTACAGGCTCGCTCATCTACTATTCGTTTCCTCTTTATCTTCTTAATCCTCTTTAATTTGCAACAGAAGTCGTTTCTATTTCGAACCAACGTCATCCATCGCTCTTCCGTTTCAAAAGTTTACGCACGCGTTACTCGCATTACGCGTGTGTACGATAAACGATAGATCACGTAAGAATCAGTTTCTAACGCAAACAGCCAGCGTTTCTCGTTTCTGCCACCGATTTATCAGCCTCCTCTCGTCCGGATGAAAGAGACATCGGCTGATAACGATTCGCGAGGCATACCGAGAGGAATTCGAACGAAGCGGCAGGAAAAGGACGGATAAAAGGAAGGGAAGTGACGAAAATGAGATAAGAATGGAAGGTTCGGCGGCGCCAAGTGAATCACGGCTCGCGAAATAAATCTAAAAGCGTGCAAGTTTGCCGGATCACGGCGACAACGAAAATATTGCCGGATCAATTCGTTCTCTCTTCGCAGACGTGTTTTCGAAACACGCGTGATTTATGCGACAGTTTTATTTACGCCACCTCTTCCTGGATACGTGATTTAGACTGTTTCTCCGTGATTAGATCGACAGTTTTTCAAATTGACAGAATCGTAGTCGCATGGTATAAACAGGTTGAACAAGAAGTTTCTTTCTCACCAATGACACAGTTATTTCCGTAGAATTGAACTTTCTTAACGTTGTTCAGACTTTGCTCCGCTTCGCTTGCTTTCTTTCTTTTCTACGCGTATACTTCTGCTTTTATCCGCTTTTATTTCGCGGAATTTCCTCGCATCTCTGCTACTATTTTACTCGACTTGCGTATATTTATTATCCTCGAAGATGGAAATTGAAGATAGAAAGGCGATTTTTCCAGAAATACCGACATCAGATTTACGAAAAGTACGAAAGTAGAAACATCGGCTATCGGCAATTCGAAGCTTACGTGTATCGTCGTTGATACACGTGAGACGATAAAAACTTCCACTTTTTAAATTTCTAAAATTCTCTTTACCCTCCGGAAAGGACAAGAAAATATTTTGTACCCCATTTTACCGAGCTACATAGCCAAATGGGAAGAAGGGAAGACACACCCGTTGCGACTTACCAGCGTAATTTCCATTCGATTTCCATTTACAACCGGTGTCCCAGCGAGGGTGACACGCTCGTACAAGCAGAGCGAGCTTAAATCGAGCTTACCGGCGCAACGTCGTCCGCTTCGCGCCTTTTACCACGCTCGTCTACGTGCTCGTGTTTCGGAGGGGGTGAAAGTCCAGACGGCGCCTGCAAGACTAGCCTCCCTTCGTTCGCAGTCTGACAACCACCTTTCGGTTAATCCGTTGACATACGAGACCTGTTTTTTATCCTTTTCGGGTTTCTCCACGCTTCGAAGAGTTTGTCGCGCCAGGACAAGATAAGAAAGGAACAAAAAAAAAAAAAAAGAAAAAGAGCGGAAGTATAAGCACGGGAGGAAATTAAATCGACGCTGAAAGGTCTTCGTTTTCTATGAAAATCGAGCAATTCTAATTTTCGAGACGTTTGATCAGGAAGATTTATTTTATCGATTTTATCGATCGATATCTTGGGAACGCGTAAAGATATTTCTCTTTAGTATTAGGTTGTCGGAGAAGTTCCTTTCGTTTTATGAGGAAACAATGAACGCACAGGATTTTTTGTTTTATATTATTTCGTCGAATTACGTACGATCCATTTCCTTCTGTTGGAAGGACACTTTCCAGCCAATCTAATATTTCGTTGCTTTCGTTATTCGTTTCTTTATCACATTCGTTATTGTTTATGACCGTTTACTCGACGACGAAGACGGCAGAAACGTTCTAGATATCGACGATAATTATTCAATGATAGAGATAGAAAATCTGATACATGTCTAATATAGAGCTGTCGCAATTAAATCGGAGTTTCTCTCGAAGCAAAGTTACGTCTACTCTTACCTACATTGTGAATTTTGGAATTTTCAAGCGAAAATTGAACGGTTTATTTCGTAATGATGAAACCTTATAGGTAAAAGAATTTTTCTCATTTTCCATAGACAATTGAAAGTCGCAGAATAGAAAACGTAAGAGAACCGAAATCGCCCACTTCGATCGACAACCATCCCGGCACCCTTTCGCAAACTCATTCCCTCCCACAAAAACTTACGAAAACAATCTCCATCACTTTCTATCCCTGAAACTCCTGTTTCCAAACACACACACGCCCTTTCTTCCGCCCCTATCGGACTCGCTAATTTATCGTCGACACACTTGGAATAAAAGTGATATCGTCGCGTGCGATGGCGAGGGTTGAAATTTTCATCGTCGTCCACGCTGTCGAACCGATTCTTTCGTTGACCCCCCGCAGACACCATAGGGCGACACTAAAGGGAAGGCCATGGAATAAATGTCCCACTGCCTATCTGCCGAAATAAAGCCGGGTATCCATCGACGTTTGCTAACGTCCGTTAAGCTTCGCCAATGTGAATTTACTTCGCTGGGGATATACGTGTATATGTGCATCTGTGTGCATACGATACATATATATGTATTAGGTTGTCCGAAAAATTTCTTTAGTTTGATAAGGTGACAATAGATGAACAACAATTTCTGTTTTATATTATTTTATTGAATTATGATCCGTTTCGTTCTATTTCTATTACTACGTTCGCGCATAATTCGATAAACTAATATAAAACAGAAATCGTCGTTCATCTATTATTTCCTTATAAAACGAAAGAAACTTTTCGGACAACCTATTACGTACACGGATAGCAAACAGTCGTAAATAATGGAGAGTATTTGAGAAAGTTTGCAGTTATGTCGGTATAGGAGAAAAAGAATTTGGCTATTTCTTTCCATTCTTCTTGAATGTTTGGTGAAAATCCGTGCACGCGGTTTAACCACTCGAATATTTCGAAACACACGAACGATACGAGAAAGTCGGAAGAATTTTAAAGTTGATATCTCGATAGCGGATGCTGCGCAGGAGATTGTAGTGTTTCGAAAACGTCCGAGTGGCAGCCGCAAGAATATGAAATGGTAAGTTAATGGTATTCGTTCGAAAGTTTTAACTGGCAGGAAGTTGCAAGGCGATCGGAAATTCAAACAATAGTCAACGCCGCATGGTATGTCAGAAACGAGGATATGCGCAAAGACTTAAAAATACCAACGGTCGAAGAAGAAATCGGCAGGTACGCAGAAAAATACAAGAGAAGAACGGCAACGCATCCAGACCAACTGGCTGCTGAAGCGAGCAAAACTCTCATAGAAAAAAGACTACAAAGAGGACACTCCACTGACCTCGCTAAAGAAATAAAATAGTCAAAGTCGAAGACGGTATCCCGCTGGGGGTGGCCATTCACACGTTATTTAGCAATTAAGTTAGAAAAATTTACCAAATTGTAAAGAACAAATTAAATAATAATAAAAAATGAACTTTGCGGACAACCCGATATCATGGAGGAGGTATCGCTGGGAGTGTCGCCGGGGCCTAAGTCAGAGATGGCCATACTGTTACTGTTTTCTGATACTAGAACATATTAGAGCTAGAGAAACACCCATTACGTTGTTTCGATGGCCTGCGGAACGTTCTTTAGACCTCTTTGGTTTTCTTATCGCTAATTTATGGCTCTGTGACAATCACGACGCGTGATTGCAACAATTGCGTATACGCAATGTCGTGTTTCAGAAAAAGAAATCACAAAATTAAACACGTGTTTAATACGAGATTTTTGAGATATCTAGGAAAAACGCAGCTTTGTTTGATGCCAAATTGTATCGATAACGGAAGCAATATCTATAAATTCAGTTTCTCTTTATCAAAATGTAACGTTCGATAATTTTTCGTGATTTTACGTCATTAATTTCTAAAGCGTCGAAATTATTGGTATTGTCAAAGATTAAAAAATAATCGATATTTATTGAAACGTATCAGAACGAAAATTGAGAAAAATTCTCCGTTGACGTTTCTTCTTTCCCGGTTTGGGAAATATTCGATAGGAAAGGAGGAATGTTTGATCTTCTCGCGAATCTAAGTGAATCATTGCAGTACAACGTTGATAATTTACACCAACGTATAGTAAAGTCTTTGGATTAAAAGAATGCGATGATCGAAAGAAGGGGAATATCTCGTGATCCGACGAGCTGCTCAATTGCATCGAATCGCGATATCATCAAGTTGCAATGAATCCTATCGAATTGCAATATTGCTAAGTTGCACCGGATTGCACCTAATTGCGCTCAATTGCAACTAATCGCACCAAATCGCACCGAGTCGCGCCAAATTGCACCCAATTGCACTGAATCGTCCTGAATCGCAATATGTAGTTCACGCATCGTTATCTACGAAAATTAAAAAAAAAAAAAAATGGTATGACGTCACAACATAATTGCACAATGTCATCGTACCAAACGCAATCGAATATCTCGGGAAACGCGAATGATACGAAAAACTGTTTCGCAGAAAAATTTCCACGACGTACTCTCGAAACACTCTGAACGGCCACTCTGTTCCATTCGTACAAATATATCTAAAGTTCAATTCTTTACCTTATTTACGAAACGTTCGTGATTTTTTGTGTCTCCGACGTGACATAATCGTTGTAACGTAACGAGAAAACGCGATATTTGGAAACAGGGCGTGCAAAATTATTCTTCTAAAGCCTTGTCATTTCTCATTGCAAGTAAAGCGATCCTCTTTCTCCATGTTATTTTATTCTAAAAATAGTAAAAAATGCAATTTTCATAAATATCGCGATTCGATAAACGAAAGAAAATTTCAATTTTGAATATCTCGAAACACGATTTTGCCATGAACAAGGTATTTCAAACTCGTCGATTCGGTGATATTACCATTCGGTACATTTGATCCAATTCGTTCGTATCGGCGTTCGACGCAATTCGCTACTATCGCGTTTCGTTTCGATTCGGTGCTATCGGCTATTGCGATTTAACGCGATCTCACCGCACGATACTCGTACGACGCGATTGAAAAATTGTTTCGAAAAACAATTGAAAAATATAACGCGCTATCGAAAAATAACCGAATCGAGGAGATAACAGGAGAAAGAAATTTTGCGAATGAGTAAGACGGAAATTTCGAACCGCCGATATTAGCACGCGTTCGTTGAATACTCGGCTTAAGGATTCGTAATCCTGGGTTCGAAGTCGCAAGGAGAACGCGGCGGAACCCTCGAAACTTTATCGATCTTTCAATCACTGCGCGACAAAGGCGGAGAGAGTACGGAAATCGAGCGACCCCAACGCATCGCGGTGAACCCCCTTGGTTGCTCGCCCCTTTTGTTTTCAAACGAATCTCTTCAACGAGAATTTTTTGCGGAGACAGTAACGATTCTTCGACAACTTTGGGTATCTTTAGGTATCTACTTGGACAAAGTTATTGCTTTCCTCTTTAGGGGAATCCGGGGAGATGTTTTGGTGGTTGAAAGTGGAGGAGCGAGGATTTCCAATTGAATCGTCGTTCGATCGAGAAACAGGGAAATTTTACGTTTGATCAAGTAAATTTTCTTTTTTATTTGATAGACTATTTACAATCAATTCTCATGCAGAATTTTAAGTAAAATCAAGTAAAATTGAATCGATAACGAGTAGGCGATTAAGCTTCGCATTAGGTTGCGTTTGTTTCCAAAGATAAATAATTTAATAATAGTAATATTAGGTGGTCCGAAAAGTTTCTCTCGTTCCATAAGTTAATGATAGACGAGCAACAATTTCTGTTCTATATTATTTAATTGAATTAGCCGTCTGATCCGTTTCGTTCTATTATACTATATATTATGTTCGCGCATAATTTAATAAACTTAATAACATTGTGCGTCTATTATATCCTCTTAAAACGAAAGAAACTTTTCGAACAACCTAATAATTTTAACTACGGCCTATCTGTAGAATACGTAGAATAGTCTGTTCGATTCAAACGTCGTATCTACAGTTTCGAAACTGAAGCGATTTACCCTCTTCGTTTTTCTGCGTTCGATTAAAAAGAAACGGTCCGGTACCGTACAATTGTGTTTGTAAGAATCAAAGCACGGGGAACTTGAAATATTTCGACACGCGATCTTGAAAAACCACTAAGATAGACGGTAGATAGGACGTTTTAATTGAGAAGATGAGAATACGCCGAGAGCGAAGTTCAAAGACCCGAGAAAGCTGCGAGAATAATCCGGCGAGAAGTTACCCGACTATCAGCAGAGTGCGATCGAAGAGGCGTTGACGAAAAAATAAAATAAAAACGAAAGAACTGCGAAATTATATCGCTGACGATCCCTGAACACCGATAAAGCGAGAGAGAAACGGGGGAGGCAGCGACGCGATCCGCTCCTGAATTTACGAGGCTCCGCGGGTGCCGAGGGTGCAGGGGCGTACAGACGTGGCGCCGGGCGTCCCGACGCCTAGACTGGCAGGGGCCGCACGCACGTTGACCGTGAAACGCGCGCGACATCGTGTTAAACTCTGCTCCTCCACAGCTTTGCTTATCGATGTTTCCTTCTTTCTATTCGACCAGTTCTCTCTGCACTTTTCTAGTTAGTAGCTTACAAGTTGCGATTTACGAGAGGCGTTACGACGAATAATATTCTAATGGATTTATTTGTTTATCGTAAAAGTCACTGGTAATAGAAAATATAGGAACGATGCGCGAGAAAGTGAGTAATTAAGATAATTACGATAATTATGAGGAATTTAATAAGTAAGACTAGTTCTGATTGATACACGATCGACTAAGAGCAACTAATTATCTAAACAGAGAGTTAAGTGACAAGAATTACCAACTAATAAGATAAGAAGAACGAGACGAGCAAGATCAGAGATCGCTGGAGTTTAAGTAAGCGAACTACAGAAGAAAGACGAGTGGAAGTACGTGCACTATTGGCGTGTAGTATCATACGGTTGAAGCAGCTAAAATAACCATACAATGTACGATGATGCTCAACTCGCAGTAGTTCCGGATGACGTAAGTTTCTGGACGCGACATTCTAATTTGTCGGTAACATGGCCAATACAGTTTGATAACGACGTTGTGTCTTTTTTTCATATATCGTTTAGGGTGATCCGTCTCGATCTTTGTCAACTTACTATTAATTATCGTCCGTTTCGTTCCTACTGACGTATACACTGCGTCAATTCAATTATCTAAATAATGCTGTTGACGTAACATTCGCAACTTATGCACCTGGAAAACAGGAATTCAGGAGAAAAATGAGCCGCTCGTTTTGCTAACTGGGTTAACTCGATAAGGCAAAAAGCAGAGGAAATTAGTGAAATTATATAAACATCGATCGAGTATTTTGACACTGGAATTCCGAAAAGTGTGAAAAAATCGAGTTTAGCTTGTGAACGGTTCGATTAAGACAGCGATTAGATACGGATCGAGATGAAAATCTTTGTACTTTTTCTCTTTTTTCCTTTATTTGCAAGTATTTTACAATCGATTCTCATTGAGAATTACAAGTAAATTATTCTGGCATGGTACTATAACGTGAATAATAAGCGATTATGTATGTTCGATTCTGGCTGAATCTAACGTTTGTCTGATTCGAGGAAGAAAAGGAATGGCCAGATGCGCTTTTGGTTCTAGGAAATCACACCTTCGCCTGTTTTCATCGATGCAAGTGATAAAACTGTTCTTTACGATTCTTTCTTATTTCCAGATTAGATAGATCGGTTAGATTCGTGAGAGAAAAATGCACGTTACACGGTGTACTCGAAGGACATTGGAAAGATGAAATATGCGAATCGCTGTCGTCGTTTCGCGACAGGATGGACGTGTCCTCTCGTTGGAAAGCCAGGACCTTCAGGCGCGCAACGCACGTATCACTCACACAGCCGTGTGTCAGTGAAAATCGCGTCTCGCAATTTAACTCGAGATCACGAAGTGTTCGCGTGTACGCCTGTAAAAATATTTCGCACTTTCTTTAGAAACGATTAGCGCGAATTAACTTCAAAACAGAGAACACGAATAAACTCGTCCATTTAAACCGATTTAAATCCCTCGAATACAATAATATCCTTGTTCCGACATTTCTTATATTTACTCGTGTTACTTCGTTTTTCTCAGAGCTAAGTTACATTGCTGGACTGTGTGTTCACGTAGATATTTGTGTATTCATTGCGCGTGTAGATATTCCGGAATATACAAACGTTAAGATGATGTATTTGTGTATTTCGTGTATTTGGATTTCGATCGTGTCTTTAACATTAGAACAACCACAGTTTCGTTTCAAAATTCCTACTTCGTGTTATACTTTTTCCCGTAATGATGTAATGACTTTTGCAACGATAACCAAAAAGGATAATACAATGAATTTTATTTGGTTTTTTATGCATTAAAATTCCAAATAATTTTGTATCGAGGATACTTGTACCAATAGCAGTGAAAATGACTTGTACTCGTCAAAGTGCAAAAGGGTTCTGCAATCCGTTTATCGAACCTCAATTAAGCAGTCTCCTCGTTTTCTACAATTTGCCACACGTTTTTCAAATTTTCACCGCGTACCGCTCTATATCGGTTATCGGGAAAAGGATCGATAATACTCAGGGCTCGAAAATTTTCCGGGTCCTGAATACACATTGAGATCCTACACTTAAATTTTACAACGAGGAATTATTTATTTACAGATGCTGTTACATATTACATATTTTTTATAAGCAGTTTTTTAAACAAATCCAAGTAATACTTTTTCAAGGGGATAAAGACTGTAAGTAGAAAATCTGTAATCATGTATGACTATGCAAGAAACTATCCATGTACTTTAATTTCTCTAAAAAGTACGTTTCTCTGAAAGCGTCTGCATTTATTTTATCTAAAGTAGTTTTCAGGATATGACGATTTTACGGAGTTCGTGAATTTTCTCGCTCCTTTAAACCGAATCATCGCTATTAAAAAAATGTCTTGCATAACGATATCGTCATTCCGTAGAAAGTTAATCAAAATCGGTGTTCTTTAATTGGGTAATTTTCGTAGACCGCGGGGCCTCTCAAAACGCGCTCAACCTGCCTTGCGCCGGTCCTGACAATACCAAAAATGTACTACATAACATAGAATTCTTTCTGTAAGAAAGTAATAAATCAATAAATATACAAATATTCTATTATTAGGTATTTTCTAAAGACCAGTCATTTTAATTAGAAATAGCTTCGTGTTAACTATCGTTATAGTTCTAGCGTTAATAGCGTTTTCTCCCGGCGAATTCCATGAACTGCAAGCTCTACAAAACGTTTAACGAATATCGAAATTAATAATAAATATCGAGTTGAAAAAAAATCGGATATGGTTTGTTTTTTAGACACCCGGTAGATTACACGGCCGGTTTAACGCAGGAAAGCTACTTATTCCCCGTCGGGCCGGAGCCTCGCCGGCAATCATACGGCATTAACACTTTAACCTACTCGCTCTCGAAGCTCTTACCGTTTCAGCCGTGGCACTCTCTTTTGAACGGTCAATATGGTAGGCATATTTGAATATTCCTGTGTATACAAGAGTCTTCGAAATTATTATCGATCATGGTCGATAAAAAACGAAACAGAATAATAAAGAGTATATATTAGTATCGTAATAAGAATAACGAAACGGTTTTGTCTTCATTCTTAGAATCTACATTCAGTTAGAATCGAACATACGATAATCACTTATTATTCACGTTATAGTACCAGGCCAGAATAACTTACTTATAATTCTCAATGAGAATTGATTGTGAACTACTTCCAAATAAAAAAAAATAAATTTTTTAGGATAGCATTTAATGGGAAAACATCGATCGAAGAAGCGGTATGTGTATACGTAGTCGGAAAGAAACGATCGAGAGTAGGAAGAACAAAGGGTGCTATGTAAATTTGCGTATAATTATTGATATCAGGTTGTCCGAAAAGTGTCTTTCTTTTACAGACGCATCTTTATACAAACGTAAAACCTAATCTGTCGAACGTTGTGATCTTTATTTCGATAGAAGAAAATGGATCATACGTAATTCGATAAAATAATATAAAACGGAAAATGTTGCGCGTTCATTATTTCCTTATAAAACGAAAGAAACTAATTTCGAATTTTTCCCTCTGCGGACGTTAGTGATAGCTAACAGGAAGATCGGAGAGGAAGAACTGCCAAAATTGCGTTTCTCTTTGGCGTTAAATATTAATAAACGCGTGTTTTCTCATTCGCTGAAACATTCCAAAATATCGTCCGCCGTGATACGAACATATTGAGAATATCGAAATATTGCCTGGCTTGATAATTATGCCATCGAGTTCACGAGGAAAAAAATCAAGATTACATTTTGTTTTTATAACACCGTATATAACTGCGATTGACGCGACGGCGAACCGCAAGAGAGCAACGCAGCTACCGTGGAAACTGAAAACCCGGCTTAATGGACCTTCCTGAAGGGTACTTAACCCTCATCAGCGTTGGTCACCTGGTTAAAAGTTACGCAGATGTGGCCTTAATCCGACCGAATGCAAGAAAGCGTTGCATTAACCACTAAAGCGATCGGTCGTTGAGCGTTCCCCTTAATGGATCCTTCCAGGGAACCGTTTAGCGCCGATTAGCTCAGATCGTTCGCGTTCTTATCATTGTTTTCGGTCGTCACTCGTGTGAACGAACCTTCGAGGGCCTGCCTTTCGGTTCTTAAACTTTGTGCGTTTCTATGTTTACGGACAAAATGTAACACCGGAGGAAGATCGAGTGACGCGAGAGAAAGAACGAATAGAAATTTTTTTTTTTATTATTTAATTTCTACTTTGCAATTTGTCCAACTGAACATTCGATAAATTACGAGTACGAATGACGATTATTTAACCCTTTGTACTTCTTTGTCGAGTCTCACTCGACATTCTTTCAGTCCTACATTTTTTTTTTTTTTTTTTTTTTTTGTTAGATATAACGTAAGAATTGACCACGGAAATCCACTAGTTACTCAATTACTTGTACCACGCCGGAATAATTTACTTACAAGTCTCGATGAGAATTGATTTTGCAAACTATTTCCAAATAATAAAAAATAAACCTTCTTTTGCGAAACGTGCGGGAAATTGTTTCAAGATATATCGTACATTTAAAAATTAGAAAATGCAATTTCTTTCTCCCTTCGTTTATTTAAATCGTCTTACTTCTTAGTTAAAGTAAATTTCAAATAAAACGCTTAAAAGTGTTGGAAGCTACTGCTAACGAAATTGAAGTAAAACTCAAAGTGCAAAGGGTTAAGCGTAGTAAGGAAGAAATTGGAAAGGAGAGTCAATTAACAGAAGTGACGAAATCGAGGACTGCGATCGACAATTTTGTAATCGCCGAGTTTTAGAGAATTAATTGGCAATAATAAGTCAAATTTCGTAGATGAAACGAAGATATTGAATGTTAGATATTAAACGTTGAGCGTTAAGCATTAAATGTTAAATATTATTACCAGAAACGTTCGATCGATAAAAATCGACGACGTCTGTATCGCGAAGCGAGATATTTATACGCGTGAAATTTCGAAATTTCCAAATCTTTTCGTGGAAATAAATAAAAATGGTAAGTTTGTTCGATCGATAAATGTATAACGATTACGTTGGAAATTACGATCGTATAGCAAAATTCGTAGCTTTTTCTGAAATCTACCTAATCGTTATATCGTCGTTGCGCTGTAGCTGTAGCATCTCGTTTAGAAGGATTTATGAGCGAAGAGGTAAATGATACTTATTTCCTAACTAATGACGAAACGAATCTTTCGAAGCCGTTGAGTAAAGATAGAGGCGGACGGTAGAATTATGGAGCACGTTAATTACAGGTATTTATCATTTTCATACCTACTATTGTATTTATTATTAATTATTACACTATACAGTCTGTTTATAGCAAATATCAATAATTTCCCGGTCAGCGTATAAAATTCATCAATTCCAATCTACTTTCGCGCATGTACGCAAGAAAGATTTTCTAACTACAAAAAAGCGAACACGTAACTCTCAGACATTTTCATCGAACTACCGTGTAATTTTCTCTCAACTTATCTAATAATAAATACCTAATAATAATAATAATACCTAAGATGTGATAAAAGATACTTCAAAAAATCAATATATTTTTTTGAACGTAAATATCTTTCGAAAGATTATCGCAATGTTTAAGGAAAAGACAGCTTTGGTAATATGTGATTCGTTGATAAGGTTTTGCATTTTGAAATTGCTGCTAAATGAAAAAGAACAAAATGCGATTTATCGCGTCTGTCCGTTGTGATCTTCGATCGATCTCATCGTACAATTTCATCGTCGATCGAACACAGCGCGAATTGCGAATCGCGCGCTGCACTCTAAAAAACGTTCGTCAGAAATGGCACGTCAACGAAGTGGCGCTCTTAATTAACGAAAGGATCGTGCATCCACGTGCACTCAAGCTCGCTAATACAAGTTCAAAAGCGTAGTACGTACGTACGTGGGTGCGTATGTCGGTGCAATTAACATAGTGCGGGGGCAGACTCCCTTGACAAAGGATAATCGCTTTCACCCTATTCTCTCGTGGCGGCCTTACAACTTCTGAATGTTATTAAACGTAATTTAATATCTGGCCGTGCCCAACGTGGATCCCTCGCTGGAATTTACAACCGAGGACAGGACGATGTCCTATTAAATTGTGCGGCCTGTGGCCGTTAGCCGTGTGCCGTTTCGACAGCAGGCGATTCCTATGGCCTCGTCGCGCCACGTGGGCGGCATCCGTTTCACTTTCTTCGAAGCAGGAAGAGCTTACACGCGTTGCGTAACCTCAATCAACTTTTGTATACGGTGTATCCGTGATTTTACGCTTTTATATATATATATTTTTTCCTTTTGCTTGTTACTTGGTTTTATTGCGTAAGCATTATTCATACAGGATGATTACGAGTGCTGACAGATACTATCGGGCCAAGTTACGCAGAAACCTATCAACCCTGGACATGTGAAAGGATTAGTCGGCGCAGTAATGGATTCCATAATTTTATGATCTTCGTTTGGCGAGAAATGGAACGATCTTTGCGTTACGCGTTTGTCGAAACTACCAAAGCATAGTTTCGATTTAGGCTTGTAATTATTTTGCAGGAAATTTCCGAACCACGTATTAATTATGCTACTCGCTGTGGCGTAAAGATAATGTATATATTGCAGTCCATGGAACCAAGTCCAATTTATAGGCTAATAGGCAGAAACGGGTAAACCACTGCTCGTTGTTAAATAAGCCATTAAAAAGAGCATCGTGAAACAACAGCTTTGTTAGTTTCTTTTAAAAATTCGTTCGTTCAACATTCGTAAGATCGTTTCGCCAACGTACGCGAAAAAGGAGAATTTCTTTGAAATGAGTTGAAACGAGTGTAAAAGGAGGCCGGATGGTTATTAGCACGCGCGTCGTTAGACTTTCGCGTGGTGTGACCTGGACATTCATTGATCGATATATAATTACTAATTACATCCAATTAATACCAATTAATTCATCAAACTGTTACCGACGTTCTCGTTGATCTCTCGAATTGTAAATTAAGATTTTCCGTCGGCGCGTGACGAAGTAATACAATTCTCCAACCGAATAATTCGATTGTTCGAAGTAATTTCCATTACGTTAGACGATCTTCTTCCTGTGATAATTCTGTACTTGAAAAATATGAAAAATAAAAGAGTCATCGATGGAGTCAATATCGTAATGTCAAGTATGCGGGTTCCTTATAGCATAAAATTTCAGACGACATAGCAATTCGTAAAGGTTCCTACAATTTCCTAACTTCTGATCCGATCTTCCGTAAATTGACACGAGCCTAATACCTTGCATCTCTCCCAACGAGAAAAACCCCAATCTCGAGGTATCTAGCGCGGAAGGGCGGCGCCTGCTCTTCTTAGGCTCGCGATAAATATCGTTGACCGGTTAGGTTAAATAATTGATCAGGATAAGGACGAGCAATTAACGTGGCTATCGGTCGATTCGTGGAAAGAGATGGAGGACAATCACGCAACGGGCAACCGTGAGATTTCTTAGTCACGATAAATCTCCCGTTTTCTCCCCTCTATACCATTCTTCTCCTCTCTTCTGCTGGCATCAGTTTCTCTTTCACGAGTACCGTTAGGGGCATGTAAGCGCGGCTAAGTTTATTAGAGCAATTTCCAACACCGACGACAACAATGGTCTCAACGAAGAACGATAAGGGGAGAGAAATGCATCGAGAAAGTTGCCTACTATCCAAGAGGGTTTCCATGACGACCCATTATCCGAGAGACCATAATTGCCGCGGTCCCTCGTTGCGGCTCTGGTAATTATTGCCTTTCGTTTTCACTTTGTAATCGCGGCGTTCTTCTTTAAAACTTTGGAATTCTTCCCGGTTCTTTTATATCGCCGCGAAAGTTTGATTGGATGGGTTATTAACCTTGGTATTCCCCTTGAGCAATTTTTAATACCGACCTGTTGGTCCAACTTTTTCCTAGAACTTTGTTTTAGAGCGCACCGACTTTACGACACTGTTTTATAACATTTCCTATACGCGCGTATTTTATAATATTTTACAGCGCAACTTTCAGTTTCGTAACGATTCGACGAGCCTTGAAATTAGTGTTTGTGGAATTTACTGGTTAAAAATTATCGTAAAGATAGCGCGGCTCGAATAAGTTTCTCGCGAAGAGCGAGACAATGTTTGCGACCTTACAAACAAATCACGTAGACGCGTAACGTTGACGAGAGGAATAGAATCAACTACGAAACAATGGTTGCTGCGTGCCCCTTACTTTTCCCTTATCTTTACCGTTTCGAGTAAAAGCAGGTAACGGCGCGGCAACTTTTGTTACTGACAATGGAAACGAGAAGAAACACGGAGAAAAATTGAAGGAACGAGAACCAACGACGTTCTATCGAGTCGACAGCTTATCGTCTCTCCTCTTTCGTACCATTCGTACGCGCGAGAAGCTCTATTTACTCGCACGTATCCCTTTGTCACGATTTTTTGGTAATTTTAACAAAGAATTCGACGAACCAAAACGTTCCTTTCTTCCGTCAGGATTGAGGACTCGATACAATTAAGTTTCAACGTTCCGACGCTCTTCTCACTCGAGTTTGCTCGAGCAACGTGCGACATCAACGAAACTCGTAGTTGCTTCTCAGCGGGTAGCTAATTTAAAGTTTAACCCGAAGAAAAAGTGCGTAAACTGTCGCGATAAATCCTGGAAACAATCGAACAATCTCGAAAACGCGCTCTTCAACGTTCGAACAGCCCGAGCGTTGCCTAGTTCCTTGGAAGCAACAACGAGCAACGTTTCGACAAAGAGTACATAGGCGTAAGCCTGGCACCTCGTAATTGGCGCTCGGTCGTACGATCTACGATCGCGATGTTCGCACGCGATAACGATAAATCTCGAGGAAATAAGGTAGAATTGGAGACAGGGTTAAGGGAGAGAGAGAGAGAAAGAATGTCACGGCACGCATGAGTCTTATGAATTCTTTCACGAAACGAACAGGCCTGTCGCGCGCAGCCCGCAGGAGCGTAACAACGGTCTGCTCTTTCGTAAATTATTTTCTGTAGCTCTGTGGATGTAGCGAAAAGAGAGAAAGAGACGGAGGTGGAGGACAGTTAAAAAGAAGGCGAAAATCGGAGTACAAACAGAATCGGATGAGAGGTGGACTAAGGGAATCGAGGGGCAAGGGTTTCCACGAGTGTTTAGCCTTGACATTCGCCTCCCACATCCTGTCAGCCGAACAGTGGCTCTCATATCAAGTCGACACTCGCGTCCAATTCATTCTTCTGCGAGCAGATTTTGTCGACGCTGGAATTTTTTAGCGAATCACGAGATTATCGTCTCGTGCTATCGTTATATCGTTCTTCGAAATGTCTCTGTCGTGTTCGATGGCTTGGGATGCTTTGCCTTTTCCATTTCCAGTATCCTTTTATGGCATAGAATAGAGAGGACGTTGTTTTTTATGGAATTGATTGTTCGAGATATGTATTTTGGTAGAAGTGGTACGAAATAATTCAACCGTGAAATTGTTATAGCTACGTTGTTTGGTTTAGTTTATGAAGAATTTGAATATTTTATTTGTTTTAAACGTTTAAATGTACGTAAACGAGAACTGATGGCAATAAAATAGAACAGACAGCAATTTTTCCGCTTGGAGCTAGTCGGCTCATCTTCCTCGACAATTTCTTCGCTTGCATATTTTTTCTTCTGCGTTTCATCTTGACTTCCACCGGACGTTTTCCTTCTTAAAACGCCCGCAAACATTTATTCTCGGACAGCAGTTCTTTTCTTTCCAAAAATGTTAATAGAAGGAACAAGAATTTGCATTACAACGATAACATTTTAAGAGAACGTCCTGTTTATGAAATAGTAAACCACGGAGGCAAGAAAAGATCTTGGCTGGAACAAAGTTCAGTCTCGGACTTAGTATCGAGCCTAAAAACATTCGCGCGCAAACTATCGGATAACCTCAAACATTTAATTTTGAAGTACGAACCCTGTCTATTGGTATCGTCGATAGTCAACGTGATTGCATTTTATTTCGAATTATTAATAATTACGTATAATATTATTATTCGAAATCAATAATACACGATACGTAGCAGGGATTAAAACTAACAAATCTTAGCTAGAAATAACATTTCCAAAACGAATCATTCTGCAGTTCGTTTTCTCCATCTTTTTCGATCCTCTCGATTTCTATTTCGAAAATACTGAAAATTTTATTACCATTGCAGGATAAATTCCACGTTTCTGAAACATTGAAAACTCGCTCTTTCTCCTTACGTAAGCCGTTAAAACGTTAAAACCAAACCTTTCTCCTTACATAAGCCGTTAAACGTAAATATAAAAAATCCTAACACGATAAAAACAACCTTACGAATGTACGAGGCAAACAACCGGCAAGTAGCGAGGAAAACATAAAAAGAAAAAAAAAAGAAGCTGGTTGAATAATTATGAGGATAGAAACGAGCAAAATCCTCTTGAGAAACGACAAATAAAAAATCTCGATTTAGAAAACATCCGGCAACGAGAGCGAATTAAGAACGAATCGCGCAACGAAACACGATCGCGATTTCGTGGAAGAACGGTACTTTTCAGCCTGAACGTGGCCGGTCCTTAAAAGAAAACGTGCCAAGGACAGCAGCGATCAACGACGATTCTCTCTCTCTCTCTCTCTCTCCTTCTCTTCTCGTCTCTCGGTGGTCGAGATCGGTCGTTTATTAATTTACATGCGGACTCGGCCGAAGGCGCCAGCCGGATGGAGAACCGGAGGAGGATCGACGACGATGACGCGTTTAGTCGTTGCACTACCACGCTTCTGTTCTTCCGAGTTGCTCGCCTATAAACGTATGTATAATTAATATAGCTGGTAGCCACGGTTGGATCGGCGATTCGTTTTCACGGTCTTTGCACGTTTCAGCACGCGCATTATGCATTCGATATTGCGCAATACTTTGTCGTCGTTTGTTTTCTACTTAACCCACAATTAGCGTCCAGATACGTCGTTGTTTATCTGCTGAAACTTTGTTCTTCCCTTTTTACCATATACAGTTTCTTTCCGTCGTAGCGAGCTGCTCGCCTATACTTTTTTGCTGAATTACGCGGTTTAGTGACTTTTCCCGACTTTTAACCATTCTAGGCCAGTCTCTTTCTCTTTTAAAAGTCCACGCCTTATCGACAAAACGAGACCTCTTAAGAGCTCGGGACGTTAAAAGGTATCTTTTATTTTTTGTTTTCTTTCTTTCTCCGACCAAGCTACAAACTTAGACATTTTTTACGGAAATTGGATTATTTTTCGATATCGCGAAGAATGATTTCGCTTGTTTCTTAACTTACGAACACGAGAACGACAAATTAAATTCGAGAGGAATTATTTTTCGGATTGGAATTGCTGTAGGAGGAGCTGGTTTTGTAGATGGATAACGCGTCTGTTGCTTTTCTTAGGAATTACAAAATATTTTGCTTCTTCGGTTTGTTCTCGCCATTACCATTTCACGCTACTTTTTACGTGCTAATTACCCTATTACATATTCACTTTTTATTGTTGGTTGAATATAAAACAGGCATTTTATATTAACTATATCACGACGTATCGCCTATGCTGACTAACGCAATACGTATTTATACCGTGTATGCCTAAATCTATTAACTTAATCTATCAACTGATAATTACATCCTATAATAAATTACCGCAACTTGCTTTACCATTTTTCTTCGCTTCTCAGAGATTAATGGAAATTAATTGAAAGAATTAAATATGGGAAAAATAGTCTCTATTATCTTCTATCCTCGCACGATTAATATCGTATTTTATGAATCAGTTATACGATCTATGTCTTCTAGATCCAACAACGATCGTTATCTCGCGTTTTTCTTTTTGGAATAAGGGAAGAAGAAAGGATATCTATGATTCAGTAAGAAAGAATGTTCGCAAATGATCGGTACGCGAAAGAGAATGCAATTGTGTCAGGTAATTTGCACGAGGTGCGTGCAGGTACCGCTCAGAAATTGAAGCTGACGAGATTTCTAATCGTGGATTCGTACCGCCACTTGTCACAGCCATTAATCCTTTCTCAGCTGGGTTGATTCCAAACGACTGCAATTTTGTTTGGAACTTGTGTTTCTAATTTCACGTTATTCCGTATATTTCGTATTTGACGTTAATATCAATTTTATGACTAACGTTGCGGAAAATAATTCCAAGAACAGTTCCTACTTATACATAACGCGCCGATTTTAACTAATACGAGTAACTTTTCCTTCGTGTAATGTACGCGATTCAATTGTTTAAAATATCCTTTATTCGTTCTTCGACGAACACGCTAAATGTTCTAAAAAACACGCTATTTGATTCTTTAACGAAATGTTGAAATAAAATCGACAGAGGAGATCACGTATATGTACGAGTAGGAAATCGTCTACCAACAATAATTTTCTCACACTTGCACGAGCACGAGACATTTTTTAACATTACGAGGAATGTACAATCGGGTAGAAAATGAGACCGTTGGACAGGGTTATAGTAACGCAAAGACGAAATGTACCAGATCAACGAATCAAATAAAATTCTTCAATTCATAGGTATACACATAGTTTACGTTTCTCATAGAAAGAAGACTAAAAAGGAAACGTTCCACTGACCTGACTAAAGAAATAAAATAGTCAAGCTCGAAGATGGTATCCCACCGGGGATAGCCATTCACGTGTTGTTTAGCAATTAAGTTAGGAAATGTTACCAAATGTCCAGCTGGACAAATTGTAAAGTACAAATTAAATAATAATTAAAAAAAAAAAACTTAGTTTGCGCGACTTCCGAGTGACGTGATATCGCGAAGGGTTAATCTCACTGCATCAACCTCGTCGCGTTTTCAAACCTTCACTCCAATTCCGTCATTCGTAAATTCTCCTCATCCATCATTCGTCATCGTATTTTCAAGGAATTATACCACAAGATTCCTATTTTAATACCATTAGATTTACAAGATTCTGCTGGTATTCCTCTATTTTTCACAAGTAAAAGTGACTTGTGTAAGTCACTCGGTGCACCTTGCGCGAGTAGTCATTCGTCGTTAGACGATGCCGATATCGATCGTAAGTGATACAAAATCTTCGAAGTTCGTGGCGGGATCTGGGCGGATCCGATGCAAATCGTTCGACGGTCGACCAAAGCGTTCACTTGCCAGTCGATCTTAAGCATTCCAGTCGATTGACTCATCGACGATCGTTTCAAGATAAAGATCGACATCTCCAGGATCGAGATCGAAGAGGTGATCGATGTCACGTGTACGCGTCGATCGACGTTTGACACCGTTTCATCGCTGTCGCATCTTTTCTTTTAACGTTGTTATTTATTTGTACGATCCACGTCTTGTAGTTTAGAACGACTTGCGATTTACATTCTCCTTGGACACATCGTAGATAAATCCAAGCTACTTAAATCGAAAGTAACAAAATTCTACTGCCTCGTTGGCACGCGTTCCGACTTAAGCGTGCAGAGTAAAATAAATAGAGCCATATCAAAATCTGTCAGGACCTATGCGATCCAACTATGGGGAATAGCGAGTAATTCCAACTTGGAAATTCTTCAAGGATTACAATCAAATCAAAAACTCTAAGATTCTTAATAGATACACCTTGGTAAGGAAACGATACATCGCGACCTTGGGATAGCTACAGTTAAAGAAGAAATATTCATATTCGGTAATAGATTTAACGTAAGAATCGACAACCACGAAACCTCATTAGTTACTCAATTACTTGACACGACGGATCAGATCCGCAGGCTAAAAAGGCAATGCCCTCTAGATTTAAACATTAGATTCAGCTAGAATTTTATTATTCACGTTGTAGTATCACGCCGGAATAATTTACCTATAATTCTCAACGAGAATCGATTGTAAACTACTTCCAAATAAAAAGAAAATCATTCTCCTTGCCTACGATATGCATTTAGAACATACTTACGCTATAGTTGCAACGTAATTACGTTACCTACCATTATCTTCCTTATTAAGCTATTAACTCGTTGCCATTCTAATAAACTTTTTCACTCGAGGAAGTAAATTTATTTTGTTATTTGGTAGCTGTCTGTTTTCTTTCTTAGCTACATTTATTTTAGAATTTAAAGTCTGTAAGGAAGACTTCATCCTCGAGCAAAGGTTTCTCCTAACTTTCACACGCGAGAATTCTAACTGTTCGATTTAAATTCGATTAGATCTATTATGGAATTATATGGCACATATTATGGAATATATTAAATTACTGGAATATAAAAGGAACAGAGTAAAAGTAAAGACAGCTATGAAAAATAAAATCGCCGGTGTTTGAGAAATAAATTTTCTACAGTCTTAAATATCCTATTTCTACTGATATTAAATTTCTCCAAAATTTTCAATTCTCCAGACTTTTAGATTTTTAAATTTTCCAAATATTCAAATCTCCAAACTTTGTAATTGCTAATTGTATTCGGACTTTTAAATTCTCGAGTTTCCACGTTTGCAAGTCGTTTTCGTTCCTCGACCTTCGGTCGGTTAAATTAATTAAATTTATCGACTATAATTGGAACGATAGAATTCCCACGAACGATTCTTTGCTTAAGATTGGAAGAAAATTCCAAGGCTGAATCAATTCGACAAGTTTCTGACGTAAATTCGCGCGATAAACCGTGCTAATTGAAAACGGATCATCGAAACGCAGAATTTTTTACGTGCTCGATACCATAAACTATTCGTCTGTGACTTATCTTATTGAGTCGCTAAATCACGTTTTAGAATCTTGTTTTTCTCAGCTGTGATAGGCGTTTGTTGCCAATTACGAGAATCGTGTTTACCGAGCGATACACATGAATGCAACTTGCAGTTTCCATCTCATCTGGGTTACGCAAGCGGGTTAACATCGCAGTGAATTGGTTCGGTGTTAGGCAAGTTGCTATTACGCTTTGTTACATTCATACACTGGACGATATTACACATTGCTATACATCGCGTTTGATTCTTCAAATAGGAAGATAAGTACGCTTACTGTTTATACAGACTTGGGTGAAAATATTCGAACACTCGCAAGAATTTTTTACGAATAAATTATGCGCGTTATACGAAACGTTGCGAAACGTCGTTAATACTTTAATTATTAAATTATATTTAAATCATTACATTGGCAAAGTTGGAGACAAATTTGATGTATAGCAACAGCATACGAATGCTGGTAAATAAATTAACGAAATATCAAAGATGAAAAACGATATTATTGTGACTAGACCGGTTTGAAATATTATTGCTTGTTTGACTTGCGTTTTAGAGACTCTGTAGGTAGCCTATGAATAAGTAATTATCCTTATAAATAGTCCCATAACTTTGGCTAAAAAATTTGTAAAATCAGGATATGTTTTTTAGAAATTTCGTCGAGAACTTGCGCCATAATCCGTTTCGCTCTCGCAAATGTCGATATATTTCGTATGGAATTTTCACTCTGGCTTGGGAAAATGATCGCAGTAACGAAAGCATCTTCTAAATGCGCGCTTGTACTCGATATCGGCGATCGATCGAAAGAAAGCCGCGAGTGGTGAACGTTCAGTTCGCAATGATGTCAGCGGACCTCGCCTAAGTACCTACAATCGTGAAAATAGACATGAAATAACGCCGATTAAACCGTGAATGATCGCAACCACGATGATCGTCGTTTTGCTCGGGGTAATTGATGCGTTGTCGTTTCGCGGTGATTCTCTTTCTCTCGTCCCGTCGAGATTGCGCAACGCGATCATTGCGTACGTTTGCGTAACGAGCCTCGATTTTTCGTAACTTATCCGGTTGGCCACATGGAACACGGAACACATTGTTCATCTTGAATAGTCACGGAATAATTGTGGATAATAGTAGAAACGGCATAACTTCACATATTCGTCTGTAATTATTATCGCATCTACGAATAAACCAATCGACTAGTGAATCCTCTCACGCTTGCGTTACAATACTGTCGTTACCTATGCTATTACATCGAGAAAGGTTATCAACTAATTAGACAGATACTATAGGTCGAGATAAGAAAAAAAAAAGAAGGTCAGATAAACGTGCGTCAGTGAAAGCATTGTTAGAATTATAACAAAAAGAAAATAAGAAAAAAAAAAAAAGAAAAAACGATATATAAGAAGAGCGGTAACGAACGTGCGTTACTACGATGCAAAATGTCTTTAGATCGGGAATATTTAAATTCAATAGCAGTCAGACGATATCGTAATAATTTTACGACTTCAACTCCGCCAATAAATGAGAACTTCAAAGAGTAATAAATTCAATTTCATGCCGCTGGAAATCTTGCATTAACAGAAACGTTGAATATTTTGAAATAGAGTCGTAGTTAGAGTCGTGGAAGTATTACGATAACTTCTATCTGCATCTCATACGATCTCTTTTCTTGCTGTAGATTTTTTACTTTTACAACGCTTCCAGCGACATACGTCTGTATGACATTTTTTCCTTATCTTAACTTATCGAATATAGCGACAGCGTCTGGTCGAAAGAAACTGGCACAATTCTCGCGTGTATTTGTTTTCAGCGAAATTAATCTTAAGTTTCGACGCATTATGTTTTCCTTGCAGAAACATCTTTCTTTGAAAGAAACTATCGAACGAAAAACAAAAGCCGTAGGCTCTCCTTTACAATTTTCTTCTATTCGTACGTAATATATGCATCGCGAATTAACAAATTAATTAATTCGAAATATTTGTCCCGTTTCGTATTCGAATTTCTGTCAAGTTTCGCACCGCCAAAGAATCACATTCGCACATTTTCCTATCTCAGCGACATTCCGAAACTGCTGTCCGACTAAAACGTGCTACATCGACCTGAATGAGCGATGATCTGTCGGTGTGAGATCTGCAGACTACGCCGCGTGCGCACGAACTTCCCGCCTCAAGTTAACGTTAATAATTCGTGCTCGCTATTGTTTCGTGAGACCTGATTATGATCTATCGTCGCCGATGCATCATAAAGTTGGCGTTTCAGATAGAACAGTATCAACCAAGCGGTTGGAGGAAAACCTGGAAGATTACGTCGACCGAAAGCAATTATATATATGAAAGCTTAAAAAAAAAAAAAAAAAAGACTAAAACTATTGCACGCATCCTTAGGACTAACAATTGATAAAAACAAGATTCGCTTCTGAGAAGCTTAACAACCAACAAAGGACGTTTGTCGAAAAGGAGGGACCAATTGAACTGTAACAACCGTCCTTTTTCTTAAGTCGGGTGACGATGACAAAGTATTTGTCACCTAACTCCTTCGAGTAAACTCTCACAATATTTACCATCCCTTCCTTCTTCTTCTTCCTCTCTTCGTCTTCCTTAACCTAAGTTTTATTTTGTAAAGTAAAGTCTAGGTGTTGAGAAGTTGTGTTCGTCCGGTTTGAGGGGATTTTCTTCCAACCATCCAGTACCGTTCCTTCTTCACATCTAGGAATCGTGAAAAACTGGACTACGAGTGCCAGGATTCGAGAAACCTGAGTCTGGAACGTTAGCAACCAACTACGCTAACCGTCGTCCTATAGGGACCAATCGTTTAAGAAAAAAGGAAACTGTTCCCTTCGACAATGGAAACGCGCAGAAGCAAGCTGACGACTTATACGGTAGACGATAGAAATGGAATTGCACGGTACACGGTAAAAGAGGAATTTTTGTTTCGCGGGAACCGAGCTGAAATATCAGTAATAGATATAACACAAGAATTAACAAAACCCGCTAGTTACCCAATTACTCGACAGGACGGATCAGATCCGCAGGCTAAAGAGGCATTATTCTCTAGATTTAAATTTATTATTAATTTATTATTCACGTTATAGTACCAGGCCAGAATAATTTACTTGTAATTCTCAATGAGAATTGATCGTAAACTACTTCCAAATAGAAGAAAAAAAAAAAAAGAAACCGAGCAGTTCCCCTTGACCGGCTAAAGCAGGCGAACAGTAGTTTACGAAAAGTGCACGTGAGGATGGCGAAGGAAACGAAACGGAGTCACGAACACGTGCGGCGATGTTAATTTTCTCCCGGTGGTGACCGTGACACCAAGCCGCGATTTTGCCTCGAATCTCCTCGACTGTGCATATTTCTGCCCATCCGCAGCTTGCCACTGACTCACTTCCTCCATTCTGCATAGACATTCCGCGTGTTTTGTCATCGATCAAAGTGCGAACTTGCCGTTTTATTCGGAGTAAGCGATAACCAAGAGTAAAAGCAAAGGAAGAACGGAAGTAATCGCTATCGATGATGACACGATAATTATTTTGCCTTCGAGTTCTACCGTACGATCCGTTGATACACAATCGAGAAATTGTTTTATCGTCTGAGATAGTACCGTTAGACAAACTTCGATGTTCGTTGCGAGAAATAAGGAAATTTATACGATTCGATGATCGTTCGATTTTTGTTATTAGAATATCCGGACATTTGGACCTTGTCACTGCGCGTCTTTCTACAGAGAGATTATTTCCACGCTACGAGCTTTTTGGAAATCTCAGCGTCTCTCAAACGGATCTTAATCCCCTTTGACGTTCTCGAAATATTTATAGAAACGACTATATTAATTTCCAATAGAATTCTCCGCGATTTTAAGAATAAAATCGGTTAGAAATTGCGAGTAAGACTAGTTTCTAAAAGCATCGTTGCAATCGTTCGTTCGCAAAAGGCAGGAATAATGAGAGGCACGGGGAGAGAAGGTTACTGTACGCACCCACCGCAAACCCAGGTGTTCAAGACTAATAGAAACAGTTCGATCAGCTGCTGTTGCCGGTAAAGATAAAATCGATCATTCTTTCACCTCTGTCTTTGTTGTCCGTTGGTTAATTCGAAGAGAATGCCCTACGCGTACTGCAGCACGAACGTTTACATTTCAATGATTCCCTTTTCCAGCGATATACGGATGTCCTTTCTCGGATAGATAGCCTATCTGTCTGGTAATTGTGGCGTTCGATGCAACGTATATCTTTACAAGCTGAATTCAACGCCGTACTATCGCTCGGTATTTCAACGCTTACTATAGAAAGCATTTATGTGTATATAGCGTGTTTTAAATAAATTGAAATTGAAATTTCATTATCATCGTAACGAAATAAGACCATATTGGCAGCGTTTGGAAACAGTTTGGAATGTTTTTTTTTATTATTTAACTTGTACTTTACCATTCGTCCAGCTGGACATTTGTTAAATAATTTGGAAACAATTTGGAAATTTTTTTTGTTATTTAATTTGTACTTTATCATTCGTCCAGCTAGACATTTGGTAAATAATTTGGAAACAGTTTGGAAATTTTCTTTCTCTATTTAATGTGTAGTTTACGATTTGTCCAGCTAGATGTTTGTTAAATAATTTGGAAACGTATGGGAATGTTTCGAGATATTTCCTGTAAATACGTATTGGATAAAAAGTTAGTTTACAGGGTGAACAATCTTCTTAAATATATATAGCAAATATCGAAGATAGTGAAATATCGAGGCATATGAATACAATGGATAATCGACGTACCTTTTTTATCTCTGTATTTTTACTTCTTTAAAGATCAATAGCACGACCGTGATTAGCGTTTAGCTTTTCCGCTAATCGTTCCAAAAATATTTGTATCTAAACCGATCTCTTGGCCGTCACATGGGCCGCACCAAATGGAAACATCAAATTCCAAATTCTTAATATCGCTTATCACGGAAACTGGATCTATTTGCTACGAATACGATCGAATAGAATCTCTTGAAATAGCCGTTTGACGAACAGATGTTCCGATCTCGTTCGTCGATCCGTCGTCGAAATCGGTTTATTTGCCGAGGGAATCGTGGAAATAAAACATTGCTGCCTGGACAGCCTAAATATTTACGCGACCCGCCTATCTTCTCGCTCTTTCTTTCTTTATCCTCCTTCATCGAAAGATACTCTCGAAGCAACGAGACCAGGGTAAAAACGTTTAAGTTTAAGGACCGCGCATGCCGTAATCGAAGACACTTTGTCGTCGTTGTCGTCGTTGTCGAATGTTCAGACTGTTGCCTCTCTGTTTCGTGGCTTTCAAACTCTTCTCTCTCTCTTTCTCTCTCTCTCTCTCTCTCTTTCTTCCTTCCTCTTATGAAAGTTTCGTTTTAAATCGATATATTAGGTTGTCCGGAAAGTGTCTTTCTTTTACAGGCACGTCTTTTACAACGATGCATCTTTATACACACGTGAAATCTAATCCGTCGACCGTTGTGATCTTTATTTCTATAAAACAAAATGGATCATACGTAATTCGATAAAATAATTTTTTCTTTTATTTGGAAGTAGTTTACAATCAATTCTTATTGAGAATTATAAGTGAATTATTCCGGCGTGACACTATAACGCGAATTAATAAGCGATCATCGTACGTTTGATTCTAGCCGAATCTAACAATAAAATAATATAAAATGAAAAATGTTGTGCATTCATTATTTCCTTATAAAACGAAAGAAACTTTTCGAACGACTTAGTAGAAGAATTGTTTGTTTTTTAACGCGTACGATCTTGTTTGTTTACGTGTACAGTTCTTGATCTTTTCGGTACGATAATATTCGTTATTTAATAATTAATATTCTTTGCATTTTTAATTCTTGCGAACAATTACATGGTCGCAGAGTGCGGTGTTTGAGCGAGGATTCGGGACAAGGATAAAAAAATGTACATAACGCGCAGTTTCCCTGAAACTTGATATGAGAAGATCCGACGCGAGTAGAAGTTTGCTTATCGAATCTTTGTTAGCATTTTCCTTACTTTTTGCCTCGGTTGAAATATTTCGAATATTTTCATTGTAACCGTACACGGCGATGTTCGAGTAAACGATCTTTTAATTTCTCGTGTCACGCTGAAATCATTCGTCAGATCCTCGGATACCGTACATTTAAACAAAGAACGGAGTTTTCGCGTAATATTTAAAATTCTCTCAGAAGCGAGTGCGACCAGAAATCCACCGTTGAATCGAGTCGCGATTACGTGTGGATCTCGCTTAAAAGATCGTAACATCCGGCGTAGCGGCTTGTAGAAGAAAAAGATTATACAACGACGTAGTGTGATACCTTCTTGACACGGAACAATCAAAGTTACACGATGGTTTAATTCGTTTTTTTTTTTTTTTTTTTTAATTCAAATAAAACAGAGAGAAACATTCAGATCGGAAATTAAAATTATACGTATCTTTGCTCGAACTTGTTTCGCCTTACTCTTAAGGAGTAAGAAATTTGGCAAAAATTGACGTACAAGAATTCCAATTACAACGAACGGGCGAGCTAATATTCAAGCGATTGTATTTCGATGTACAAACTACTTTTACCGATCCTCTATCGATTTTTTACACACCGATCTTATATATTACGTCGTCCGAAAAATTTCTTTCGTTTTATAAAGAAATAACAGATGCGATATCATTTTATCGAATTACGTATGATCCATTTTGTTCTATCGAAATAAAGATCGCAACGTTCGACAGATTAGGTTCCATGTTTGTGTTGTAAAAGACGTGTCTGTAACAGAAGGAAACTTTCCGGACAACCTAATACATTCGTATCGCTTAACATTAAACTAACGTACCAGTCAAATCGACTGGTTTTACAATTTTATTTTAAAATTCCTACTTCGTGTTATATTTTAATGTAATGACTTTCGCAACGATAACTAAAAGAATAATATAACGAATTTTATTTCGTTTTCTATGTATTGAAACTGAAAATAATTTTCTATCACGGCTACTTATACCAATACCAGTGAAAATGACTAGTACTTGTCAGTGTAAAAGGATCCTGCGGTCCCCACACAGTTTTTAAATTTTTACCGCGTATCGTTCGATATGACGATATCAGTTATCAGGAAATTTCCGGATCGATCGCTAGATGGATCGATAGATGCTAACACTAGAAATACCACAGCAGTGAAAATGGTTCTACGATTTTAGAAATGTGTGAACCCTCGTTTAGGGATCCCAGATGGATTAATAATACGAAAAATATACTACATAAAGTGGAATTGCTTCTGTAAGAAAGTAATAAATCAATAAATATACAAATATTCGTATTTTTTAAAGACCAGTTATTTTCACTGGCTTTGGTAGAAATAGCTTCGTGTTAACTATCGGTAGTTCTAGTGTTAATTACGGACAAAATCGAACAAGGATTATTTCGCTTTTGTGTCCACCGCGTGTGCGCTGTGCGTCGATGTAAGACAGCGGACTTCAAAACGACCCAACTTCCTCTCACGTAACTGCTATACGATTACGGTCGTGAAAAATAGCCAGTCATTGGAAAATTGTTTTTTGAAAGCATTGTTTATCCGACGACGCGACGAGTTCGTGGAATCGAGCGTTTTCTATGGAAAATCTCAACTCGCGGTATCTCCAGCGCAACACATGCTCCGAGTCGTTTATTTCCTGGCAGCTTCTGAAATTTATTCATTCACCTAACGAACGTCTTGGTACGAGCTATGAATAGGTAAGGGCCGGTGCTTAAGAGGCCAGAAACAAATCGTCCCTCCCACCTCTTGCCTCCTCCTCGCCCTCTCGAGTCCTTCCACGGAAGATGGAGAGAGAGAGAGAGAGAGAGAGAGAGAGAGAGAGAGAGAGAGAGAGAGAGAGAGAGAGAGAAAGGAAGTCAAAGAAGAAAAGAAAAAAACAAAGGATAGAAGTGGCCACGATTCATATTGTAATTTCGAAAGCAGGATCCATTTATCTTGCAGGGGCGAGGGAATTTTTACAGGAGATTCGTTATCCTCCGCCGTCCGGGAATAGCAGCGACACGGAGGAAGAGGCAGGAGAGAAGAAATAAAATGGAAAAAAAGAAGAGGAGAGAGAGGGGGGAGGAGATCGGCGACGAAGAAAGAAAGAAACGGCGGTGCTGCTCATCGACTCGTGACCACAATGAACCGTTTCCGTGATAATAAAACTAAACGTTGTTTAATTTGTATGGAGAGGCCTTCCAGCTCTTTTGTCCCGGTTGTTCCGTGGCTTTTGTGAAACGCTCGAATACCTCGCGCTACGGTATAAAAATAGTGGATAAATCAAAAGGACAGGCAGAAATAGATACGAGGTTGTTCAAGCCATGTACAAAACCTATAAAACGTAAATTGTACAATGGTGCGCTGTTCTTTTTTTTTCGCCCAATTTCATTGTACCGTTCTGTGTCCTCCCTTTCCTTTCGTACGTCGAATTCTGCAAAATTAAATTCAACGCGCTCTTGAAATCGAGGCAAACGCGAAAGTATCTTGCTGGTCGTTTTCAAAGAATGAAAAATCTATCGATCGATGTATTAAAAGACATAGAGTTTCAAAAAGAAAGAAGTCAGCAAAAAGAAAAGATATTGGCGAGTTTGAACTTGAACGTTGGGGAATACGAGAGTCCTACGAATCACCGATATTCGTCGATCCACTTTATCTTGACGCAATTTCGTCCAAATGTAACTGAGACATTCGCGAGTCGAAGATGTATTTCCGTCATCGACAGCGTCGAATTCGACGCTGATAATACCGGACGACGGTGAAATCCAAAGTCGAAGAGAAAAGGAATGAAAAAGGAAGGGGAAGAAAGGAAACTAACCGAAAAGTCCTTCGTCAAACACCTTCGATACGCGTCTCTGTGTATCCTCGGCTTCGTCCGGTTGATCTTCAAAGGTCAACCAGATTGCGTAACCTCTTGATGGCCAGTGAATCGCGAGAAAGATCTCTGCGACGATTGCCTCGATGCACGATCGAGTGATTCGTAAACAAGCGAGTAGGTACATGGATGGTAAAATGCGGACCGAGGTCTGGCTGGCGATCAGCAAAGAGAAAGAAGGACACGAGGTAGCAAGGTGAACAAGAGAAAAAGAGAAGGTGGTTGTTGTTGACACTCGGGGTGGCGATTCTCGAACCAGGTGGCGGCCGATTGGCGGTGCTAAAATTGAGCGGAGGCGCGATTGGCCGAGCTTGCCTCGACCTCTTAGTCATCGTTCCGGATTTGGAAAATTGGCCAGTTGCCGAATTTCCTATGCCCTGCCGAAGGGTTTTCTTCTACTGTTCCTTAAGGAGATGCATCGGTCTACAGAATCGGAAGAAATCACTTGCTTTTTCTAGCAAAATCGTTGAAAATAGAACAATCTTGGCCAGACGATTCGTCCGTTTATTTTCATTAGCCATTTATTTCATTTAGTATCGTCAAAGTATCAGAGCGTGCTAACGTTATTATCATTTACACGATTAAAATTCGATTAACGTTAGAATTATCACACCGATCAAATCGACTGGTCCTACAATTTCATTTTAAAATTCCTACTTCGTGTTATATTTCCCCCCCCCCCCCCAATGATGTAATGATTTTTGCAACGATAACTAAAAAGTATAATATAATGAGTTTTATTTCGTTTTTTATGTATTAAAATTCAAAATAATTTTGTATCGAGGCTACTTGTAGCAATACCGGTGAAAGTGACTGGTACTCGTCAAAGCGTAAAAGGGTGCTGCAGTCCGTTTATCGAATCCCAATTAACCAGTTTCCTTGTTTTCTACAATTCCCCACACGTTCTTTAAATTTCTTTAAATTTTGGGGAGAATTTGTTAGCGATTGTATTTTACAGTAATTTCCATTTTGAATGTAAAAAAAATCGTTAAATATAATTTATAGGGAATTTTTAAATGGATATAGTCAATGAAATAAATATAGTAATATCGTGAGATAATATACTTTTATGGTAAATAAATAATAATTTTAAATCCATCGATAAAAAATTGATAATGACGATATGAGTTACCAGGAAAATTCCGAATCGATCGCTAGATGCTAACACTGGCAATACCACAGCAGTCAAAATGACTGGTTCTACAATTTTATAAATGTGTCGATTCTCGTTTAGGGATCGCGGCCCCAGATGGATTAACAATACCAAACATGGAATTCCTTCTGTAAGAAAATAATATAAGTCAATAATATTCTATTATTACGTATTTTTTAAAGATCGATCATTTTGGCTGATTTTGATAGAAATAGCTTCGTGTTAACTATCTAGTTCTAGTGTTAAAATCGTTCTTTAAAATGTGTGTTAGTGACGCGAGTTGAAACTTTCCGACAGGAAGAAGGCTACGTTACGGGTTACACCGACATCTCGCACCTTTCAGTCTCCGCTCCCTTCTCTTTTATTTTACCTCCACCTCTTCGCGGACGAAATTAGTTATTCCTTTCGTTCGAAGAGTCGTTGTAGGACAATTTCAAGGAATATCGCGAGTACGGAATTTCCCATTAAAAGAGAATTTAACAACGCAACGATTAAGCTTGATTATCAGGATTACGAATGATCACTAGCTGAAAGGTTTATGCCTGTATCGTTGTTAGAAAGTGATCAACGATTAAGATTACCAGGCTAATTGATACGTATAGGTATATTATTTAGGTGAAATTTAAACCGTGGATCTTATCGAGAATTATCTAAATTACTTTTGAAATTAGTCGCCTAAATTGCTTACTTAAGATTTCCGTAGATCGTATATCGATACGATCTATTTTCTTTTATACCTCTTAACGATAAGTCGAGCCTCGTTGTCGGATATTACACGATACAATTAATTCATCTTCGATACTAAGAAGCCTCGGTCAAAATTGCCCAACGATTATTATTTTACATCTGATCTCAACTACGTTCTACTCCGTTTCGTTCACTCCACGTTCGTCCTACGTTCTCCTAAATCAAAATTTCTATTACGCTCGTCGAATGAAAATCCCCAACTCCGTATGTTTTGATCTTACAAAGGAATATCACGATGCGCCGTTGCTCCATTCGTTTTCGTCTCGGTTGCCTCTTCATTGTATACTCGCAGTGTCTCGCGAAAGTACAGCTTGTCTTCGTTTCTAATTTCCAATTTCCAGTCGTATTAAAATCCTATTGCTCAGTCGTCGATTGACATTAAAATGAGAAAAAAGAACGAGTAAAATGTACTTATCCTGCCTTCCGTTCTGTGCTCTTCGATCGATTCGACTTACGCGAGTAATCGTCTCTCTATTTATAGAGAACGTTGCTACTTATTTCCGTTAAAAAGTCGCCCGACATTCACTGCTTACTGTCAAAGGCGGTGAGTAAAAGAGAAACGCGTAGAAACGACACGGCGTTAGATCCAGAAAAAGAGGAAAGAAGAAACAAGAAGACGAGGAAAAGCAAGAACGGTGAAATGTCAACGTGCAGGGAGGAAACGAATGTTCGATGATTATCGTCGAGTTTTATTGCACGCCAGCCACGTTCCTCGGATCGTTTAATTTCTCGGAAAATCGCATTCACCCCATTCCTTCGCGGCTTGAAACCGCGGCGCGTCGGCCTTCGGATTATGCGGTAGGCAGAAAGCCGCGTTTACGCGACAGAACACTCGTTGGAGATGGATTCGAAACGGTGACCCTGGCTCACTGACCCTTTTTAACCAGGGAACCTTCGCTCTGTCTCGTAAACAGTGCGGACAGAGAGGCTCGAATGTCGCAATCGTCGAATGGCGATCCGCGGCCGACTGGCTGCAGCATCCTTCGAGTTTCAGCTTTTCTTTTTCTTATCAACGAGATCCGACCAAGAGCAAAAGAAAAGGAATCGACGCGCTTCCCACTGACAAACGCAGTCTTACCGTGCCTCGTATTCGGTTTCTCTTCTCGGATGGCTCGTTCCTTCGAGAATTTTCATCTACAAGAGGATACATTGTTGCGAAATCTTTGGCCACGTCGATGGTTACTGTTTTACGACCCAATTTTCTCGTTAAAATGAATAATCTGGCCAAATATAAACTCTGCTCGAATCTACGAAGTACGTAGCAACGATTGCCCTCTCTTAGTACTTTTGCATATTGGCGCGATCCATCGACCGAATATTGCTTTCCAATTATAAATAGTTTAACTCATTTTGGACAAGCATACGATACTGCAAAAGACTTAAGAAGACCTATTCGTAATTTTACGATCAAAATATACCTTTCATACGATAATCACTTATTATTCGCGTTATAGTACCACGCTCGAATAACTTACTTATAATTCTCAATGAGAATTGATTGTAAAATAGTTCGAAATAAAAAAAAAAAATATACCTTTGCCGAGGTAACGTTTTAACTACTCAGCTGTTGCGATCTCTTGTTAAAATGTTTTTTTTTTTTATTATTATTTAATTTCTACTTTACAATTTGTCCAGCTGGACATTCGCTAAATACTCGAAACGTGTGACAGAAAGTAAGCGATATACTCGTGAAACACAGAGTATGCATGGCTGTTGTATAATATGAAATTAAGTTGTAACGAAATGACTGTTTTACTTCCTAATTTCATTAGCGACAGGGCTCGTCGTAATACAAAATATTGCCGTTTCTTCGTGTCGAGTATACTCGTCGAAGGCGGTTAGCTGGTTAAGCGACAGCGGTGTAAGTGTTTGCGTTTAAACAAGTAGATGCTATCGATGAGATTTTATTCAATCGAGTATTAAATGGAATTTCGTGACAGTAAATGGAATTTCTATAAATGGAATTCTATCGTACTGTACGTTCTTTACAACGAGCTTTTCATTTGCTCGCGGTGAACGAACAGTGCAGGAAGTCGTAAATTCCACGGCTTATCAGCTAGTTATTATCATTCGTAACGCGACAGGATCTACAAACGGCTTTATCATCGGCAAAGTTATGGATCTGTCAACGGTCTACATTCTCGACACAGTATTTCCATTACGAACAATCTTCTCGGAGATCGTGGTCTCGAGCAAAAGATCGACAAGATGGCCGTGGCAACAGCATTTCTCGCCATTTCAAATTCTCCTAAAGCTCTTTACTCCCACTCTTTTTCCGTATTTGTTGAAATTTTGTTACACGAGTTGCAGGAATTCTAAATTACCACGATAATCTCGAACATCTTTTTTCACCCAATTTCTTCGGATACAAATTTTTTTTTTTTATTATCATTTAATTCGTACTTTACAATTTGTCAAGCTGGAATTTTGGTAAATTTGTCTAACTCAAAGATACAAATCGATTCGATTGAATCATTGTGGTATTTAAAAAGTAAGGTTCAAGGCTTTTACAGATTATAATATATATATATATATATATATATATATAGCAAACGTCGCTTTTTTCCATATTACAAAATATCTGATTTCTAAGAAATCCTTCTTCCAGTACGTTAAAAGTACTCTTCTACGTCGTTCATTTTTTATTTTCTGCAACGATGATTGGTTTTTCTTTGTCAGCTGATCAATTTAATTTTAACCAGCGTGTAATTAAAATTCCATCAGGATAACGATATTCCTTCGTGGATGACAATCCAGCGACTCGAAAATAGGAAACATTTCAACGTTTATCGGAAATCTATCGAGGCACGGTCTGTTGGACCAAGAATAAATGCGCAGTTGTATGCAAATGTTTTTAACGCCATTGATTCAAACGATGATCATGACGTCTGATCGGAGGAGAGTCAACGCGAGTCAGTCATTCTTAATTCCGTATATGTGCGATAATTGCCACGCTCGAGGGAACCGTCGACTAACGCAAGAATTTTAAATAGATCTTATATCCCTTCGTAGCTGGCTGACGCCACTTTGCTGGACAAAAACAGCTTCCTTTTCCCGCTTCTTCTCGGATTCTCAGATCGAAAATCCGCAGTCTAATCACGACCATTTGTTATTTACCTTTTCCTAAGTACGCATCGCCTAAAGCTAATTTCCTACAACGCGCGTACCTTGCTGAAGGAAGTGTACAACCCTGCCGGCCCTACAGCCAGATTCGTTAATTACACCAGGAAACGTGATCCATGAAAAACCATAATGCAAAGCCTTCTTGCTCGTGCCTGCTCGTTAATCATTCGTCGCCAACAATTTCAGAAACGCTTTATCATTGCACTTGGTTGCGAAGTTTGCAACGAAAGTTACCGTTTTGTTACTTACCTTTTTACGTTTCCGCTACTTGGATAGCGTGATTCAAATTATCGACTGGAATTTCCCCGATGATATCGCTTCGATTTTGATACTTGGAAACTAGATTAGAAGCACGTAACGATGGAAAAGACTGGAAAGCTGATTCTTCCGAGTCCCATGTGACTATAAACGCTTCTCTGTTTGAGTTTGTCGTCCGATTCCTAGTTTGTCGTTGTGCAATCGCGTTAAACGATCGCGCGATATCGCTACTCATAGAAAGAAGATCTCGCTAAAGAAATAAAATAGTCAAACTCGAAGATGGTATTCCGCTGACGGTAGCCATCCACGTGTTATTTAGCAATTAAGTTAGAAAAATGTACCAAATGTCCAGCTGAACAAATTGTAAAGTATGAATTAAATAATAGAAAAAAAAAAAAAAAATATCGCTACCATTGTAGCAAGTATTTTAATTCTCTTCGGATATATTTTTACTTGAGACGGAGTAGCCAAGGTAATGGCTGGTAACCACGAAATTTGACGCTTCGCGTTATTTTCGTGGTTCGAAATTCGCGAAATCTATATAAGCGATAGTTCGTCCAATTTACGAGAATACATAAATATTTAAATCATTGTAAATTTACTTTTATTCGAA
Organism: Bombus haemorrhoidalis; assembly: GCA_014825975.1. NCBI lineage: Eukaryota > Metazoa > Arthropoda > Insecta > Hymenoptera > Apidae > Bombus > Bombus haemorrhoidalis. Next base: position 11,409,710 of record CM026169.1, read on the forward strand.
TATGTATTAATCTTGCATCTATGCGTCGACATTCGTTTGAATCGTCACCATTTGATCGTCGATTCGTTGACTGACGCAGGCCCTTGAAAATCCTGACATTTCCAAGAGAAATTTTTTGCATGATATTCAAGAGATATTTCAACAATTGGAAAATACGATTCGACGGAAAATGACTGAAAGAACAGGGTTAAAATTGGCTTCGTGCCGATCGATCGGCTTTTTGGATCGATTCGTTGAAGTTTCGCCTTGCAGTTATCTTATCGTTGAGACGACTTGTACTAATAACATTGGTTCCTCGAACGATAATATCGACCTATTTACCCTGAATTATCGATACATCGATACACGATTTCAGGAAACGGATGAAAATTAAACGACATCTTCAATTTGCTTTCCGATAAAAACACGACGATAATTATTTTCGGGCTTTAAACGTACAAAGTATTTACTACCAATCGTAAACAGTATCTAAAGATATTTCCATTCTGCGATACGTTCTTTAATCCGTCAAACTGGAATCGACCCTTGGAAACGCTCAAATCAAAATTTACTACGAATAATTCCGCATGTTAATTATATCTTTCTTTCATCTTCGAACTTCTTACTGTAACAGCCATCAAACTCGAGACAGAAGATTGAAGACGGTCAAAGGAATTTTTAATTTGAAAATCAAAGTACCTCGCTTTGGCATCGACTATCGAATAGTCCAAACGATCGTTCTCAATGTCAATCTGTCTTGTATTCTTTCTTCTTCTCTAAGAAACGTTTCGAACAACTCGGAAACTCGAGTGGAGACTCGTAAACGTTTCAAAGAAACTAGAAATCACTCAACGCGAAGCAGCAACAAAATATTTCCATCGTAGTTGCTGAGTAGACCGAGTGGACTAAAACTGTCAAGCAACCTAAAGCACAACCGTGAAGTATCGTTTACGCTTTCTTCGAGCCTTTACATTTCTTCCACGACCACCTCGAACCACCAAACTCGCGGTAAACCCTGTCGAGCATCCAACCTGTGACAATCTACCGAAATAAATTTCTCGAAAGTCTCTACCGGCCAAGTCTCTGAATTATTCCTAAAAACACGGTAATTATTGAATCACGTTCTGGCAGAGGGACGCGCGTACAGCCAATCGCTTTATCACGTCGCGGTTGACCTCTTTAGAGGCGTTGCAACGCGAAACTGGTTGCATAACGTTGTGTCATTAGACTTTCCTCGAAAAGCAACGCGTCCATAAATCCCTTGTAGCTGTTGACACCGCGTAACCGTACAGCGGGTCTTATTCACCGGTTTATTTTTAAGCGTATTCCCCTCTGTGTCGGTCCGAATTACGTAAGGAGCACGTTTGAAGGGTGAAACGTCGCCGAGAGTTCGGGGTGTGTTCCTCGCGACGAGATGGAACCAGGCCAGTTGTCTTCGAAACAGATTGTATTTCAACCCTGGGACGAAATTTATTCGACGTCCCTTTCCTTTCGACCAATTAATTTTCTTCTCCCACTCTTTATATTCCCGTTTCTTGTCGCGAACCAGTCGACGATTATTTATCGCTGGCTCTTTGCTTTCGCGATCAATTCTCGTTGAAGTTTAATCGTCGCGGGCAAGTTATACGACAGCCGAAACTTGAAACAAGTTTTATTCGACAGCTGTCTTAATCTTTTTACGAGGCTTCCGATTTTTCGTCTACTTAATTTTATACTTTAAGCATCTTTTCTGCGAATGCCTTGCGTAAACGTGACCAGGAATATTTAATAAACTAATCGAATCAGTTTTTTAAACGACGCGCAATTTGATTTTATTCAGATGTCGCGAATGAAACGCTGATAGCCATGCTACAAGAGGCGAATCTATTAATTAACAAATTTCCAACTAGTCGATAACCATAAGCCGCAAGAGAAACGTCGATCGTTCGTAACGCTTATTCGTATAATCGGAGCAATTAAAAACGAATATTTCCTAATCATCTCATCTTTTCACAAATTTCTTAATAACCGACTTCCACTCGAATAAACATTAATTTTTACCGAACGATTTTATTCGAAAAAATGCTATTTTGAATCTCTGATTTTATTTATTCGTCCATTACGCTTCACGCTGTATTCTTTTGTTCCAACGAAATGCTCTCTAACTGCGATTAATAATAATAATAATAATAATAATAACGACAATTATCACGAATCGCGGATTTGCGTAGATTCTCGCGAGCTGTTACGAGTACGAGATTCGTCGGCTAGCGTAGTCACCGGATTCCTCGTTTAACGATGATAAAAGCGCAAGGTCGTGATCGGTAAGGGTCAACCTTGTCATCAAGCTGTGCCAATTATCTCTCCTTGGATCGAGGTTCGCGAAACAGCACGAGCATCGCTGCAAATTCTGCGTGCAAATCCAACAAACCTCCGCTGTAATCCTCTTTCGAATTTAAAATTATCTTCACAGGCAACAAAATATGAAAATCGATTTCGGCGTAAACGATATTTTAAAGCGCTAATAAAGCTTTGAATTTACGCGAGAAGAAATGTATTTGCAGTCGTTATCTATGAAATTATTCGAAGCTATCTACATTATTATTTAAATGTATAGTACGAGCGCCATGGGCGAGACAGCTGGTCGCCTGCTGACCCCCATGACGCTACAAACGTTCGCTTCTCTTTTTTGTATCTACAGGGTGTCCCACGTGGATTGTATTACGGATCTTAGGCTGCAGGATTCCGAGTTTTTACGGGACGAATTAATCTTCCCGGCTAAAGAAACGTACGGAAATCCGAAGAATTCCAACGTGGAACGCGTACAGTTAATCGAAGGAGAAATTTTCGATGTAGCTTCCTTAAAGAGGAAAGTAAGAAGAAGGAATGCGCGCTTTCTAAATATAAAAATACGATTTTCAGGTTGTCGAAGTAGAGCTTGAAGAAGAAGAGATCGAATAATGTCCTCGTGGTTTTCCGTGTAGATCGATGGAGGCGGACATATGTGGGCGATTGATCGTCAAATTAAGATTGATTATCGGGCAATCGTCGTGGGATGGCTAGGAGACGAAGGAAACGCTCGATGGAAAGTCAGCCATTGAAATTCTAAAGCGTGTTTCCAGCACGTGGCTGTTTGTCGGGAAGCCCGAAATTGATGTACATTAACGATGCCCGTAGCGTGGGACTAAATCTTCTATCAGTCAGCTAGAACCTTTTGTGGCTTACAATTTAAACTAGTTTTTTTTTTTTTATGACTCGAGCGACGCAGTAAATGCTAAGGTCAACGAACGACGAATACAACGAGGAATCGTGCAACTGGATCTTGTAAATTGATTTCTATCGCGCGGTTTGCTTGGTATTGGTAATACGATGAAACTAATTAGAGAACTAAAATGAAACAAAAACAATTAGAAAACGTGTGGACAAATTTTCATTTGTATTCGCCAGTTTCACAAGGATATTTGCGTATTTGCCTCATTCGAGAGACAATTCTTCGCTGACATATCGTAAAGTAATTTTCTGTTGAAAGATCTCGTCCTTTGCAAACATTCGAAAGGAATAATGCTTTACTGAAGAAAAGGGGTGGATGGTTCGCGCGTTACGAGCCTGAATTGTACTTTGGGGTGCGATCGGTGATCGCGTGTGTCAAAAGGGGATGGTAGAACGAACAGCCGGCGCGGCGCAACAAAATCGTCGGTTGAAGAGAATTCGAAGCGGCGCGGCACGTTCTAGGCGATCCATAGATCGCGATTGATATTCCACGCGTGCGCCACGGTGCCGCATTATTCCGAGGCGTGCACGCCGTCTGAATAAAACGTTCATGCACCTTACAATCGGCTCTCGACGCCGATTTGTCGGCAAATTTGTCGATACCGATTGCTGTACTCGCGCGTCTGGGTCACGGACGATTTGCAAATTTATTCTACAAATTCTCCTTGTAATTTTCCTTCGCAAATTGTACGGTACTTTAGGTCGTTCGTGATCAGTTTTGCCGAATCGTTGATATTCTTTCTTGGATTTTAGAATGTACAGACACGTATAGAGAAAGAAATATCACGGAATTTTTTCATTTTCGTAATAGAAGAGTACCACGTACTACGATTTTTCGACAGAGTCGAGAAAGAAAGAAAGAAAGAAAAAAAAAGAAAAGATCGTTGTGTCGGTGGATAGATCGTTTCAGCCGGGACACTTAAGCCTTGTAATCTCGTAATGCAATTCTTTCGGACGACTAATTCGACGAAGTGAGCAAATGGCCCCTTCCGTTCGGTTTTCTGAGGGGAACGAGACGAAAATCAATACCGGCTATACGAGCAGGCCCCCTATTCGTGCCTGGAAACCGCGAGGTTCCTGGGGTTTCGTGCAGAGACCAGGTTCCCTGTGTTATTTCGCGAATCAATAAATAATCTAGCAATTTTCTAAAGTTTTAGTTGTCGGTCGTTCAAACGAAATATGAAATTTTCTGCAACGTGCAACGAATAAATACGATAGATATTTTGTAAAGTAAAAAGACGTTGTTTGAACGAGAAAGAAAGCAGAAAGAAAGCAGCAAGTTGTAAAAGCGTGAAAATTATTACTATTAGCCTAATCGATTACACGATATGAAATTTAAATAATCTTCGAACTGTCCCATTTCGTTATTTCTTCGATTACTACCTTTTAATCGAAGCGAAACGTTCAAATAACTCTCGACCTACTATTTCGCGTTCTATTCTCTTCAATCCTTTTAATTTCTCCTATTATCGAAATATATTTTACAAACGTATTCGATATTTTGCAAACGATTTACACCCCAATGTTCGGATAATTTTCAAAGATCTTATCCCTTAAAAATTTATACGATTCTCGATGCAAGATTTGAATACCTTTTCGCTCGGTCTTTTCATTCTCTTCTCTCCTTTCACCATTACCTTCAAAAATAAGGTTGAAGCAATTTCCAAGACACCGTTTCACTGCCCATTGCTAACAAGAGTGTCTGTAGCCGTTCTTTCAGCTCGCTCGAACAACAATACGATTCTTTCATTGACCGTTCCGTTGCACGAGCGCAATATTCGTGGCGAGAGCCGGTATCAGCCGGCTGACAATCGTTAATTCTTCACGCGGGGCAACAATTGTCAGTGGTTCTCCGGTCTGGCCACGATAAACGCGCGTGTCCCTTGTAATTGCTTCCTGGTCCCCCTTTGTGTTCGCCTTTTCTTTGCTTTCGTTCCCCGAGGATCCAAGTCGTACTGCACCGTCATTAAACATACATGCTGTCGGCCATTTACGTAACGCACATCCGGTTCGATAGATTTACCGATAGACGAAGCTCGATTTTACCGTTTGTCCTGCGAACGTTTCGTTTTGCTTTTAAAAAGTAACGTCGTCTTGAAAAACCGCGTGTCGCAATAGCCGTCGGGTCGGGTTATCGAAAGAGAAAAATACAAAAAGGCTGTTCTAGAACAGCCTTTACGCCGCGTAATTAATTCCTTCGAATATCTTTTCACACGTACGTAGGTCTCGTTTGAGAAAAGGAAACGTTTCGTTTCCGATTGTTCGTGTATGTATTTTTCGCCTTACCGATACGGACGCGCGATACAACGAAATTCAAAAGTGGGATAATAATAATAAGCACCCTTTTCGACGACCCAATTGACCCTTCGTCCTATGAAGGCGAGATATCTTGGCACACCGTGTAAGTATGTAGGTCGAGATTTAGCGCCAGCGCCTCTGAGAAAACGACTGGTTCGCCTGCCAAACAGATCGAATTCTACGAACGCTATAAATCGATTCATACGTATCTACTGCGAACGTATAGATGAGAGCGTAGATCTCGTTCTTCTCCGACACGTTCCGCGAACGCGAACTCTGTTTCGGCCGCTCGTCTCATCCGTTATTGCTCAACAATCGTGATTCGACTAACGACGAAAGGTCGCGAACGTTCCGGCTCCAATTTGGACGGAACGTTGTTCGTAGGCTCGAACAATAGCCAAAAATATACTACTCCGTACATAATGCGTATATTTTCTAACAACTTGAGTTTAGGTAGTGAAACAACGTTAAACACGTTCGACACGTTAGAATATAACGCGCGACCCGTTTTATAAATAGAAAACAATTTTGTTAACAATTATTTTGTTCCCAAGTTACGCTACACCCTATACCGTTTTAAAAATGAAACATCCGGCTATTTTGTTTTTCTGTCGCGACAGGTAATTTTAGACACTCCCGATTATAGCCCGCTTTGATTATTTAACACGTTGTATTTAATTATTCATAGATTAATTAGCTAATATTATATAATTGGATTTAATTTATATACAATTTCCATACAACTTCACTACGAGTTTCTCAACGCGATATTTATCTTCGTCTTCGATCGTTTCGTATCGTGGCTCTCCTGTTTAATCGTAAACCGACGTCAAATTCAGAATATCCATAGAAATTTATTCGTCAAGTTTATTTTCCTCCCGCGATCTTCGCAAGATACGTAAAGTTTCCTGCAAAGCTGTCGCTCGTTCGCGTCGCAAAATTATCTACGAAACCTATGTTTTCCCCTATTGACCGGTACAAGCGATGGGAAGGTGGACAAGAGAACTTGGACGATGGGTACCAGTTCGCCCACGGCAGCCCAAGACACGATCCAACTGTTCTCTCGTGACCAAATCGAGCACGGTGTCCTCTCTCCTGGCCCGCTATCACTGCGAAAATTTACGCCTCGTCGTTTTTACCGTTCAATTTATTCGATCGTCGCCCCTCTGTACAGCTACTTCTATCCTGTTCCTCTCTCGAATAGCGTTTGGTCCGGCCCGTTATCGAGTCGTTAAATTCATATTTTAAGACCACTGCACGATAGAATTTTATTTCCATCGGGAAAACATCGTGCGCGCTTATTCGCGTACGGACGTGAGAACGTAGGAAAGGAAGAAGACGGACGAGATTCGATAGAAGAGAAAAACGAAGCGAGGGGCGAATGGAGAGGAGGACGAGTAACGGAGATGTTGAAGAAATAAAATGGAAAGCGAGGAGAAAGCAGGAAAAGAGGCAGGGTCAGATGGAAGAAACGAGATCGCGGAACGAGAAATAAAACTGTGTTTCGCCGAGATTTCGTTCGAACCGAAACGAATCGAAGCGGTTAATTGCACGGATAATGCTCGCTTCGATGATTGTGCAAAGAGCTTACGCAACGTTCGACGTTCTCGCTGATATATTTCTTTCTTCTTAATTTCCCGTATGCTATTACCAGCTATATAGTGCGTATGCTGTTAGAATCGAATATCACATCGTTCTACGAAATATAATCGGCGAACCGATTAATTTAGAAGGCGGATAAAATACATAGAAATTAAACGGATCAATTTAAACCATACTAAATATCAATTCAACTCTAAATGATAGATTTGGAGCGGATTATTCCCGAGTACACATACACACGCGTATTTCTTCTTCGCGTAGATCCGATGTTGCAAGAAACGAAGTCCTATCATCGATTGCTATCGTAATTCACGTAACGTATCATCGTACTGTGGAAATAAATAAAAATTGTGGAAATTTTCACGATCAACCGATATCAATCAATGCCATTACCCCACTCGTGCTAGTATTACGAAAACCGAATGAAAGCTGTTTATCCGCTGAAATTATCGAAGGCGACCCTCTAAACTCTAAACCATGGCAACCTTTTCACGGTCTCGTTCTTGCCGAGCGTGTTGCATGCTCGTTGCAATTACGCCAGGTCTTGGCGTGTATTGCGAGGATCGTGGCTCTGACTCAGCGAACGATGACGTAGTTTGATACGTGCTACGTAGCCGGCGATGTTGGTTAGAGAGAATACAAATACACGTGCGAGAGTAGACGTAGAAAAGAAGCAAAACGCGAGAACGAAAGCACGGTTGATGCGGTTGCAGGGTGCACGATGACGCGGTTAGTCTGTTTACCGCGATGACGTAGGTTAGTTATCCACCTCGATAGAACTCCACGTCCCCGTTGCGTAATCGCCACGTGGGGATTTATTCGTGACGTTTGTTTTCGCCGTAGTACGTTGGCCCCTGTCGCCTTTTTCTTTCCTTCTTCTCTTTTTTCCAATGCGAGACAAAGGTATATCGCTTCCTACGCTCGTCTACGATAATTTGGCGATTAGTTAAATCGTTCTTTTTTTTTTTTTTTTTTTTTTCAAATATTACAAGATTTTCCTCGAAACGAAAGTATTCGAACGAGTTTCGATCGATCGGTTCGTTCGGTTCGCTGGAGATTTATAGCCGCGAGAATATAAATTTGCATAATCGCAGGCTAAATAGGACGAACCCTGCAATTTCTTGAGCAAATTCTTGCAACTTCGGTATCTTCGCTTTTGCGTTAATTATATGCTGCCCAACGATAACACGACGTTTCACGAGCGTCTCGTATAAGCAACAACCGTGACGTAAGGATTTATGGGCTCGGTGTCGTAATTATTACGCGATAGAAACGCGATGGATTTTCAAGTCGAGGCCGGCCTTGTTAGCGCGAAACAAGTACGTACTAACTTGCTTGCTTGCTTGCTCGTTTCCTTTCTTTCTGCTCGGTGATTGGCGAAAGCGAATCCTATCGATCGATAATTAACCTGCTAATTATTTCGTGTACGCGCAATAAAACGTGATTTTACGTGGAAGAACGTTTCATTTCTTTCACGCGAATTATTTAATCGTATTGCGTCCTATCGTTTGTCGTATTGAGTCTTACGTCTATTGAAATCCTTTTTCGCACGAATTAATTGATGTAATATCGATAATTGTCCTTTCTTTTCTTTCTTTTTCCTTCTTTTTTTTTTTTAATATATAGATCGTTGCAATTGAGCGCAACATTTGTAGCTTATTTGTATTCGATATCGTATTTCTCGAAACGAATCTCCGTTTTAATTTCCAGTATGAACTTGGTTTTATCGGGCTGATATTTGCTGTATCAAAATCGAAAATATGCGAGCGACGTATTTTGTTTCTAAACGAGTTTACTGCTGAACCATCATTTCGTACAAACAAATAACGCAATTCATCAACTTGCGGAAGAATCTATCCGTTTTCTTCCTCAGCTTCTCGTATAAAAACATTCGCGATCGAAAGAAGCAGAGAATGAGATGTTTGCTATAACAACGGATCTAAAAAAAAAAAAAGAAAAAAAATAGATCTCTTTCCACTCTAACGAATCTCCAAATAAATTCCAACGCGTTGTATCTTTTTCTGAAATTCTAAGTCGATTTCATCGACTGAAATACTTCGCAATCGTTTCTAATTAATCCGCCGATCTTCCACGAAATTTAGTTCCAATCGATTTGATTAAATTCAATTAATTTTACGTCGCAGATAAACTGTCTTTTCGTTTGTTCGGCAAGAGAAAAATGCAAAGTATCGTAGGATGCAGCGTTATGAAATGATTACGAGGCGAAATGAGGTCGTACAATGTTCACGATTACGGCGTTATCTACGAATAGATAACGATAACGTATAACGATAAAAACAAAGCGTTACGCTGGCCGCAGGAACAGATAAGGTGAATTTTTTTCGTTAAAGGACATCGTTGCATTCTATGCGTTCTAACTCTTTGTTTCTCTTTTATCGTCGCTTATCAGTCGGAACTGTTATCGCAGCGTACGCGTAAAATGGCTATTGCGTCGTGTTCCTATCTCCGATATCGAAGGATAACGAAAATACGTCACGAGTTTTCCCACCGTTCGTAACACCGTTATCTTTCGTAGCAATAAACAATCAGACGAGAGTACTCAAAGACGATTATTCGATACTGAGATTTGTTTATCTCTTCGTTCGTTTTATCTTCTATTTCGAAATTATTAATATTACATTGATTATTTTTCGTATCAAATCGTCGATACACGAACAAGATAAACGACGAAGACACAAATAGACAATTATTTATCTGGCAAATAAAATTTCTAGTATGTACGTACATGGTTTGATCGTAAACTCGTCGTCGTCGTCGTCGACTATGAAATAATTCTTGAAAAATCCAATCCGATTGCAATTGTCGATTAAAAGGAGAAAAATATAATTTCAGGTAGCAACCAGGACGGTTTGTGGAACGATACCGAACCGGTGCACGGTTCGAGATCGGGAACACCGTAACTGGATACCGTTCAAATATTATCGAAAACATGGGATCTCCGTTGGAACGTTGTTTATCCATTCGACAAGTACGTGAGTCACGTATCTATGCGACAATCCGAATGGCCTGGCATACCAGCAGGTACGAATCACTTACGTGATCGTTAATGAAGCGGCCAGCTGTCTGGAATTGTTGTTACAAACGATCACCGATCCATTAAAAGTAAAACCACAGCCAGAACGCCACGCCCTTCAATTAGACGTTGTGGTTCGATGTGCTCTGAACGGCGATAGAATTTCTAAAATTCTTTTGCCTCTTAACTTACGACTATGAGTACTTTTATAATTAAATACTTACTTTAATAATTAACGCTAGAACTATAACGATAGTTAACACGAAGCTATTTCTATCAAAACCAGTGAAAATGACTGGCCTTTAAGAAATACCTAATAATAGAATACTTGTATATTTATTGATTTATTACTTCCTTACAGAAGCAATTCAATGTTACGGAGTACATTTTCGGTGTTATTAATCCATCTGGGATCCCTAAACGAGGGTTCACACATTTATGAAATCGTAGAACCAGTTATTTTGACTGGTATGACATTTCAAGCGTTAGCATCTAGCGATCTAGCGATCGATCCGCAATTTTTCCGATAACTGATATCGTCGTATCGAATGATACGCGATAAAAATTTGAGAAACGCGTGGCAAGAAAACGAGGAAACTGGTTAATCGGGCTTCGATAAACGGATTGCAGCACCCTTTTACACTTTGCCAAATACCAGTCATTTTCATTGGTATTGGTATAAGTAGCCTTGCTACAACATTATTTTCAGTTTGAATACGTAAAAGACAAACTTCACTATATTATTCTTTTAGTTATCGTTTTAAAACAAAATTGTAGAATCAGTCAATTTGACTGGTGTGATAGTTCCAGCTAACTGTTATTTTCTCTCGTCGTTGTCCTCGGTCCTGACGCTTGTGCCTCGCGATGAAGCTTAACCCTAACACGACCGAAACTTACTTTAGCTGGCTACGTACTGGCCAGAAATATGTGTAATCTTGAAATTGGAAATTAAAGAAAAACGAATGAAATGGAAATCGCGGCGATTTCGATTTCCGCGGATGCAAATATCGTACGATTTAAATTGAGCGAAAGGGGATCGATGAATTTGAATGCAGCAGAGCCGAGCAGAAAAATGGTTATGTCAATGAGATTACGAGTGCGAGCGAGCCGTGTCAACTTCGTTTTCCTGGTTAACGCGTTCGACCTAACCACGAGGAAGTATCGACGTCACGAATGACGTGGAATGGTAGAGAAAGGCGGGAATCCGTGGATGCTTTCGATGGCTTCGATTCTCGGAAGAATCGATCCAGTGAATGAGGTCGCTCGAAGGAATTCGAGTGGCCGTGAATCATCGCCAGAAACCGGAACTACGCGCGCCGCTTTGCCGTAAATCCTGCACCGATCGTGAATGAAATTTTCTCGGAACTCGGAACTCGCCGATATTGCGTAGTACTATGGCAACGTTTCTTTCATTCCGCGGTAGTTCCACGAAAATTCTGTCGACGTGAATGATTTTCTTAATGAACAGATTTACGAAACACACCTACGTACCGATGTTTCCAGACAATTAATTATCGATTCGAGAGTGGAGATAGTATTTCGAGGATTAATCGATGCGCGTGAGTTTCCGATCGTAATTAGTCGCGTCATCGTTAACGCGTTTAACGTAGATCACGTAAAAACACGTCTTTTTTATATTTAACACACGAACACGTCGAACGTGTTGCAGGAAACGTTCAGTGATTTAAACGTACATATTCTACGTACATTTTCAGACTGTTTATTTTATCGTTATTCGATGATTATAATATCGATTTTGCTGCGTATTAGAAACTAATTTTTGTTGTTATTTCTGTATTCGGAGGTAGGATCGTAGAATAGCTATTATTTTATACTTTGGATAAATCTATCGCAACGTTCTCAGCCGAAAAATCTTTATTGCACTTGCTTACACGGACTAGGGATAAAAGCCAAAGAACACCTTAGATCTATCGATTGAACCTATCGATTGTATCTAGAACTATCTTCTAGTTACTATTTATCGTAACTAGCGCATCTGCATATAGATGGCGAGCGCGAACTCACGTTGTCGTTTTCAACAATTTCCAAGTTTCATTCGTATTAGATTATTTTCGTTATTATTCTAATACTATTCGTATTAGCGGTTTTGCCGCTGATATTTATAATTTTATAAATAATTTGGCACGCAGCGTGTACTGTAACCGATAAAGGGCGATTCTTCCTGAAAAGAGAAATGTATCAGAAAAGTGTCTTTCTTCCGCTTTTTACAACAGTGCACGTTCGTACAAACGTGAAAGCGAGTCTGTGTATTGTCGCGGTGGTTATCTGAACGGAACGAAACGGATCGTACGTAAAATAATATAAAACAAAATACGTTGTGCGTCTATTATTTCCTCGTAAAACGAAAGAAACTTTTCCGACATTCTAATAGTTAAGAGTATACTCGAACTTGGTTAAGTACCGACTAGGTCTAAGTAAACGGACAGAGGCGAGTTGAAAAACGCAAGAAAAACCTTTTTCGATCAAAGTTTTCTATGTAAAATCTCGTTTTCGAGGAAATAATGTTGGCACATGTTCGGGTAGGAACTGATGCGATGCACACGCGCGATACATTTTCAAATCAGTTTTTCTCGAAGACGATACATCTCGTGAAAGAACGTCGTTTCACATTTTTGCACACGTAGCTCGATCTGTCATCGGTTATATACTCCTCAGTCTGAAATTAACCAAATTCAAGTAGGTCACGTAAAAATAATTTATTCTATATTTCCGTCTTATCTTTTCATACCATCCTGTATACATTTACAACGGTCGTCGAAAGTTTCCGAAAAAGCTCTGTAATTCTGCTACAATTTAAATCCCACGTTAAAGAATTCTACGTTAATCAACGATTTTTTTTTTTTTATTTGGAAGAATTTTACAATCAATTTTCATTGAGAATTATAAGTAAATTATTCTGGCGTGGTAATAATAATAAGTGATCATCGTACGTTTGATTCCAGCTGAATCTAACGATTAATCAACGATGTAACGTAAAAGATACTCGGACATTTACGATTCTCGTTCGCTTCACACTTTCCCAACGAAATATCAGCGTTTCGCTAGCAATGAAATTTCCAAAAAATGTCCAAAGATGTTCAAAGACCGTCGTGAGCCAGCGTAGATTTGTGGCGCAGCAACCACTTTCCGCTTTCCCCTACCGTCGCGTTGAAAAACGGGCGATTGAAAATTCACTAATCGTTTTCGTTGCAGGCTAAAGCCGCGCAAGGTGGAACAGGATGGAAAAACATGGCTGGCCACGGTGAGGAAAAGGGGGAGAGGGTGAAACTCGAGCACGAGTGGCACGACCCAGAAAATGAGCGCAACAGGTGGTGGCAGGTATGCGGCTGCCGGGGGATGAGAAGCCGGTGACTCATGGGGTTACACCGGGAATGTTGATCGTTTCTCCTGGATTCCTGCCCTCTTGAACCGCTCTTTCAGCTTTCTGCCCCGCCACGTCTTTACCTGCTGACTCACAATCCGCTCGCACAACTCCTCCTGCATTCTTACACCTGAGGAAACACGGGCCGATTCTTTGTCCGGGACAGTTTGTTCAATGGACGCTGACGATCCCTTCGAGCTTTCGGTTTATTCCTTCGACGTCTCGTAACTGTATTTTCTTCTTGGGAATATAGCTCGAGGTTATAATTATCTCTTAGGAAATTAGGAAATTACCAGGCGACGCGATATGTTGTTTTGTTATTTTGACGAATTAAGTCGAAGGAACTTACGCGTAGCGCCACATATTTAGGGGAATTAGTTGTCGAAATGAATTATTTTGGGAAAAACTTCTGAAGTTTCAAAGTCTATTTAAGACTTTAAAGACGGATTTCTAGATAACCGTAATGTTTTTTAAAGAATCACAAGAATACTTGGGAACGTCATTCTAAAGGTCGCCGGTTATCGCCAAGAAGAGGAAGAAAAAATAGAATTCTTTTTATCAATCAATAGCAATTGTTCCCGGACCAATGGTATACCGATCGATCATTAGTCCGCTACGAAAAAAAGTATCGTCTTCACGTGTACAAACATCGCAATCTTATCTCCAAGTGAACGGTTCAGTGATACTGCAATTACAATAACTGCAATCGTCTGTTGGATCTACGGTTCGAATAATGCGTTCGATAAAAATGGACGATACGCAGGAATTCTGTTTTTCGAAGAGAAACAGAATCCCTTCGGAAACAGAAATATCGGCGAATTTCGATTTCAGTGAAGATATTGTACGCAACGCGTACACGAGAAAGTTTTATCGATGGAGCTCGTATTCGACCGATATTAATAAAAATTTCAGATTCAGCCACCTGTTTTATCGACCGACGTGTTTAATATCTAGTAATCGCACTGTGAAATTAAAATTGGAACACGAAACAACGAGGGTTTATGTCGATAATTAAGTAACAGAAGCGTTAAATGCCATTACCACTGGCCTAATCGCATCGACCAGGAGGAACGTCGGTCCTATCGGTTTCTTATGCTCTCCGTATCAATAACTTGGCCTGTACTGTTACACCATTAAATAACGATAGTCCGTAAGGTTGATAATCGTATCAGACGCGTCACTGGCAGAGTACGGAGACAGACGAGAATCGTCGTTCCCTCCGGATAACATTTCGCGAAACGATGAAACAGGAAATTCTGGATCGAACGTTGCAAGCTAAAGTTCGACTATATTTCGGTCGATAATAGATTCCCTATTAACCATACGATAAATCAAACTCGGATTTCAATAGGATTGCGAATCGCCAACTAGGTCTACGCAAAGTTAGGGATACTTATGTTTACAATGAAAGCAAACTAACCTCCGAATATGTACAGAGTAGCCTGTACCTGGACGAAATCAAGGCTAGACTCGGATTACGCTGGTTGAGGTCAGGGCTAAGCATACTAAAACTAGGTCTTTCGTTGAATCTTTCAGTAACGAAGCGCAACAGAATCGATTGTTTTCTCAAAAAACATTACCATCCGTCTTAATTTAAATCTAACAATTTCGTAATCCATAAATCTTGCAAACGATAAACCATCTATTTTTGAAAATGTAGTTGGGCAGCCATAAAATTACGAAATTGATTCTTCTTCTCTTTCTTTCTTTCTTACTCTTTTTTTTTTTTTTTTTTTTTTTTTTTTTTTTTTTTTTTTTTTTTTTTTTTTTTTTTTTAATAGCATCCAAGACCAGGCACGGTGAAGCGAGAGAAACGATCGATTTAATTCGTTTCTCAGAAAAGAAAATGAAAAGAAAAAAAGAAAAAAGAAAGAAAAAGAAAGGAAAGAAGAAGAAAAAAATAAAACAAGAAAAGCAACGGACGAAGCAAAACTATTTATTTTTACTCGTCGCTGAATCCTCCAGTTTTCTTACCGTCGCTCCGCTCCCACCTCTCTCGTAAACTTTTTCCTTTTCCCTTCTGCTGTTCCGCTTTTTCGTTTTCTCGCTGTTTGCTCCTTTTGTTCAGGCTCTTCTTCTCCGGCCATAACGAAAAGAAACGAATCCGCGGAGCGTGGCGTTCGGTGGGCGGATCGATGACCTTGAATCTGGCTGGAGGCACCATGAGTCACGCTGCGGATTTCGTGTTTCCAGGAAAATTTTCCTACTAACGCGACAATCGATGCGAAGAGAGAGGAAGAGCGAAAGAAAGAGACGAGCTTCCTGTACGTAAGGGAACCGCTAGCCGCTCGTAATTTATCTGAGTCAGCCGGTAGTGCACGCGCGTGTAATCGTCGATGGGCTTCGAAGAGTTGGCTAATTTTTTGATTCCATTTAATTCGTTTCATGGACAAGCCGTGGGCGAGCGAAGCGACGATTTTTTCTACAGGCGACTGAAACACGCGGATCGGAGGATTCGAACGAAGAGACAGCTTTTAAGAGATTCGCCAGCTTTGACCATCGATGAACTTTCCAACGTTTGCCAACGTTTCGTTCTTTTCCTCGTCTCGCGAATTGTTGCATCGCGAAGCAACAAAACGACAATTTTTCGACAGAAACGACCGTGTATAATTGTAAAGAATTTCACGAACGTTGCGCGATGTTCGTACACGTTCTCTGGTTACGTCGATAAAGCGTCGAAAGATGAAACATTTAAAGCAGAGGGACGCGTTCCTTCAAACGTCTCAACCTGATATTCTTCCGTATCAGCGACGTACTACACCTAACCTCACGTCGTATTCGTATTCCTCATTTTTAATATTTCCATGCTTTTTGCTTTCTTCCTTGAAATTACTTTCTTCCCTAAATTTGATAATTATAATTTCTTGATTAAACTAAACGAACGATAGATTTTTAAATAAACCTGATCATCTACCGCAAAGCTGAACCAAACCATCCGACGTCTCTATTTGCCATTCGATCCTGTAAAAACATTAGCGAGAAAGGACGATCGTTCAGCGGAGATAATTCGCCGAATAAATGTTTCCTTCGTCTGAAATTCTACACCGTAGGCGTCCGACGGAGTTTCAAAGGTGAGCGAGGTAAACACGGGAAGACGAACGATTCGCGATATAAGCGTGTGTCTGTATTGGCGATCGAACGGATGGCAGTGGCGACCTTTAAGGTCCTAATGACCGGCTAAACTCGGAGGAAACTACGATCGAAGGTGCTGATCGATCATTGGAACTCGAACGGTTTGCCCGAGGCTTTTCACAGTCGCCTTTTAAAGAGGCGAGATAACGTCGATAACTGGACAATCCGAGACCAGCTCAAGACCAGTTTTCCCCTTTCGGTTCTTGTCCGTATATATATATATATATATACATATATATATACTTGCGACCGATTACGAATTGTAAAAGCGAGCTCACGCACGTACACGTGGTCCTACCTACGTATATATACGGTAGCTCATGAAAGTAAGTAGGTACTCGAGGCTCGAACAGTTAGCATGGAAAACGTTTACGTACGGTATATCTTTGGCGCTGTGCGTAAAGCGTTTTGATATTTTATTCGCGTTGTAACGAGTTACCATTGCCATAATTATATCGGTAAAATCGAAGACCGGTCTGAAAAGGTATATACGTAGGCTACGGCATATGGGATATTTACAGGACGTAAAGATATAGTCGATGGAATATTTGTTTAAACGTGTAACAAATATACTTAACGTTTGATTTTTTCGTAAACGGTTTTGTTTCGAGCAAAAGGTAGGCTTTGAAAAGGTAGACTTCCCGGAGATTTGAAGGGTCGACGAAGGGATTAACGTACTGAGTAAACAGGGGTGGACTCGGCTGATTTTCGAATATTTGTAAAAGGAGTTCTGACGCGGAAGAGTTCAGTCTCTGATCTTGCTTATCTGTACATTCTTGGCCGGAGAGATGTCGCTTTCTCGCTGTTTAAAAGATCTTTGTTTGCGAAAATAAGGCAAACGGAAGAAAGAGAAACGGTATCGCGTAACGTGGCATTGATATTACGAAGAAAGTTGTCGTATCGTTTTACGAGTTCGTAAAGGATGCACGCGTATCGATTACGACGTCAATCGATATCGCGTCAATTCGAAAAGAAGAAACATCTGTATCAAAGTTTCAAATTGCTATTCTATATTTGTAGTTAACGACGCTCGTCTTGCATTGCGCTACCATCTGACGCAATTTCTCGGAATCTTCTTTGTCACTGACGTATTAATGGTCGATAAGATTTATAAATGTACGCGATTACGTCTAAA
This sequence comes from Bombus haemorrhoidalis, assembly GCA_014825975.1. NCBI lineage: Eukaryota > Metazoa > Arthropoda > Insecta > Hymenoptera > Apidae > Bombus > Bombus haemorrhoidalis. Next base: position 11,427,521 of record CM026169.1, read on the forward strand.
TTAACACGTAAATTGAAACACCTTGTTCAATATCTTTCTCTGTTTTAATAGATTCGACTTATATTCAGTACGCGTTAGAAAATGTATCAAATAGGAAATATCGATATTACCGACGTATAGTAACGCAGCCACGTACGTTTACTTAGTACGTTGCAGAGGGCGTAAGAACACCGATTGGACTTGGATTATTTATCAATTGATAAAATCGTGCGTGTATATTTATTTCTCACCGAAAGCGATTGAGATTATTTGGCGTGTATGTTGGTACGATCTCTAGAACACTAATATTTAATTGGTATATAAAATAAAATAAAATAAAATAAAATAATAAAAAAATGATTATTAATCGTTTTTAGTAATATCTCCTCGTGGGTTGTTTGCCCAACAGCGATTAAAATTCTTGTCATTCTTTCGGATCTTCGTCAGATTCTCGTCGGATCGGAAAGCGATATCGGATACGCATTTCGTAACATTTTTCTATCAACCGATGAATATTGGATCCTGTTTCGTTGGTAAATTATTTAGACGATCGGTGTGAGAATTTGTGTCACATTGTCACATTCCTTCAACATCCGGTCTGCAAGAGCTATCCGAGGTTGGAGATAGCGGTCTATTATACGTATTGTCGGCGAAGACTAACGTCCGACAGACTTCGAGAAACTCTCTCCAAAAAAGAATAAAGTAATCAAGGCAAAATATCAAAACAGCTATCTCCTCTAAATTTCGAATTCATTCTCTGAAAAATTACGTAACCTCAAACTATAACCGATAGACCTAGTAGAGAAGTATTAAGAAATATATTTGAATAAACGTCCAATTAATCACAAAGAACGTTTCTTAATTTTCAATGTCACGAATCCAATCGACGGAGATAGAATTTACGCGAGAAAAGTTCGATGTCCAACTCGACTGAGACGTAAGTTCGCGGAATAAACGTTCTAAGAAGGATTATCGACGAATAATATTCTACAAAAATTACCATTAAAGAAACGATAAGTACTATATATATACATATATGCGACTTGATAATTAGATTGTCGCGATAAATATTACCTTGAGAATCAATTTTTAAACGCGCTTATCGACGAAGAAACATATACCGACTAAGAACATTTCAAATATTACGTATCGCGAATGGTTCGGTCAGAAAGTGATACGAATTATTATGGTGACCGCTGCACAGATTAGCCTGATCGTCTTCGAGAGGTAAATAGGTGACAGTAGCGTTTCCCATTTTGGAATAAGAATATGACGACACGTGTTCGTTTCTCAATCGTCGGTTAAAGTAAAAGGAAGGTCGGAGGAACAGGCAAATTGCGCGAACAGATTCGTAGATGTTATCGATTAATGGCATCGATCGAATGCTCTAACGACGGGAATCTTCAGCTTCCTGGCTGAGATACGGCGCACCGCTTCTCGCCAAGTTCTCAGGGTGACAAAGTGTTACGCAATAATTTCCCAGCATTGAAATTTTTACGATCTCGAGATACCCGATTCATTTTCTGGTCACAGAAACTAGTAACATTTGGGGATTTTTTTAACAGTTTAACGAACTTTAAAGCGCGGTGCTGTTTATTTCCGGCGAATTAGAAATTCCACGAATTGCCGGATGAAAATCGGTATTACGATCATGGTACCAGAAACTTTGTATTCTTACGAACGACTAAAAGAGATTCTTCTTTGAGAATTAAGCAGATTCCTTGTTTAGAACGTGTACGGAAATTGTTATCTTAGGAGATTGGTTCTTAATTTTTACCAACGACGACGAGACATTTCGCTAAGAATTTTGACGGAACTCTGTTATTTTATTTTCGCGAACGAGGAGGAATCTTTTCTTAGGAACGAAATTGCCGTCTTATGGGTACGTGACAGTTTTATTCTTATAAGAGATTTTGGGCGGGACGGAAGTTACGTCGAACATGGTATGGAACGTTTTGTAATCGCCGAGGAATCTGTCGTGGCGCCATTGTGATCTGGAACATCGGAATGACAAAAACAACTTTCACCTTTCGTCCGGGACCCGCCGATTTTCGTTTTGGCCTCGTTCCAACCTTTCGAGGTCGTCCTGAACTCCACGAGAAACACTAGTCAGCGACCTTTCTCAATAAGAATTCATTAATGGTCGAACAGTGGTTCTCTCCGTTTCTCTTTCTTCCTCTCTTCGTCGGTTCCGTCGCTAGACGTTTAACAAGTTAACTACCGCGTAAATTATGACAACGATCGTCGTACGAACACATTAGCAAGCGATGAAAATCTCGCTAACATCACGAAGCAATGATCGAAGAGATTTCCAGGCGAATTAAAGCGAGGACTTTCGCGATGATCGCAGACTTTTCTGACATAACCTCAAAAATTGGAAAAAAAAAGAAAGACGTTGTTAACAAGGGCAACGTAGATCTCGCGACAATCAACGCATCGTCTGCGATGGTCTTTAGTGACCCCCTTTCTTCCCCCTACTGACGTTTTGCCACATCTTTTAAGACGATTAAAGCGATATAAATTTCACGGACCGAAAGATTTTCTGCCGTACGAACGACGTTGGACGACGTTGTCGTGAAAGAAGTGGCGTTATATCTTTCAACGATAAAACGTCACAGTATATTTGAATTTATCGTGGCTGGCAGCGCAAAACGTATAAAGCTCGCACAGCGATCAATTCGTTAACCAACATTTCCATGCGTGCGTGTTCACTCTTTGAACCTGCAGCATCGAGTCAAGCGACATTCGGACATTGCAAATTATAATCATAAATCATCGACGATGTCCAATTCACTGTTACTCTCGCTCGTGCACTCCGTTCCTCCAAATTTATCGCCAGATTCATCCGCGAAACGGACGAGAGGAGCGCGTGCGACTGCCCACGATCCTCCTTCGTCATCGTCCTGGGTTTGGTAAGTTACGCGGATCCGTTGGAACGGATGCGTAGCCGCGTTTCTCACGTAACTGGACGCTGCACCGCAGAAACGAGAGGATCCGATGCTGCTCGTCCTTTCGCTTGCGCGTGAATCACGATGGTTCACGACAAAATCCGACGTGCTTGCTTTCACGCAGAAAACGGTACCGTTCCCGTGGCCGAGTACCGCGGAATGTACCGCGAAACGTTCATGACGCTCCTTACGTCACCGATGATGCACCGGTCGGTTCCCTTTTTCTCCTCGAATTCTTCTCTTCTTTCGCGGGAAAGTAAAAGTCTGAGAAGGAGTAGCGAGAAGCGTTCCGAATCACGAAGTGGCTTCGAAAAGTTTGAGGATCGTGTGGCATGGTATACCAATGGAATGCGCGGAGTTTACGAAGCTTCCAGCAGAAAATCTTGAGAATTTCGGGGAATTACTTCGGCATCGCTGCGACCAAGCGCAACTTTGTCTCCTTGTTCTTCTCGGACAATCCTTTTCTTTCGCGAGCAAGTCAAAGTTTCGAAGGATTCGCTGGAGTCTACGTAGTTTGCATCGAACGTTTCGAGAAGTTTGAGAGGTACATATAGGTACACATAGCAAGGTGTATGGCGAAGTGCGAGGAGATCGCAAAGTTGCGAGGAATTTTATGAATGTTGAAGAAGTTTGTGGATCGTAAGCGGTAGTTTAATGGTATTTACACTATTTCGAAAGTTTCAGCACCTTGGAAGTTCGCGCATCGCGAGAAATTCCACAGTTTCACCGTTCTCGAAAACGTCGATCGTCCGAACGTGGATTAAAAATCCGAAAATCGCTTGGAATAACTGGAAAATCTTGGCCACGAACGCTATCAGATCAGAACGCATCCAGAACAAATATCATCTCATCAAAATTTCCTTCGCTTCGTGTATTTCCATCATCGGCTCGGCCGAAGTCAACGATGCCGAGCATCCTCGCAAACTGCTCTGACTTTTAATTAGGCAGATCGATGAAAACACTTTTAGCCTTGTTAATTAGCGCCTCGCCAACAACTTTGACGAGGTTTGCCGCCAACTGCATTACATAACGCGGTTAACGCGTGCTGGAGCACCGGCTTTGCTATTTCCATCGCTGTTTTTCCCTAATGACACGCTCGACCGTCGAATCAACCCGGTAAACCGATAATTCGGTTTGCTAGCCGAGCCACCTCGGTCGATGTTCCTTCGACGTTCGCACACGATCGTCTACGCCTGTGATCCGCTAATTGGATGACTCAAAGGAACATCATGCTGCGTTTAATTTCATTTAAATTGGTTCCGTCGCGGGGGAATACGATACGACAGAGCTTGTTTGCCAAGACAAATCGAAAGGCCATTTTCTGCCGCATTAGAGAAGATTGTTTCGAGTTGCTCTTTCTACCAGCGATAAAACGCTCTTCCACCGACGAAATAACTTATCTTCACGAAATCAGATTCATTCAGAACTGTGATTCGAAACTGTAATTTATTAGGTGGAAAGAGAACGTACACCTTGCTGTGTGAGATTGCTCGATTATTAGAACAGACCGGACAAGTTTAGATCGATGGAGTTCGAGAGAGTTGCCGTTTCCTTTAGAAATCAAATTTCTCGTATGCCGGTGTATACCGTTCGACGATAGACGTTGATCTCGTCGACGATGTAGATTTTTATCGATTATGTAAATCGACTTAGTTTCGCGTTTATATCAGTTTCGATCTCACACCGGTCCATAAACCTCGTTACTTTCGTTCAAATCGGAGACTCCTCGACGGGCGAATTTGATGTAATCCCGGGACACAGAAACGTTCGGAATTCCTGTGAAAGTTCATCAACGAGTGCTTAATTATCTTTATGGTGTTCTTGTTTCGCGAATTGAGGAAGAAAAGGACGCAGACAAGCGGAGGATCGTTGCCGAAGAGCTATTTGTATCATAAAATAGAAAGTACCATTATTTCAGCATTAACCTGATATGGAATAACGCGAAAAGAATGGAAAGTCGAATAAATCGAATGTTTTAAGAATCGTCTCCGTCCGTCTTACGAATCTCGGAGAACTATAGCCGTATCGCATCTACGAACTCGCTACTACAAAATCGCTACGTTTCTATCTCTCAAGTTGCACGTATCTTTCATCGAAAATGTTCGCTCCGATATTCGTCTATCCTTATTTCTCTCGTTTTAAGCCATTTTCGTGAAATATACGAAAACGATAGAAACAAAGAAACTTTCAAACGATAATCTCTAACAAGTTTAATTCTTTGCAAGATGTGATTTTGCCAATATCGATTAAGCACTGTTCGTTTCACTCGACAGGTACTCGATCAAGACACGATGTGTTTCTATTTATACATTTCTACTTGTATTCTCGCGTCGCAGTAATTTCAGTAAGATATATTACCATCGTTTCTTTCGTTTTCTCGAAGAATAATAAATGTTATCTTTCGCTACTGTGCCTGTTTCATCGGATCGACGTACGACGTCTTGTATGCGACAAGCATCCTTGAGCCTTTTTCCATTTGCAAACGTGCTTTCGTGACTCACTGTTTCGAGTTAAGCTGTTCCTTTCATTTCTAATCGTTGCTTGTATCCTTTACTTTCTTTCCTTCTTCTCGTCGTTTTGATCGAAACATTTCTACGTAAAAACGAACAGACCGATTAAGCTTACTCCTAACAATACATTCCAAAATGTTTGGACGATTGGAGTATTTATGAATCTCTGTTAGATTAGATTGCATGCGATCTAATGATTTAGTAATACAGCAATGTTTGCGTTGGATACGTAATTTATAAATCTCTAATCTTCGACAAGATTAATTCGAGACGAAAATGTCAAGGTTAATTTCCTAGTCAAATTTAAATCTATAAATATTCGACGATATAAATATAAATAGATAGTCTAATTTCGAAGAAAGGTTTCCAGGAAATTTCATTCTCAATAATATCTAATCTCTGCCAAATTTAATCTTTGATCATTTTAATTTCTAGATTATTTAACGCCGAGCAAGAGTTAGCCTTTGATAACATTACATTCATTTAGAGTTGATCGATCGAATCTCTCTACGAAACCGAAGTCTCGCAGAATATAATTCTTTCATCTATACGCGTATCGAAGTGCACGGTAAACTGAACGAAAAGTTTCGCAAATTGAATTGAAACTGGGTACAAAGTTCGTATAAATACGCCGCCTATCAAACTCATTAAAGCAAACTCGTTTCGAAATATTATTTCTATATTTCTAAGAAATATCGTTTATATCCATGATGCAACCGTGTGAACGTCGACTCGTATCCAGATCTTTATTAAAACACGCGATAGAGCCATTAAAAATCTTACAAATTTCGCCAAGAATTTGTAGCGCAAACTCTAGCAAAACATCGATCTACATCGTTGATGCAATGCCGTCTGTAATGCATTTAAATGTCCAATAAAAGGCGAAGCGAAGCTGCTTAAAATTTTCTAAGTTCCACCAAGAGTCTCTACTTAGCTTCGACAAAATCGCTCGAAAGTTTCAGTTCTTCCAGACTTCCAGACTTCCAGAGAGTAACGTCCGTATTCATGACGCAATCGTACGAAAGGCGATCGCGCTTGCATCTTCGTTAGAAAGCAGGGTAAAGCTACGCGCTGTTTTGAAAATTTCATCGAGAATTTCTACGAAACTGCGGCAAATCGATCGGGAAATGTCGGTTGCGAATCGCCAAAAAAAAAAAAAAAAAAAAAAAATATCCGTACCAGTGATGCAACCGCATGGAACACGGATTCACCTAATTGAGATGCTGATCGATGACCGCAGCGTTGGTCAATGGAATCGCAATCGATCCCCCGGAGAAGCCAGAGATCGGTCGGTGGTCGTACTCGGAAAGGAATTTCGCGATGAAACTGGCCGATGGATGACGGTGGGGCGGAGAAGACGGAGGCAACGGAGCCAGAGAGGCCGAAAGGGACGAGGAAAGGCAGAAAACGGGATTACGTAAGAGGAAAGTAGCTTTCCGATGCGGGACAGGAGAAACGAAGAGCGTGACGCGTTGAAAAGTCACGTCGTCCCGAAGAATAGAGAATTAGACGGTGCAATTGACAATCGTGATGTTTGTAAATTAGGTTTAGATTTTATCTGGACTTTATCTCGCAAGGCTGTGCGAACATTGAGATGCATTAAGGTCTCTCCAGACTTTATCTGGATCGAATCTGAAGTCCGTTTAAGTTCTGTACGTAGAAGGGAAACGATAAATAGCAAAGCGGAGAGGACAGAGAGGAGATCGAATTTCATCTAAAAAGGCGAGATAAAATGTTCGTACGTGCGAGGAGAATGATAAATAGCAAAGTAGAAAGCAAGGAAGGCAGAAGCAAAATTCGTGTACGAAGAAAATGACAGACAGATGAATCGTTTCGAATAAATATTTATGTAAGATAATTGTCTGAATAAATTTCTAATACTCGAATATTTTTGTCCGTGACAAATTACTTTTTTTTTTTGTTTAGTCATATAACGATTGCAGAATTACTCGAACGATAATACGAGTAATTGTTTGTTTTTATTTAACTTTGTACAAGAATACGACGCTTGTTATTAATTTACCAAGGAACGATAAACTTTCTAATCTGACATTTGGGAAATGTTAATTATAAAAACCGATATTACAACCGCGCAACGAAGCTTGAGAATATATCTCACGTTTACTGGCACATCCATCTTCGGTGCAATATAAATAGTTGTATGTATTGCATAATTTTATTTCGATATATTCCTAACTGAATATACATTTTTCGATTAAATCTCTATTTAAATAAATTCTTTATAATTCCTTATTTGAATAAATCTTCATTCAAATAAATACTTATTCGATCGGATATTCAATTAATTTTGCGATAAATATAATTTTATTCCATATTTTCTTACGTCGGCTGTTATTCGAAAGAAATGTTGACCAACATTGAAAGAAAGAGAAAAGGTCGAAATTCATCTAAAAACTGAAATGACATAAAACGGAATGGGAATTATCTTTATCTGTGATTCACGAAATGCTTCACGTTTTCCATATTAGCATTTATTCGTAAATTATTGAGATATTTAGAATAATACGCGCATCGTTATTTATAATTTATAAACGATCAAAGCTCGAAACACAGCGTATTCCATGCTTCGCATAATAAAATATTAAAGGTGCGTATAACAGATACCGAGGATCTTTATGCATTTTTATGCACCAAAAAAAAAAAAAAAAAGAAAAAGAAAAGAAAGAAAATAGATATAATGAAAATAAAACAGCAAGTATTGGCGAATGATAAACGCTACTAAAACGAAACGAGTCTCAAGTAAAACCTTTGTAAAAGATAAAAATAGAAGTAAGACAGAAGGGAACTTGAAGAAGCGAAATCTACGGACTATAGAAAGAGAAACCAGAGTGTACATGCATCTTGCGAAAAACCAGATGTACAGAAGCGAGTGTAAGTTGCATGAGAAAGAAAGAAAAAAAGAAAGATAGAAGAAAGAAGGAAGAAGATGAGATGTTGGGTGGAAGATGAAGAGGAGGGTGGAGTGATATAAACAGAGCAAGAAGAAAGGAAGAAAGTCGAGGAAGAGAGAAAGGCGGAGGCGAGGCGTGTGTGCAGAACGGAGGCAATGTCACCGAACTTACATAATGTGTCCTGTTTCTTCAATTACAGGCGTCGAGATATCGATGCAGCGTACATTTAGGTCGCTTGTACCTTCATATATATATATATATATATATATATATGTATATATTCAAGAGACCTTTGCTCCTGCCATAAGCGTGGAGGATGGAAATGGCAGTTGCAGAACAAAAAGAATGTAGGACGTTGTTCTTTCGAACGCAGATACGCCCGATGTATTTATTCTTTGTATTATTGTCTCGTTTGTCATGTACAAAGCGAGAGGAAAATTCTAATTCTTTTACGTCAAATCCTCCTGCGTTTCTCTAAACGAACGAGTTAAACGAATCTCTAGCCATCTTCTTTCCTAATTTGTTCCCAACCAAAACCATCATAATCATTGACCGAGAAACTTAAAACTTCCTGCAAGCGATAGAGACAAGCCAAATCGCGATAATCACCGTTATACCTGTTAACTCAGAGGCCTAAAATTTCCTTCAGGAACAGTCAAAATCCTCCTTCTCCACCCCATCTTCATCTTACATCTTCCTAAATCGACAAACGTCGAGGATCTTCGAAATAGCCGGAGAAAATGTTCGTTATACCCTGTTTTAAATTCACCAATTGATCGAACCTTCGATGCCAACGTAACGCAAAGGAACGGAAACACAGAGTAACCTACGATAAATGTCAGATCGGTGGCAAAGATCGTGGGACGAGGCATCGAACCGTGTTACGCCCGTTTCGGCGCGTAGTTCTTTCCTCGGCGATCGGAACATCGGTAAAATCCAGCTATCGAAAGCAGATCGATCCACGCAACGTCGTCAGCTCCCTCGAGGTGTTCCTCGGCTGGCTAACTTTATCGGGCCCGCTCTACTTTCCATTTTAATTGCGAGCACCTGGGATTCTTCGATGGAATCCGACGACTGGAAACGAATGGCAGATGCGACGTGTCCGCGCGAATGGTGGGATCCTACGTCTGTAAACGTCGCCGGCGACACTTTCCACTCGAATGGTTCGTCGACGCGACTGGCAGGCGTTTTCTAGGTGAATGGAACGGAGATTCTGGATAGTTGGTTGATACCAATCGACGGAGAAATGCGAGAACGAAGGGTGATCACGTACGGTTCTGACGTGTTTGAAAGTCTTATTACGTGGTATAAGTTGTACCAATATCGAGTAGATTGGAGTGGTTTGCAGAGAAGGGCAGACGATGTGTTTAGAGATTTTGAAGTTGTATCGATTCATTTGGTTTCGATCGAGTTTTTTTACGGATACAACTAAAAACAAGCATCCTAAGTGGAGATTCGTATTCATCCTGTAAATATTATAACGTATTACGCGTATTCTGTATATTTTTCAATTTTGCCCAAACGAATAAACGTCCTGTCTATGATAAAATACCAAAACTGTACCATTTGGCCAGTACGAACGAGCAGAATATAATCAGGAATATTCCTGCGAGTTTCTTCTACAATATAAACTTGACGTTTGTTACGTGTATTGGTGCAGCCCAAATTTAGTATTGGAAGAAGGCTAAAGGCACCCCGTATGCTATCTAGACAACTGTTCAAAACATAAATTATTTATAAAGCTGCCGTAGCTCTACCGCCACGAGAATCTTCATATTTTAAAACTAATACTTTTCGTATTATCGTAACTTTTACGATAACTTTTATTCCCCAATTTTCAAAATCGCGCTATATCGTAAAAAATTCGCGGAAACCAAATGTTCCGTCTCCGTTACTCGTATATCGTGTAGCTTACCAAATTTCCTTGTTGTCAGAGGCGCGGCAGAAATTCCTCTCGCGGAGGGATGACCGATGCGTGTATTGGCGCGGGTGAGAGGTGGAAAGCGAGAAGAAGAAAGGTAAGAGGTGCGGATCCCTTCCCTTTCGTCCAGAAGCTTGGAAGAAGACTCGAGAGGAGATCGGTGTAGTCGCAGTGCATCGGCTGCTACACGCTGGCCGAACGTTCGACGTCGGACACCTTCGCCGGGACACTCATGCAACGTGCGACAAAATGCCGACCACGCTGCCCGTTCTGTGTAAGTGTCGTCAACGTGAACAGGAATCCGATTTCGACCGCGTTCCAATGTATAGCGTACGATTCGAGGCCGATTCCTCCGAGGCTACGCTCGACTTCGACCGAGTCAGATCGATTTACCTATATGGGGAACGTAGGTCTTTTCCCTCAGCGACAGGTAAGAGCCGTCCATTGGTTAGTCCAAGAAGGTGTAGAAATCGTCTCGAAACGAAGATCGAATCGCGTGTTAACGGATGACCTTAGAAGGTGTTCGGTTGACGAGGGTTTGACGTGGTTTGACATAGTTTGAGGTGCCTGGCTCGTAGTTAATTCATGGTGCTCGATTAATGCTTGGTTAATGAAGCACCCCGTAATTGATTGATGGTGCTCGCTCTATGGTTATTTAATTCGTAGGTGTCGGATTACAACGTGTACCTAATTTGTACGGCAGCGTTTGTTTGATCTGTGGTGTGCGGCTTGTGGTTGATCTGTTATTAAGTCTGGGATTAAGGTTAGATACTTAATTAACTCTTGGTACGAAGTGTCCACAGTCCAATAGTACTATTCGGTTCATGATTGTTTGCTTCATAGTTGTTGCATCGTAATGTTTAATTTGTTTGATCGAAGATACCTGATTCGCGATTACTCCGGTGTATTCGATTCTCAATTCGAAATTAAAGTTACATGTTTGATTAATAGTTGGCGCGAAGTATGTGTAATCGAATCGCGATATTCGTTTTATAGTTGTTTCATTTATGAATTATCTGATTCGTAGTTATTGGATCACACCGTGTTTGCTTTGTATGGCATTACTTATTTGTTCCGAGGTGTACAATTTGTGGTTGATTCGAGGAGTCCCATTTTTAATATACCGGTACGTCTGACCTACGATATCGTATTTATAGTCGGATCGAAGTCGATCTTTAAACTCGCGTTAACTTTGGGTTGTGTCTTGCATTAACATGTATTGAAAGGTTCGACTTAAATCTTTATCGAAACGTTTGGATCCTATCCGAAAGGTGATTGAATGTAAAGAAGGAATGTCTACAAGAAGCGACGAGTATATTACAATGACGGTAATGGGTATATTTACGCGTTGCTTGATAGCTTTCGTGTTCTCAGTGACGGTGACAAGAAAAAAACTTTGTGGCGCATAGCTATTGACAGCTATATTTTTAACAGAAATACGAAGCCGATGTTAATTAAGGATAAAAGAATGTAAGAAGGGACGAATAGATATTTTAACACTAGAACTACCTAAATAAATAAATTAACTATAAATTAACTATCTCAAGTAATAACGATCAAATATCTCTGACAATCTTTTAAATCTTAATTTAAATCGTAATTAATAAAATTAAAGATGTCGTCTATAGGTCAAGGCAGTGCAGCGATTAGATACAAAATAGCAAAGTTCACGATTTCAAAGCTAAATACAGTCATATTGTCGATTCCTCGTGAGACTTGCCTCGTACTGTCTATACTTTGTATCGTACGCAACTGCAGCTGTGCATCTCGCCAAAAAATCGACAATTTTCGGTTCACCCCGAGTCAGTTTCGCAAGTTTGTCTCGTACTGCGATATACTATAAATTTACAGACGATGAATATTCAGGAATTATGTCAACATGAATATTCTATAAGCATGAAGCACCGAGTACAAAATAATTTGCTTCATCTTCGTCTAATTCTCAATTCATTGACACTTCTTAACAGAATTCAGAAATAACGAGCTTCACCGGGATTAATCTATTGGAAGATCATTGTTTCAACATCGCGGGTGTTGCGTGGGCGTAATTTATTTCGTTTGGCATTTACTTGGCGAATAAATTGGTGAAATAATAGATCTCCCTTCCATGATATAACAATGAACTCTGAGATATTTTATTTACACTTCGTCTCGAAAGTTTGCAGCACGTTAAGAATCGAACGCACATTTCCTTCGATAAATAAATATTATAATATTATTCTTCTATAGTATTGATGTTAATTATATCTAATTACATGTAAAAACGAAAGTTCTGCCAGGAAAACGCACGGAAAGGTATGTTTGGTTCAAAAAGAAAATAGTGTGCCAAACATTTGAACCTGATTGTGCATGCAACAAACTTCGAAATAATTTTGTTTAATCTGCGATATATGATAAATCTGCAGTTCCGTTTTCGCACGATACAAGTGAAATCTTGGTGATTCGTGAACTGCACGAGAGACAGGAACGCGTAAATATATTCTCACGATTCTACTCGGTGTATGCAACGAAATTCTGTTACGATTGTACGAATGAACGAGAGATTCAATTGATCGGAAGTAACATGCAGATTGCTACGATAGATTAGATAAAATACAGATTGGAATTTTTGCTATCGTAACTTCTTAAGAGTCCTCATGCATCTGATCAAAGTTCCTTATTAGTTAAAGTATTATCATTCTGTCGTGACTTTTTCATTTTTACGAGTTACGCTCTTGAGATATATTTTAATTGTGTTCTTAATTTAAAGTTTTTAATTAATGTCACGGAAAAAAGATAAGACTCTTTGTTAGCGTTTTTATCTTTATTTTTAAGCGTTTCTTCCATTTTAATGAAATAGAACCTTTTCTATTTTACGTGAAAAAGATATTTCAATTTGTCGATATATTTAATGGGCCGCGTGTAAATTACAGAAGGATGATCTTGTAATTATTTCGCTCGTTACATCGTCGAATATACATGTAGAAATTGCGTAATATCCTTTCACGGATAAATTCTCACCGTCACCCGTGCATCAATCAGTAGCTGATCGAATTGCAATTGAATTTAACGTGGCTACTGGTTTCTTCGTGACGACAATGGGAATGGAGCGTGAATGAAACAAAGAGCTGAATAGAGCGGTAAAAGCAGTACAAAACAATAGTCAGTTTCGATAAAATTGAAACAAATTACACGCAATGTACCGAATAATTTCTCAATCGTAAATATTATTTGAGAAATATTAACAAATCGAAGAAATTAGATATTAGCAGGTTATTTCAAAGAATAGAAAAATTACCGAATACTTGTACATCATCTTAAATATTATTTTACGTTTTGAAACAAATAAAATCTATTTTAAGTAACATATTTAATCTTTCTAACTTGGTATAATTTTAGACGATAAAAAGTTGAAAAGTATAAAAATAAGAGATAAGAGATCGGAGTTAAGTATGAAAAAGGAGAAACAATCTCAACGAAATAAAATAAATTAAAAGAAAAGAATTCCAACTTTCGAAAAATTAACTGTATTATGTAATAGGTATACTAAACAGTATCTAAATAGCAACGAAACATCTGCAATTAAAAATGCAAACGAGTGACTTTTAACATGAAAACTTAACCGAATGACCTGGTCTTTCACGATTTACGGTATGCGCGGGTTCCAACTTCTTAGCCATCCAACTTCGTGACCTTTCTTGCGTTCATCTTTTTAATGCCAACATCTAGCGCGAGTATAGAGCCGCGCGAGAAACATTTTTATCTCCCGAACAAGAGAATCAACCGTGTGGAATCCATGGAACTCTGATTCTGAACGATAATTGCCCCTCCCACGACACGCGATCCCGTTATCTCGCATTCTCAATGACATCATTGAGCGCTATACTTTTTTAATTGGGTTACACGCGAGAAAGCGTCCGAGACAAAACCTGAAACTGCTCTCCTACGTCTTTTTTTTTAGATGTATTTTTAGACTGTATACATTTATAGATTTCTATATCTTAGCGAATGAATTAAAGAATATTTTTCTATGAAACAGGATTATACTATAAACGTTACGCAATCAAATTCCTTAACTTTTAAGTTAAGCCGCGAATTTTCAACCACGCTGTAATTATAATTATTTTTTCGAATTACAAGATTGGAAATAAAACGAAAACTATATTTTCCCCGAAACATTTATCAATATAAATACCTACGTTAAATAAGAAGAAACACGATAAAAATACAGAGAAATGTAATTAATGAATCTACATGGTAAAAATGAAACTGAACTTTGAGAGAGGTACGATCTTCAAATTATATTTCCCTCGAATGGATCTATCCGTGCTACCAATTACGGGTTAAATATCTTGAAACAAAAGCAGGCAGTTCTTCCACAAGATCAGTTTAATTAACATGTACCGCTACGTTTCGTAAAAAGTAAAAAATTTGCGTCAAGATTCAGTTACCTGTGTAAATAAAACGAAAAGACTATTCTTTTTCCTATTTTTCTCGTCAAGTCTATAAAAATATTGTACGATACAGCCGTTATATCTTAAATTATAGTCACTGGAGTACAGGTTAATGATGCACTCAGTGCGTCACTAGAATTTCGTCACAAGGATTCTTTTCGTAATAAAATGGAAGCAAATGTCTGTTGCAGTAACCAGAGTGTGCGTCAGAGACGATGGAAATTCAGTGTTCTGAGTTAATGCAACTGGCGGCCCGCAAATATGAATTATAATAGTTGCGACTATACAACGGTGACGAAACGTCGCCAGAGATTCTACTGACAGAATCACGAATTACATAGAACGAAGAAGGTAGAAAAAAGAGCAGCGATCATTAAGGAACAGTAGGTGTTTCTCCTAAATTACCTTAAACGCTAAATTGTCAGGTCAAGTGACTAAGACGGAGACTGTCGCGATAGGCTCGTCGCAATTCAATTTTCTGTTTGTGCTTTCGAGACAAACAGCGAGAAGACTTTAGAATCTTAATAAATCACGGCCTTTTCACGAAACTGCCGTTGAAACGAAGATTAATTGGACATTTTAATTACTTTTTGGGACAAACGATAGCTCTAGGTCGAAGAGTTAATGAAATTAAAAAAATAAATGTATATATATCTGTGTTAGAATTCTGCTTTAAAGTATTGGGTCATTAGATGGTATTGACAAAATCCGTATATCGCTTAGTTGCTAACCCAATAGCTTCAAATAGTTTTTGAGACGATTAGTAGCTTGTAGTCGAAGAGACGAGGAAAATGTGAAGTTAATACAGCAGGATGTTACTAAATCATATTGATCGGATAATATCGGTTAACAAATTTTTTAAATAACTAGTGACCTGTGGTTAGAGGGACGATGGAAGTACCAAACGAATACGTACGTGTTAGAATCTTAATAAATCACAGTCTTCTCGTTAAATTGTTGTTGGAAAAATTCTAGTTGGTCGCCTTGAGCGACTTCCTCTGAACGAATAATAGATTGCAATCGAAGGAGCAATGAAATTAAAAAACAAATTATTACGATCTTAGTAAATCACGGCCTTTTCATCAAACTGTCGTTATAACCTGTTTCTTGAATAAATTGATCCGCTTCATTACGTATATAATTTTAGTAAACCGGGCATCGACGAAATCGAGACGAGCCGATCTCGTCAGTTTCTCAAAGACGACGACGAGAACGAAAAAATGAATCGATTTAATTAATCTAATTTAAATAATTATGAACGACTGTCTAATCGATTACGAGAGACGCGAACGTTTAACGCTATTAATAGCGAAAATTGATCGAAATTTCCTACTTTTACTTGCGCCTCGACAAACTTTCGAATTCGTTTCGCGACATAGAACGCGTTCTTTCTCGTACGACGAACAAAACGTGTTAGCTTTTTCAACGCACGTTCAAATATTCTCGAAATAGAGCGCTCGAGTACTGGTTCTAACGTACTAAACGAGTCACCTCGAGTGATTCGCTTTCGAACTCGATGAATGCCTATAACCGGATCGTGAGGTTATTGTCTCGCTCGACTTTGTTGTTTTACATGATTGGATGACAGTCGAGGGAAAGATGGTCGTTAGAAGCGACGAGCTGTGAATGAGTGTATCGATTAGAGGGGAATCGTAAAGGGGCGATGTTTCGTTGTTGCGGAGGATCCGGCGTTGGAGGAGCAGCGATGTACGCGTATGTAATGCGAAGTAGAAAGTGGAATTCGCGGATCGGGAGGAGACGATAAGCGGCTACGCCATGCGTTTCCTTTGGAACCGTTGGAAATGGAAACAAACGCTGCTGTATCGATCGAGACATTGGGAAAACTTGCAGATCCGAAGCTTGGAAATTCGAACGTTGAAATTAATCTTGCGGGATACAAGAGGAATTTGAAAAAGTTTGCAGATTAATCTCTCGAAGGACGCATTTTTTAAAGTCAAAAAGATATAAACTTTTCGCGAACAAGTACCGATGTATCCTACGATCGAAGATTGAGAGTATAACTGCTGCAATTCATCACGCGGAAGACGAGAAGAATTTTAAAAAGTTTGCAAATTAACCTCTCTCGAGAGAGGTATTTTTTAAAGTTAGAGAGATATTTCTTCTTGCGAAGATGTTCCATAAAGTGAACATAATTCCAGCGGTTAACCGTGTTTTGTATACTATACATACACGATCTTTATTTTGCTTGGAATTATTATTATTATTACTATTATTATTATTATTATTATTATTATTATTATTATTATATTTTTAATCACTCGCCTATGTAACATCTCTAGTAGAGGCACTCCTCTTTGCACAGATCTCGTGACGCTGGTCTTATGCAACATTCACTGCAGTCTTGAACATGAAATTCCAAGGAGGAGCTTCCTGTCACGAAGAGCCATTGATGGTACCAGGGGGAGGTATTGCGTTCGTTTCGTTTCGCGTGTATTCACGCGGATGCGTGCGTACGATTAAACAAGCCTACGATGTCGTTTCAGGAAGTTCTTCGATCCGGAAGAAGAGGGAGCGTTCGACAGTTACGGATCTGCTGGTGGCCAGTACGATCCTTACCAAGAGAAAACAGGTAGATTGTTCGTTTCTTGCCTTTTTTTTCTATGAAATTCCTTACTAATTAACACGTAGCGTTTCTAACGATTTAATTTTATGCCAATTAACCGTAAAATCACGAAATTCGTCAAAACGACGAATTATCTTGTTTTATCGAGATGCAACGTACAGGGGAATGTAGCTTGAGATTGTAATTATCTTAACATTCGATCTCGTAAAATGATATAAAGTGACATCTAATCACACGAGATGATATATCGTTTGAACGATCATTTTTCAAGTATCTTATTTTAACAGTGTCCGAGACTATATCGCCGTGTGTTACTTGAAGTGAGAAAAATTTGTAACGTCTGGATTCAATATCGCTGCCAGATACTGTCAACCATCGTAATAATTGATAACTGCTTGAACAATGCTACCTAACAAAGTCGATGGCACTATGAATAGAAAGATTCTTAACAAGGAACAACGATAACTATCTGTAAAGTGATTTTATGAAAATAATCAGCTGGAGAATGGGGACGGGTCAAGGAGTCCCTTCGTTTTCTCGCAATTTCTAATATAAAAACTAAAATTGACTTTCCATTAAATCTCCACTGCGCAGAAGAATTCTCGTTGATATTTCTCAATTTTCACCTTTAGATTTTATTTGCCTGCAATCACAGTTACTTTATTCTTGTGTCCCTAGCAATTAATAACTCGTGACATCATTTTTATTCATTGACACGATTATTCGATACGTCTACAGTCAGCAAAGAGCATTGTCATACGAACGGAGGTGTCAATAAAAAGGACTCGCAATATGCTAATTCTCCGACGCTTAGGCGGTATAATGTTATTCATCTTGTTCCTTTTTCTTCGATTAATTGCGCATTGACACCGATTCTATCGATCAATGCTGTTAAAAACAGACGCTCGTTATGAATGATCGATCATTAGAAACGAGGATTCGTGTTGCAAAATATTTCCAAGATTCTCAGTATTTTCTGCATTTCTACGATTTTATATTCCCATATTCTACGTATATTTTCGAGATTCTACGTGGCTTCTAAGCAGCCTCGCGAAAAGTACAAAATTACTACTCCTCTCGACGAACACAAGACTGTTTAACGCAAGGCACAATCAATCTTACACCAATCCGAAGAACTTCTCGCTACGACGATGATCTATCAAAACGAGGCAAATTACTATCGACACCTTTAACATTAAATACAGAAATTACGAGGAAATCGATGGGTCTAAATTGCTATACGAAAGTCCTCCACCAAAGATATAATTGCGAGTTACAGTCTCTTTTACAGGTACGAAGGAAAAATCCTAATTACCGAGATTACTAATAATTTTTCTTTATTTTTCTATCTTCGCAAAGTACGAACCTACATCGTTAAATACCGAGTGATAGACGTTCCGTTGGATTAAAAAGCAGAGTCGTCGGACGAGGACATTATCAAGTGGCGTGAAAGGCGTTAGGTATGACGGATGATGGAAAAATCGCGCCATAGGTCACGTGAAACCTCTCGCGACTTACAAGAAGCAAACCAAAGAAATCACGTGTGGCGCCGTGAACAACGAAGTGAACACATCCTGTTAAATGTCACACACGCTGGATTATTCCGACGAGGTGTTTTTCACGACCTTGACTCACCGCGAGCCATTATGCTGCTTTATGTAAGGCCTGGCACGTGATGATTCAGTTTCTCAGCGTGAAATCTGTGTTGGTCGAATCTTTCATTTTAATCATTGTTTATTCGGTTTTGAATATTTCTTTCCTGGCAGATATTTTACATTTATACTTTTTACGATTACGTATTATCGTCTTGTCGAATTATATATGAATAACCTTGTCCTTTTTAAATAAATTCTATAACATACTGCACGGAGAAACGAGAGAATAGAATTTTACTTTATAGTATACTGTAATAGAATTACTGAAGAATCGAAGAAGAAGAAATGGATATTGAAATAAATATTTTATGGAACATAAAACAAAGAGACCTAGTCGAATTCCAATGATTCTTTACTTCTTTACTACGAAATAGAACACTTGTAGAATTTATCCGAAGATCTGAAGAAGTGGAGCAAAAAGGAATATTTTAAACAATTTTTCACCAAAAAGTCTAAGAAATTTGATTTATCGAAATTTAGTTATCGAAGAAATGACAATTTTCTATGCTTTGCGAAAAGTTGGAGTTTTAAACAAACGTAAGTGTGTTTGTTCGAACAAACAATTAACAGGCCATTCATAGTCATCGTAACATTTACCATAATTCAGAACGTATAGCTTTCATTCTTAGCATATACGAGCACATTCATCGCATCGTTCAAAGTTCATTGAAATGCTCACAGTCGTTCGATGATATTTATTTAATGTCATGCTAGGATGATCTGTAGATGCTTGCCATTCTCTCGAATTTGTTACTACAATGTACGATATAATTTTGAAATATCTGGTCGGTCTTATCGTCGATAATAACCTGCAATATAAAATCAATAGCATCGCTATCCAATTCATTCGAGTAATATTATTCACGTTTATTAATTCGACGCTTCTCGTTCGACCATTAAGTGAGCAGCGAGTATTAAGCGATTGTATGTTCTTTCCATTTTTTTGTTTTAGATTTGTCAGACATTAGAAGGAACGTGCCAGGAGAACCAGGTATTGATTATCCGGCATACACGACGCTCCCTCAGACAGGTTTCACGTGCGAGGGACGCTCACGAGGTGAATTAAATTGCTTCTTTTTTTACCTTCGTAAAACTTAGTATATGGTTAATATATCATTCCGGAATAAAAATCTTTACAATATAAGAGATTTATTCGCATAGAATTTCATCACAAAGTTCATATAATTCTTACTTATTATTTATATCGTTACACATATATTGAATTATATTTTTGTAGTTACTATATATAACTAATTATCATGAAACAAAGGTACTTTGTACAATATAACTATACGATAAGTTTTAGAGAAATAATTAGAGCAATTAATTGTTAATCTAACGAGCTAACAAGTGTCTTGTAAATATCTCGATTCTCGATGGATTTCCGATTTTTTCTTCTTGAAACAATATTTCTCTTTCTCTGTTCCCGCAAACGATACATTATTTTACACGTTATTTTACAATTTTGCATTCGCAGTTTTCCGCTTAAATACTTGGGATTTTCAGGCAATATGAGACAAAAGATTTCTGCAGTGACTGATATATAGAATCGAAGCGAGTATGTTTCTAGATGCGATTCAATTCCTCGGAATAAAATCGAAACAGATCTACGTACACCTTTACCCTCAATTTCGCTTCATAATGCTGCGAATTACTACGTACAAGAAGAGATTCTGTTCGGACAGCTAATGCAACCACGTCAGAGTTAGTCAATTTTCACATAGCAATCAATGGTATGATCGCTTGATCTTAACCATCCAGGTCGAAAGAAAGCGGTTGAAATTGGCATCTATATTAATAAAATCCATAGATTGCTCGTCCGATTGCTTCTGTCAGAGTTCGTAGAAACGAAATTGAACGTATTTGTCGCGAATATCTTTCGAATCAAATGGAACAGAATATTCGCTTCCTCTATGAACAGAGCAGTAAAAGTAAGAAAATTCTCTATATAATAATATGCTTAATAATAATAATAATAATAATAATAATAATAATAATAATAATAATAATAATAATAGAATATCTTTCTTAAATCTCAATTTGCTTCTGGGATTCGTATATTCAATTACGTAAACTTTCTCGTTTATAAAGAAATCTGTAACCTTCGGTATTACCCTACCAAGTTTAAATTCTGCGAAACGACATTTCGTATATACCAATTATTAATAAAAAATATTAAAACAAACGGTTTCCAGAGTGTACGTATTTTATTAACGATCGACGTGCATCAGCTTTATCCTACGATCGATTACCATTGATTCACACGTGTTTCGCGCTTTTCCACGTGCAGTATCGATGTCAAGGATGTCTCTCACGCACACGATGCTAGCACGTGCGACCTGTGAAATCCATTCGCAGTATTTTCTTCGGTTTCGCAATAGGTCAGCGTTCCACTAGCCGTGGGGCGAAACTTGTCGCAAAAATCGCACGAAAATGTTTGTCGATGTACTTTTCAGCTGGAATGGCAAACGTTCACGTCGTCCAACGAAACGTATTTATCTTCGGCTACGCGTGTTCGTTCAAGATCTGGTATGAATCTTCTTCTTGCGTCTTGTGAAAACTTTCAGCTCGTGGAACGTTGCCAGAAGCAAAGTAACGATAACAATTGAAACTTACGAAATTGTTGGAATCGTTAGAAAATTTTTACACAGATTCGAAGAAGAGAGGTTCGATCTCCTGATTTGGATTTGATTCGAGTTAAGCTTAGATCAGGTTGATAGAAATTGAAACTTGTCAAATCCATACAGTCGCTGAAAAACTTCCAGAGAATTGTTAATATAATCTGACTAACAAAAATTGGGAAATTTTAAACGTTCGTATCGACGAGAAAATAATCTTTTGCCAATTTCACGATTCTTTCCTGTGAAAATAACAGGTTCGTTGACGATTTCGTCCACAGACTTAATTACATTTACGAGCAACGACCATTTAGATAAGTGGCGCGAATATGAACGTGTTCCAGAAGGCAAAAGAAAGTACAGTCTCCGTGTAGTACTCTGTTATATAGTTTCTTTATTGAGCAATATCCTGATAATCTTGTACAGTTATACGATGTTCCTGCAGAAGCAACAGAATGTCGGCGAAAGCGACTCAACAATAAGATAAAGGCCAGACGGATAATCCAAACGATTCTGACGCGAGGCAATCGCCGTTCAGAAGCTTAGTATGCTGTTACTCAGCTGGTTACAAATCGGTACGGTGTTTGACTTTTACCGATGGAAAATAGCGAAAGCTTAATGTCTTATCTTATCGTATGGGAATTTTTCAGAAGGAAGATTTTATTTTTTTTTCTTCCCTTTGAAAAGAGAATTAGTTTGAAGTTTTTTAAAAATTAATTTTTTAATTCTGACATTTGATTAAAAATTTGTATAAAAAGAGGAGCTGATCGGTTTGAGTTCCGAATATTAAATTAAATCTACTAATCTATATGTTTGTGTGCGTATGTAAAAAGATTAACCAAAACTTGCAACATCTTCTTGCAACGCGTGTAATCGGGATTGATCGTGAACTTTACAGATCCCGTCATTCCTCTTCAAATTTATCCGTGTTTAATGGAAAAGTGTTTGATTTTTTGGTTATTTATTTCGTCTTAAATTTATGAAATAAAACGTCGTGTTTCTTTGTTTCATTTTGTTTAGCCTTTTCTCAAGTTTTAACAGCTTCTAGCACGCTGGATGTCGGTCATATCAAAAATTTGTCCACAAAATGGAAATTGTCTTTTTACTTATAGATTTTCGACGTGATTTTGCCTGGTTACTGGCTACCTTAGGCGACTGGCGGGACAGATACGATTAACCTAATATGATTACAAAAAGAAAATTCGCATCTTCGATCTCTCTTTCTATCGACTCTATTACAGTAAATCGTTTGATTTCTAAAATGCTAAATCACACTATCTTATAGTAAAATTAAAAAAATTTCTAACACGTGCAACTGCCACTAAATCAAACGTAATTCTAAAATAAAAATCGAAGCCTCACGACTTCGACTTTTCCTCCTTTCCTGAAAGAAACCTCGGTAACTGCTTTTAATGCGTCATCCATCACTGTTACGTTCGATACACACGATATCCATTTTCTTGTCGAAAGAAATCGTGGCGAGCATTCATAGAATGAAGAAAGCAACTTAATTGAAATTTCCAAGCAGCAGGTCATGTCGCGATGAACACTGGGGCGTCTTTTGTATCGCGAGTCTAAACTCGCGGAAGAAACCGCGTTATTAGATAATTCAAAGGAAGAGAGAAAGATGTTGAACAAGCATGGAAACGTCGCCTCGCGTCCCTTACGTAACGCGCATCGTACTTAAACATTGCTTATTGCACGATTATTTTAAATTGAACAAACAGAAAAAAAGGAACATTTAGAAGACAGGAGCACGGATTGACCAAGTATCGATTAAATAACGAATCGAATTGTTCGTATTTCGTTTGGTAAATCGTTGAAATTCTTTTGGAAGATACAGTGTTATTATCAGAATGGCAAACAAAATACCCAGTTAGTCGTATTAAAAAATCAAAATTCAGGGAATTGGAATCTAAATTTCTCTACTAACTAAGAGAAAAATAGGGAAAAAGAATTAGAGAAATTTTTCAAGTATGTGAAGAAATGTTTTAGTCTTCTATAAAACTATGGATTAAAAATAATAATTGAAAGAACGATAGAGAGCTTTAGAAATGTCTGCCATCCGAACTCTCGGATATTAAAAAAGTAAAGATATTACAGATTTAGTATTACGATATCGAAGGTTATTACGGAATCTCATAATCTAAAAAGATGAACGTTTCTAATTTTCCTTAGGGTACTACGCGGACGAGGTGGCGGGATGCCAGGTTTTCCACGTGTGCCACGACGTATTGGTCTCCTCCTTCCTCTGCCCCATAGGCTCTGTATTCAGCCAGAAGCTGCTCACCTGTGACTGGTGGACCAAAGTAGACTGTTCAGCTAGCAGCAAATACATAGACGTGAATCGTAACAGTTACCAGCAAGACGACGACGAGATGATTCGAAATGCTTACGCAATGATCAGTCTTCAATCAGGAACAGACGTGACCAAGGATGGCCTGGTCGATCCTGATCGAACTGGAAGCGTGGTGGATTATCAGAGAGGTCCAGGAAGAATCCTCGACTATTCTTCAGTCGACACAACGGGAAACGACTTGAGGACCAATTTCGAAGACTATCGTAGACCTGCCAATCGAGATTTCCTGCCACCCTATCAGCTCAAAGACAAAAAGCCGGAAACCGGTGGAAATTATCAAGGCAAATTCTATTCTGGCGAGAAATCCAGGTTTCCCTACGAAGATTCGCCGATTATTCGAGTTCAGAAGATCAACGATCCAGGATATGGAAACCAGAGGGACAAAGATTTCCAGGAGACCTATCGAAGGCCCAGCGAGTTCACCAATCAGTTCCAACCATCTTACGCGCCTACTGTACCGACTGTCACCACTACGACTAGGAGATTTTACTCTCCAACTGTCCCTACGACATTCAAATCGTCTACTTTGGCGTACAACAGGTTGGATCAGGCGATAGACAGCTCTGAATATTATCTTTCGCGCAGTAGGTCAAACAGCTTCGTTACTCCTCCTACTAGGGTCTTCTCGAACGACGATAAGAGCAGGCAGGATTTCGGAAGAGACTTGAAAATATCTGAAGCTGTTTCTTTGAGGAAACCGAACAGGGATGATGATTATAGTCGACAGGAGAGTTACGAGTATGATTATGACGATGTCAATGGCGACGAAACGAGAGACGAACGTCCTAAAGAGAGATTCCAGGTGAGGGTTCTCGACGATTTTAATTACAATCGCACCAAAGTGTCGAACGGAGGAAGTTCTTTGTTTGATAGGGTCTACGCAGGATTCAACCACAACAGCAACGACGAAGAACCTCTGGACGACTTCGAAACGAGGGGTAGCATTGGTCTCGGCCACGCGTTTCGTCAGTCGTTCAGGGGAATCTCGGTTGACGAACAGAATCCTGCGAGAGACGAAACCAAAGTTTATGATGAAACTCAAAGAGGAATTAATTTCAATAAAGAAGAGATTAAGTACACCTTGGTCAGACCGGAGCCTACGCGTTATCCTGCGGAAAAGAAAGAGCAAACGACTGAACAATACCAAAGAAACGATCAAAGAGACACCAAAACGAGTAAGGAAGAATTTCTGAATAATTTCAATACTTTCCCATCAACGACCGCTTCGTCAATTATCGAAAGTACCATCAAAGCGAGTACGAATCTTCAAGAACCACGTTCTTCGATATCAAATAGATCGAGTGATTTGAACAATTCTACTGACGTAAATTCCGATCTTTTTAATGAGAAACATTCCATCGATACAGAGGACAGTGATTCTCAAACGTCTAGACCAGTGGAATTTCTAGAATCTCGTCAAAAAACGCAAAATAAGTTCCAGATAAAAGTGCCAGATCTACCTGAAGGATCCACTTTATTTAATCGTTACACGACTCAGAATGATGAATCTAATTCAAGAACGACAGAGATACCGAGGTTCCGGAGCATTGGTTCCGACGATTACGTCGATCAGTCTACTTCTTTCGATAGAAACGCAGGAGTAACGAACAATTATGGAAACGTAGAGATCTCTGAGGACTCCTCCAGTTTGCAGAATCATGGCAGTACAGTGGCTAGACCCGTAGTACCCTCCACTGGATCGTGGATTTCTTCCTCTTTCTCCGATCAATCGAATACCAAAAGTCCGACGAAAGATCACAGCAGACCCGAAGAAGGTAAATCTCCTCACACAAATCATTTTGATCTTTCTTTCAAATCTACGAATAACACCGAAGAGAAACTTGAGGACAATAAAAAGAGCGAACTTGGGTTTACCACAGATGATGCTGTTCAGAATTCCAGGACGATTTCTGTGAGTGCAAGCACCGTGTCTCCGCCAAAGATTATAAAAGCTATAACATCCTCGGGTTTCGTGAACTCCTCAGGAAGCGTTTCAATAATTAAAACCCCGAAAGAATCGTCGACACAGGAATCGAATAGAATTTCGACATCTCCCGTGACTAAATCTGTCGAAATTGAATCTTCGGTGTCAACTTTCAGACCTGTAACGCATAGGAGCATAGAAGCAGGCAGAAGCTCGGAAAAGAAGTCGGAAGATGACAGAGATAGCGTAGAAGCTTCGACCGTGAATACTTTACTTGGGCCCATCGTGCCAGAAACTTTAAAGCACATCGAAGAAGCTATAGAGAAGAACAATTCGCCTTATCAAGTGACGTTGACGATGAACAAAGGCGCAGAGCTGATACCTACCGGACAAGATATAATTAGCAAATTGATAGCCCAACAGGGCAAAGAAACGTCGACTCTCAATGACGAGATACACGAACTAGAAATAATTAGATCTTTGGAGCCAGAAGTTCATAGAATGACAGCGTTACAGATCACTGCGGCGAATATTTCGGACGTGAGAAATGCGTCTAACTTCGGGAACGATTTTATCAGTTCCGATCTAACCGATTTTAAGAGAAATAACCCGAATACAGTCAGTCTTCTTCAACTGATGTCGGAATTAATGAAGCAAGATCGAGTTCCTCGGCCATTTTCCCTGTCAATCGTTCAAAATCCCGAACTACAGACGGTAAATTCGAACGTGCAACAGCCGGATGAAGCGACGTTTAGGTCTCAAGAGAGTTCTACGCAGCTAAACTCGGAAACTTCTGCTCCTCGATCGAAAGAAGGGATTCTGGGTCAGCTAGAGCAGCAATTCGGAGAACCTCTTTACAGAGAACAGAAAAAAATATTTGATCTTCCTGAAAAACAGAGATCGATTGATTTCCAGACTGCAGTTATTTTTAGGAACACGAATAAATACGAGGAATCGAGCACCGATAAGACGATCGTGCCGATTGCTCAAACGAATTCTAAGATAGATATCAGATCGACGACGACATCTGCGCCGAAGACCACGTTTGCCACGAAATCTGAGAAGACTGTGGTGAAAACAGAATTTGTTCCATCGATCGGATTCTCTTTTGACACCGACGAGGGTAGAGAAGAATACGTTGAGGCTGTTCTAGGTGGCCTGATCGAGCCACAGGCAGCAGAAAGTCAGAAGAAAGAAATTATCTTGACAGAGAAACCGGTGGGAGAGACGTTTTTAAAAAAGAATGAAACGACAAAAAGTGTCCCAGAAAAGATTTAAGGGTCGTTTCTAGGATGATTTTTCCAAGGATGAACTTAGGTTTAGAACGAAATCTGTGATGTCCTGCCGTTTCGTGCTTTTTATGATAGATCTTCTCGACCATCTTTTTT
This sequence comes from Bombus haemorrhoidalis, assembly GCA_014825975.1. Taxonomy (NCBI): domain Eukaryota; kingdom Metazoa; phylum Arthropoda; class Insecta; order Hymenoptera; family Apidae; genus Bombus; species Bombus haemorrhoidalis. The sequence goes on from CM026169.1 coordinate 11,454,752, forward strand.
CTTCTCCTTTAATCGATATTTTTGAATATTTTCTTTTTTATTCTCGGGGGTATCACTAGTTTGAGACTTTTGTAATTAACGTCCCTTCCTTCGTCGTGATCGAAAAATATAACGAATCATCGAATGCAGAGGGATTACGGTATTAATAATTGGAAGTGGGGGATTAATTTTTTACTATTTATGTTGCGAGAGAATTAAAAATTCCTTTTCTCCTCCTTATCGATTGAGAGGATTACAAGTGCGAAATTCGTATGAAATTAACGTTCCTTGTTTCGTGATTTAAAATTTCAACGAGCTTTTGACGGAAGTCTTGGAAGACGGAGATTAATATTTCTTGTTACCATTTACGTCGTAAGCGAAGAAAAAGGGCTGATATATAATTAGTTTCATTAACTCTTCCTAGGATATTCTTACTTTTAATTAAAGCGACTAACATAACAGCGAGTTGGGCGTAAAATGTCTTTAAGGTTTTAAGATAGAACTAGACGTAACATGTATAAAATGGTAATTATATTATCGTTGTTGATAAGATCTATCATTGGTATTCAGAAAAACAATATCGTTACTATTTGATAATACAAACTACGTTTTACTAACTTGATAACCTACCAATGACAAGGAACAGGGTTTCGATACTGTAAACTATAGATTCGTAGATGTGTGTGTTAATGTATGTACGAGTGTGCAAGAAGCAATAGTAATTATACGACTATTATAAATTGTACCTTATGTAACCCAACATTCTAATGATTCTTAAATATATCCTATCGTTGCGAAGAAGAGTTTCTTTATTACCTTTTGAAATTCTCTTAGATTTGAAAACTTTGAATCTTTTTAAATTTCGTGATTTAAAATTTAAAGATAGATAAATTTGAAATTTTTAAATATTCTACAATTCGAAATTTTGATAACTTGGAAATCTGGAGTTTAGAAACTAAAAGATTCGAAAATAACAAAATTATTCGATTAAATATTTTTTAAATACAAACATTCAAGATTCAAAGATCAGCGTTTCGAAATTTGCAAATTTCCCCATTGTTAATTAATTACACAAACATGCTTCTCTCTAGTTTGCCTTTATTCACAGAACGTTGATTATTTGCCATGGCAACATCGATACATCAAGTTTCGTAGGCGTTTAATCGATTCATAGCATACAGTGCTAGGTTAAAGTGTTCAAGCCTCCTTGTAAACAGTCTACGAATCTTATCGAACGATTAAGTAGTCAAATAATTAAGATTTTTAAAAAGAGCAAAAGGAGCAATGGCACAGTTATCTTAATGTACTAAAAGAATAAAGATTTTGCATGACACGTTGAAGTTATCGAAACGTTTGAAAATTCTTTAAGAGGATACCATTACGAAAGCTTTAATCGATCAAATTATGGCTGAGTCAGAAAGCGAATCTGTGAAACCTGACGTCGAAGGCGAAGACGAAGAAGATGAAGACAACAAAACGGATGCCCATAGTTTACCAAGTAAACATTCTTTGATACACATGGACTATCGGTAATAAAATAAATACATATTTCTACGATTTAATAAACACGAATGATTAATTGAAACAAATGATTAATTTTGATAGGATAATGTGGATACGGAACAGAGTGATAAAATTTTTGGGTATAAGTGGTTACGAGCTGCTCTTTTACAAACTTCTAAATGTAAATAACAACTTATATCGAAATTATTGAAAAGTAATCGAATATCCTTCGGATATTTCTAAAAGCCACGAATATGCAAATTTTAAAATGTACAACGAAAACGAAATCAGGGCAGAGATTTATTTCACTTGAAAGAATCGGTATACTTTAAGACATAGAAAATCATTTCTTTTTAAAAACGATTTTTCACACTTTCTCGTCAACTTTCGCCTTTACCTCACCTTCGTCATGAGAAAGAAAATAAAGGCGCGATTCAAAACTATAGGCAAACAATCGATACTTCGAGGACAAGCTACTCAATTTTCTGCTACTGGATCTCTATGGTGTGACCGATCTTGAGAGAAAGGTGATCTTTTTCTACTGCACCTATTCCACTGAAATCATCCACGTAGAAGTTCCGGTCTGGGAAAGTAAGTAGTTCATCTTTCTCAAACTAATTACAGTGAACACGAGTCAGATAGATTACTGTATCGACTCTAAGGATATAAATTACTTTGTTATTGATGGATGATAGGCAAGCACGGCGTTGGTAAATTAGCCGCTCTGACGGCATTGTCGATGAAAAGGAAAAGTCGTAAGTTGAAAGGAAGAATCTTTGGTAAATTGTATTTTTAACAATTCAATTTTATCGTGCACAGTTTGGTAGAATCCTGTTGCATTCCATCCTTCCAATGGATTACTGGTTTGGTAAATCATATTTCCAACGATCCATTTTTTTGATAGTACACCTTTTTGATAAATCGTATTTTCAACGCTTCAAATGAATTTGCTATGCACAGTTTGTTAGTTTTTTTTTTTTTTTTTTGTCTCTGTGGGCTCAATCAAAGCGCAGGGATTGTCGTTTATGGATTTATGCTTCGATCAAAGTGCTAAAGCACGTGTTTGGTATTTACAGCTAAGCTACTGGATTGATAGTCGCACGTCGAACGTACGACGAGTTATAACGTCAATGATAATCCACAGGAAAGGCGGAGAAAGTTTCACAAAAGGAAAGGAAGAAAAGGAGAGTAAAGAAAACAAAAGCAAAACCGTCCAAGCTCGATCCACTTGCTCTTTTGCGTCAAGTCGAGGAATCCACGATGACGATTCAATCGGAGCAAAAATCAATGATAAGTACTCGTACCGACGAGGACACGGAAGATACAGAAGACGAAGGGGAGGAAGACGAGGGAAGGGAGGAGGAGGAAGAAGGAGAAGAAGGCGATTCGCGAGAAACGAAAGAGATAGGAAGTGGCGATACAATTTTTAAAACGAAAGACTCGGAGAAAAGTGCTGCGATCGGTAAATTACACGAATGTAGTTGCAATTATAAAATAAATGTTATAAAATAAATAATTCCCGATTCTTCTAATTTTTAGACACTCCAGGCTTCGTACCGCCGCCAGGAGAAGAACACAAATATATTATGACCAAGGTACATCGATTACATGCGCGTACGACATCATCCTTCGTTGATTAAAACACGAATACATTTTAAATACGAAAGAAACGAAAGGAAAATCTGTTGCACAGAAACTAGTGGAAAAAGTACGAAAAATACCAAACTTGCACATGATATGCGGTAAAGTGGATGGTAGCAGAACAGACTTGCAGGACGTTACTTTATTCTACTTCCTGAGGACTATCGACGAGGGTATACCAAACTTCGATTCTTACATCGATTGCGATGAACAAATAACGCAGTATTTGGTAGTTGGATCTCTGCAGGGGAAATTTTTGGTTTCGTTGAACAGGATGCTCGTCGAGGTAGAAACGCATTTATTTTATACTTTTAAATTATACATCGATAAAATTCTGCTTGCGAAAACTTTTACGCGACAGATTTTTATCTTAGAGATTCTCTGTCTCTCGACGATATACGTTAAAAGTATACTTTCTTAAAAATTCATATTCTTCTTCGTCTCGTAAACGTATTTGTAGTTACAGAAATTGTATCTATGTTTCTTCTTCCTTTTTTTTTTTTATTTTTTTAGGTTTTTAAACCATTGGTTCAAGCTCAATTCAGAGGACCACAACTTGCAGAAACATTGAAAGAAGAGGAACTCGATATCGACGAGGAACGTCCTCCAAGTTTGGCGGACATCATGGCAACTCGAGTATCTAATATTACTTTCTTTGATAAAAATACTGAATTTCATTTAAAATATTTCAAGATATCGTATAATATCGATATAACCTGTACGTAATGTACGTAGCTCGTAACAAAAACGATTTTTATCAAATTTTTCAACTTTTTAGATAATAGCGGTAGTATGAAACTAGATTTACAATATAGCGGAACCTGTATGATAAAAAATGATTTATTAAAATTGTCGAACAGAGTTCGATCTTCAGAAGACCGTCAGAATTCCGCAGGATAACTATAGTGATGGCGAAGAAAGAGGCTGATAAAAGCGCCGAGGACGACGACGATGATGAAACGGTGGAACCGAAACATTTTCAAACGATAGAGAGGGCAAAACTGAGACGAAAACGCGTCAGGACTGTAGTCAATTTCGAAGAAGCTGCGAGCAAAACGGCGTTCAAAGAGCCAATTGTACGCGTGTCGGTCGATCAGAACAAAAAGGATATTCTACATTATTTAGATAGATTAATATCTAACGTCGAATGGTTAGTAATTTCTTATTATTCGATAGAACGCGGTTAGTTGTCGATAAGCTTTGAATCCTTACGCATTTTTACGTATTTTGCACACTCTACATATTTTTGCACCTTGAAATTTCCCACAAATGCGTAAATATTCGGAATCTATTAGGAAAGAACATTTTGCGATTTATAAAATCTCGTGACTTTGCAATTTTTACCAAGTTCTAACATAGAAATAAATTAAAAAATGTCACTGTTGGTCAGGACACTGGAAAACATCGAAGGCGATATTTTGCTGACGATGCCGAGTATACCGGAACTCGATGATCCTAATGTTACTGACGAGATGTTAGAGAAGAACAAGGAAGTGATCGAGCAACTGGAAAATGTGATTATGCTGTGGGGAGTGCACATAGAAAAAGTAAATGAAATTCTTCTCAGACGTTTGTTTCAAGAAAATTAGACACCTTTTCAACGTCTATATCACGTTATTTAATATACAGGTGTTGGAATCGTTCCAACAAAAAGTGCCACAAGGTAGAGATCCACTAGCAGAGTGTGATTACTGGAAGGATCGAGAAGTAGGATTGTTAATGCTGGTGGAGCAATTAAAAACTCCTATGGCCAAAAGAATGTTGAGCTTATTGAGCAACGTCCTTTCGCCAATCGCTTCGAACTTTGATTATTTTTATTCAGACTTATGGAGATGTTATACCGAAGCCAGGGATAATAATCGATTTTTGCAGACTATTTTAAGACACTTCAAGGTGAAAAGCATTATCGTGTAATTTTGATTAAAAGTTCGTTCGATAACTAATATAATAATTAAGATGTATCGTAGTTGATGACAGAGTCGGATTGCTTCAAAACAATCAGACAAGCCATTCCTCAGCTAATGGAGGGAATAAGAATGATTTGGATTCTCTCGAGTTATTACTCCTCCGAAGAGAAAATGGTTGGTCTGATGGAAAGAATTTCATGGCAACTCTGTCAGACTGTTATAAAGCATTTATCCATCAAAGATCTATTCAAGTAAGTTCCACTTCAACGAACTTTTCAAATTATTTCCAACGTTTCACCATACTTCGGCGAACAATACTTTGTCGATTATTTATACGTTTAATTCTTATTGCTATATTCTATTTTTTATATATACAGAAATACTTGTTTACTTGTTAATTTTAAATAATAATTTTCTTCTTCTTTCTTCTCTTTTTTTTTTCTTTTTGCCCAGTAGATGAAAATGTCTCGTCGTCGCGTCTACTTTGATTTAATTAATTTTGTTCCATAGACAGACACAATGTTGAAATTACACTCTTAATATAGAAAACCTGAGAAAGTGATTCTACAACAGACGGAAGACGCTCGCGCGATGCTGAAGAGTTGGAAAGAAGCTTACTTGAAGAATCGAGAAGATATCGAGATCTCTGGCAGAGGAATGCGCTGGGAATTCGATCAAAATCGATTGTTTAAAGGAACTGAATACATTGCCTCCGTTTGCGATGGTTTGAACCAGGTTGCGAGCGTTCTTCGAGACTTTCACAATATCTTTGGACCTGATTTAAAATCCATCATCACTGATCCAGCTCAAATCGACACTATAATAAAACGTGTTGATAGATTGATCGTCCTAATATTGGACGCAGACTTCAATATTTTCGACGAATATAACAAAGAAAATTGGGAAGCTACTATGTCTTTGTTTTACGAAGAGGTGCATTTCCTGGAGAACGAGGCTAAGTTCTTTATAGACGAGTGCTTCCTGGTATTGAGAAACGCGGAAGATGCGCTTCATATGTTGCTCAAGTTCAAGGATACCAAGACTAGAGACACAATTCATCAGCAACTGTTGAGAAAGTTTGACGTTATCATGCAACAATTCAGCAAGGAAGTCAATATCGTTGAGGGGATTTTCAATAGAGGCAAGATATTTATTTTGGTTTTAACAAATCTTGAAGTATATTACTAGAAAATTAGTTTGTAAGTGTTCTATCAAATTTTATAGTAATCTGGATAATACAAATGCTATAATGTGTAACGATAATTTCGTTTTATAAGGAAATAATGGATAGACAACACTTTTCGTTTTATATTATTTTATCGAATTTCGTATGATCCATTTTGTTTTGTCAAGATAAAAATTTTGACAGATTAGGTTTCATGTAAAGATGCGTTATTGTAAAAGACGCGTCTGTAAAAGAAAGACAGTTTTCGGACAACCTAATATCATCCTATCTAATACAAACTAAAATTTATTTCCTATAAAGAATTGCAGTTGTATTTTTCGTATCTGATACGAGAAACGCAGGAAAGTTTTTCTTGGATACAAAGAGATAATCCTATTTCTAAATCCTTTAGACTGAATTCTTTGCCATTTTGCTACACTGTCGAAGGGTTAATCGTCCCAAATTAACAGCTACAAGGAAGACACGGAGATACAAGAAATTGAATCATTAGCAAATTATTTCTAAATTATTGTTAAATTATTCGAACGAAAATTTTTTAATTTGTACGAAATATTCGACTTTTTAACGGTCATCGTAGCGTATTATGTTTAGGGAAACAAAACCCTCCGTTATTAACGTACCATCCCCCAATGGCCGGTGCTATATACTGGGTGAGACAGTTATTTCATCGTTTAAGAAGACCAGTCTTGATCATCCAAAATATTGCGGAGTTGAAACACAGCAAGCTGAAGATCCTAGCTTTCAGTCAATACTACGAGGTGGCCAAACAAATGAAAGCGTACGAGGAATCAAAATACCAATCGTGGGCAGATAAGGCTCAGTACGTTGTGTTGGACACCATGAAGAGGAGTATCCTGAAGATGGAACGTTCTGAACCGGAACAAGGTTGATAATTTCACATAAACCATCCTTCGATTCGCCACTGAAATCGCCGGAGTAGCCGAAATAATTAATTCGTAATAACGAAGATGAATAACGAAACTCTAAACGAGATATACAGACGATACGACTTTGATTGAAAAAGAATGATTACGCGTAGAAACATTTAGTGCGAAAAAGTTAATATGCAAATGAGTCAGGAGTTAAACCTTGTTCTGATCAGTTTAAAGAAGGGAAAAATTTGTTACAGGCGTATTAACATTCCCGGATATCGAGAAAAGCACGAAGAATCTGCAGACAATTCACTTGTCAAAAGGACAAAAGAGCAGAGATTTTGGATCACCTGGATCTACTCCTCAGGGATCTCTTCAAAAGGCCGAACGTGTGATGTCGAAACCAAGCATAGGTGACAAAATCTTTTTAATATTAGGCCATCTGTCGAAGATTTTCTAACAGTTTATGAATCATTCTGACAGAAACGGCTAGTTCTGTGGGAACGAAAGGACAGGTTAAGTCAGACACGAGAGCCGAGGTGAAAGCATCGCTTCAATCTCACAAAGATCAAAAATCGTGGACAACTTCCTCGGAAAAGCAGGCTGTCCAAGTGCAAAAGATTACCTGGATGGAATTTATGAGCGGATCGATTCTCGTCGAGTGTCAGCTTCGTTTTCAAGTGAATTTCGATTGGGAGTTCTTCGAAATTATTCACGAAGTATGCTGAGAAAATTTTCCTTCGCTTCCTGTTAATTGATATTTGATATTTTATATTTTCGATTGCAGGCTGAGTTGATGGAGCAATTAGGTTTCGAATTAATCCCTATAGTGAAAGATGCTAGTATCCAGAAAAATCGACTAAGGAACGACCTCGAACTGATGGAAAAAGTGACCGACCAGTACAACGGGATGATCGACAAAATGGACAAAGCTGATGTACAATATAATACAGAAATATTCATATTCGCTAAATTCAATGAATCTGTCCCACTTAGTTAAAACGTCCTACTTAGGATTCTTTCGTATTTAAGGATATATTGAAATATATGGATTAAGTATTTTAAATTGAATAAAGAATAACAAAGATGGCACAAAGAAGAAGATGATAAAATTCTGGTTTTCTTCGATTTCGAAGTATTAGATAGGATTTTTTTAACTAAGAGAGGCAGAAACAGCTTGCAAGAATTCACGAACGAATTATTTATCATCGCAGATACAATTATTGAGAAACACGTTACTAGACGTTGAGAAACATATTCAGCCTGGAGTAATGCGTTTTAATTGGAACTCTTTAAATATCTCTGACTACGCTCACGATTGTGAAAAATTATTGAAAAATCTAAACTCGATCGTGGATCAGGTGAACCACATGAAGAGCGATCTTGATAGCAGAATAAATAACGATCTTCAGAGTTACAATCTCTTTTCTCTTCCCTTGAGAATCTACGAAAGCGAAGAATTGATGCCTTGCAAGGTATTTTCTTATATTTCCTTCCATTTATTTTTCAAATCGTCCCCCTAGAATTTTATTCATCGCATCAGATATTCCCCTCGACACGAAGCACTTTGGCATTCAAGCTACAAATAAAGTAAGTAGAAAAGCAAAATATTGGAAACGTTTCTCTTTTTCCTATTTTTCGAAGGTTTATTTCCAAGAGATAGAGAATCGAAGAATCGAATTAATTGCCGCGATGTCCACGATATATCAGTCAACGAGTCCGATACTGATAAAATTGGAAAGTCTGGTATTGGAAACGTACACTGGAAAAAGCCCATCTATGCAGCTGCTTTACGAGAAATACGAAAAGAAAATATTTTGCTCTTTTATCACGTAAGCCTTTGTAAATCGATTAATTAAATTCTTACTTGAAAGAACGAATTAAAATAGAAAATTAAGATAAGATAAAATAAAGATGACTTGTTTGAGCTTAACACGAAACAAAGTTACGTTCCCTATGTTATTTCTGCGATAAAAATAATTAAATAGCGGAGTAATTCGTAGTTTCACATTGTTACTTTTTTTGCTTCGAATAAAATTTTCTCAATCTTAGTTACGTGTATTAGGTTGTCCCAAAAGTTCCTTTCGTTTTATAAGGAAATTACGTTTGATCCATTTTATTCTGTTACTACAAAATAAAGCATACGTAAATCCATAAAATAATATAAAATAAAAAATGTTGTGCATCTATTATTTCACTTATGAAACGAAGGAAACTCGCGATAGAAAATTAATTTCTTATCAATGAATAAAAATGATCTTAAGAATTGTTAAATAGTAAGTACTAAGTTAATGGTACACAATCTTATGGAATATAGTCTAGAGTGTAATGAATCATGAGAAACGATCCCATAACAATATTATAAATTGTACAGATGCATACTGAAGAACATAGAGAGTTTCAACAGAAGTCTAATGGAATGCAAGCCGATGTTTCAAGTGGATGCCATTTTAATAGCTTCAGAAGCGGTTCTAAGACCATCTCCTGGCGAAATTTATGCTACAATACTACAGAACGTGAAGAATTTATTGGAGAAGCTGAAATTATTTCCTAGATGGATGAACGGGACCTGTTTAGAGTGCAAACCGCAAACGAAGAACGAGTACGAAAACTTCGCTACAGTGACATTCTTTGAGGATGTCATGAGTATCAAAGTAAATTATTCGTAAAATTTAATCAATGAAATTTAATAGACTCGAAAGAAGTGAGAGCAGATAAAAATCCGAAAAGATAAAATCAGTACAGAGAGCAAAAAATACAAATGCAAATATCTAAGAACATAATGTCGCCTACACGATGTTATTTTTAAATCACGAACAATTCGATAATTTTCATTTGATTCAGTCTCCTCCAGTAATTATATTCTCTACGATTATTCTTGAAGTGATTGAAGAATACGCGGCAAAAGTACGATAAGCCGATTTTTGTCGATTCTCTGACTTCACAACTTTATCATTATGATTATACATTTGTGATTATCTGTTTTACGGATTAAAATTTGCCAATGTAGGAACTAACATTTTTGTTGTTTACGTCGAGTGTATAATCTTGTGAATGCGTCTGCGTAGGTAGTGAATGACAATATACTAATGGTTCAAAGGTCGGCGCATAAAATCGCGTTGGAAGCTTGGCACTATTTGCACAGGTGGAAGAAGTATAGCAATCTATGGTCTTTCGACAAGAACTTAGCTGCTGAAAAGTTCGCAGCGACCGAACCTACGCTCCACCAATATGATGATAAGTTCTCTTTCTACGACAATATTCTTCAGGAATTGACCGAAATGGATCTTTATTACGATCTTTATTGCGTACGGTAATATCTGTCTCACAGATTACTCTAATTCTTAAAAAGTCAAAGGATAAATTCTCGTACTAACTTGGTACGTTGGGAAGGATTTACTTTCGCGTATTATGTATCTGTATTCTCTATATTTGTATATATAAATTTCCTAAAAATGCGTAAACACGAGCAATCTAATTAGAAGCATTAACTTACTTGACAATGATTTCTGTTAATTAGCATCAATCTTGGTTTCCTGCTTTCTGGTATCAAACAACACGCTAATGAATGGAAGCACGTTCTCGGTCATTTTCTGCTGCACCAAACGGTTCACGATATGAACAGCTTACATCTGATAATCGAAAATTACCGAAGCGAAGTGGAGCTTGTGATCACTGGATTAGATCGTTTCACTTCTGTTATGCAAGCAATCTCCGACATAAAAAAGACAGCGATTCAAGCAGAAGTTCGCTATACGACCTATCAGGTTTGTTTTATAAAAGTGCCGCTACAAAATTTAAAAATAGAAAGAAGCAGTAAAATTTCAATATGCAATTTGATTCTGCTTTTGTGAGTGTGATCGTATACCATCTGACTGGTGATTTTATTAAAACCATATTAAATGAAAATCGCGTAAGAACGAGACCTACTTGCGTTATATTTTATGATTGTAATATATGAAATTTTCAGGAAACCTTTCGAACTTTGCGCAGTCACGGGATATCATTTCCTGAGGAAGACGAACAATTGGCTTACACTCTGCAACATGACTGGGAGTCTCTATATTTGGGCGCTTTATACAGAGCTTCCACTTTAGCAAGTACTTCTGATAGATTTTCTGACATGACGCAAGAGCAGATTAATGCATTCGTGAAAGAACTCGAAGAGTTCGCGGTAGACTTCGAGGCCAATGGCCCTGGCAGTGTCGGCGAGGATCTCGAACTTGGACTGCTCAAGATGGACGTGAGTTTCATATTTTTCCTTTTTGTTCTTATCGACATCTTCTGTTTCGTATTAATTAAGAACAGAAAAGAAACTGAATTTCACAGTACCACTAAATCGATTCGATATTCTAATATTTTTCTTTTCTTTACACCGTAAAACAGTCCGATCGTGTCATTTGTAATTGAAATGTGTATCAAATCTATTTTATTTGGTCTTAAAACTAATTATTACTTGCAAGATGAAAATAATATATTGGACCGTTGAGCTAAACTCTTTGCACGCCCAATTTTCATCGATTTGCATTCTTCTATTTTTAAATTTCTATTCTCGAATGGCGCAGGAATACAGAAAACTGATCGCAAAATACGAAGAACGACGTCTTAACCTGATCAATTCGGAAATACTGTTCGATCTGCCAGCGACTGACTATTCGGTTTTCTTAAAAATCAAAAAGGACTACGAGGGCATGGAATTATTATTCCAATTGTACCAGGAACAGAAAAGTATGAGGGACGTGTGGGCGCAGACGCTTTGGGTGAACCTGAATCCTCAACAGCTGATGGATGGAATGGACCATTTTATCAGGGAATTTCGCAAACTTTCGAAATTCGTGAAGAATCTCAGCGTTGGACAGGCCTTAGATGCGAATATGAAGAGCTTCAAAAATTCTGTGCCACTGTTCATCGAATTAAAGAACGAGGCGATGAGGGAGAGACACTGGAAGCAACTAATGGAGAAAACTGGACGATATTTCGATATGGACCCAGACAGGTGCGATGGTGGTGAAAAATAAATGACAAAATTGTGGATGGACAAGTGTCAAATTTGTGCGAAATATTTATGATACTTTCAAAGTGGATTCGTGCGTGCGTGCGTGCGTGTGTGTGTGTGTTTTTTTTAAGTTATTAAGTGTTTTTAGAGGAATTTAGAAATGGAAGGAAATTTTGGATTAAATAGATAAAATAGGAAAATAGATAAGACAGCTGTTTGGCTCTTTTGTACATTCTTTTAGAAGGAATGGTATAATAAGAAAGGTTTTATAATTAGGTTTAGGAAATAGTTTAATATTAAGATCATTTTATATGATCAACCATAATTATATTTTGACTATCGTGTTATGTATTACACCTGTAGGATTAGATGTATTATTCTGAAATTTGCGTGGTAAAGAAGCTTAAAACGGCGCTTAATTCGTTTTTTTTTACAGAATTTTTGTTTTGCTAACTGTTCATAGTAACTGTTCATAGCAAGACCTAGTGGTTTTGGTAAAATATATGTGAATCTTTTAAAACATGGGGGAAAAAGAAATAGAGATACTGAAAGGGTGAGTTCATCCCCAATGATGTTCCGATCGAAGGGAATTTTTGGTCGCTGTTGGCTCATAATTAAAAATTGTAATTTGCGTATTTACGTTTAAGATTCACTCTGAAGAACATGTTCGCCATGGAATTAGGGAAATATCAAGAGATAGCCAAAGAAATCGTGACGAATGCCGTGAAAGAGCTCGCCATAGAAAGAGGTTTAAAAGATTTGGCTGAAATTTGGAAAAACATGGAATTTACTGTACTGAAACATTACAAAGGTATGCTTTGTAAATCTTTGCTTTCGATATTATAGTGAGTGTTAGAAAAGTAAATAAAGTAAGAAAATTGAAAAAGAGATGGACAAAAAATCGTGCTTTGTACGAAACTTCGAGGACAATATGAGAAGTAAATTCGAACGAAGTGATACGAAATGCACGATTTTTAGGTACCGAGGATCGAGGATTCATTTTGGGACCAATAGACGAATTAAATCAGATTCTAGAAGACAATATGATGAACGTGAATGGCATGGCAGCCTCTCAATTCATCGGCCCTTTTCTCAGTACTGTGCAAAAATGGGAAGTCACGATGCACACGATCTCCGAAGTTATCGAATTATGGGTGCAACTGCAGAAAAAATGGTTATACCTCGAGGGCATTTTCGTAGGCGGTGACATAAGACTCCAATTGCCAGACGAAGCGAAGAAGTTCGACGAAATTGACAAATCTTTTAAGAAAATTATGACAGACACGTCGAAGAGGCTGAACGTTCTCCAATGTTGCACGATTAAAGGTAAAATTAGGGGAAATTGATTCGAGTTATTTGATAATTTTGAAACAAACTGCTTTGATTAATTTGGTTTGATAGAAAAGGCCTGATTCTGCATATATAAATTATGTAAACGAATTAAAATTCCCAAGAAATTAAAATACATAATTTCAATACTTTGATCGATTTCCATCGATTACAATCGCTTTATCAAAATAAGAACAACGCTTTAAAAAAATTAGTTCAAATAAATTATATCCGTGATCCAGGTCGACAAGAAGAGTTCGAATCGATGATTCTTGCACTGGACAAATGTCAGAAGTCGCTGACAAATTACCTGAACAGCAAACGAGCAGTTTTCCCGCGATTCACTTTCCTCAGTGACGACGATCTGCTGAGTATCCTTGGGAGCGGCGAACCCATCGCCATTCAAGAACACGTGGGCAAGATGTTCGATAATTTGGACAAATTCCGTTTCGAAATAAACAATACCGAACGCGTGATAGCCACTGGCTTGATCTCTTGCGAGAAAGAGGTAATGGACTTCAGAAACGTGGTTCTAGCCGAAGGAAAAATCGAAGAATGGATGGTGCTTGCATTGGAAGAGATGAAACGATCGAATCGATTCTTGACGAAAAAGGCTATCTACGATTATGGGAAGGTGAGTCTACTTCAACGGATTTACTATAGAAAATTAGGAATTTTTATACTTGTACCAAACTTGCTACAAGCTTCGGAAATACGACGCGTACTAGAAATATTATTGTGTATCGAAAATATTTTTCTCTACTCCCCTGAGATTAAAACTAAGCTATAGTTATACAATGGTTACTTAAAGTATTTAGACACCATTGTATGTATTATGGTATTCACGTACTAATTAGTCACATGCAAGTACATTAAATTCCGTATTATTTAGCGCTATCAATATTACAAAATTATTGAAATCCACGAGAATGAAATCCAGGTGTGTCATTTTCGTATCGTCGATTTAAGAAAATAAAATGAAATTCTCCAGGTCAGAAGACCTAGGACACAATGGATGCTAGACTTCCAAGGAATGATGATCCTGGCGGCTGATCAGATATGGTGGACAGCGGAGGTGGAGAACGTGTTCGAGAAAATGTCTCAAGGACAGATGCGTGCAATGAAAGATGTACGCTTCTCTTTGAATCGAATTAATAAGATTCCCGTATACGAAGGACTCGGATACATCGATCGTCTCGTTTACAGTATTTGAAGCAACTGAACAATCAACTAAACGAAGTGGTAACACTGATGGGTGGTGATACGTTGACGAACAATGATAGAAAAAAATTTGACATGGTATTAACGCTCGATGTTCATATGAGAGATATCGTGGAAGGTTTCGTTAGAGACAGTATCATGGATCCTTCGGAATTCGAGTGGGAAAGTCAATTAAGGTTCCTTCTTATTCTCTCTTATTTATTTTTATTCATTATCCTTTTTATTTTCTCTATTCCTATTAAGTACTGATTACGACGCTTAATATCTGTAGAAATTTTTATCGCATCGTATCAGAAAAGAAATACGATACATTTCACACGTAAGTATAAATTTCTTGCAAAGGTTTTACTGGGTTCACGATCTGGACAATGTTTGGATGTACCAATGCACAGGAACATTCGAATACGGCTACGAGTACATGGGACTCAATGGAAGACTCGTTGTTACACCTTTGACAGACAGAATCTACTTGACCATCACACAAGCTCTCTCGATGCACTTGGGCGGAGCTCCTGCAGGTATAGCGATAACATTAAGATTGGAAAATATAGTAGGAAATTAATTAATTAGTCAGCAATAATTCAGAAAACAGAACTCGAAGTGAGAGACTTTGAAAAATTCTTTCAAATATATTCTAAAAGACACAGTGATTTCTAAAAATATCTACTTACGAAAACTTCTCAAATTTTTATTTCATAGATATAATTATTACTATCACCGACAAATTTAATTTTTTCTAGTAAGAATGGGGAGTCGAGTACATATTGGTATTTATTTTAAAAAATACCAAGAGCGTAGATGTTTTTTTATTTCCTCAGGTCCTGCTGGAACGGGAAAAACGGAGACAACGAAAGACTTGGCGAAGGCGTTAGGATTACTGTGCATCGTCACAAATTGCGGTGAAGGGATGGATTATGTGGCGATAGGAAACACACTGAGTGGCCTGGCGCAGTGCGGAGTATGGGGTTGCTTTGACGAATTTAATCGCATCGATATTTCTGTCCTATCGGTTATCTCTACTCAGCTTCAAACTATACGCTCCGCTTTGATGGCAAAAGCATCGAGATTTATGGTAAGAAAATATAAAGGAACGATCGTGCAACTTCTCCGAAACTTCTTATCAAGTATTTTAGGTATCTTAAAAAGCTCGCTGTTTCTATCGTGTATCCATCTTTTTACGTATAAATCATGTACTACAATAAATCACCTTATTCTCTCTAACGTATCAATATCGATTTAATTTTTTTAATTGAATCGCATGTTTTCACTGTCGCTATTTTATGTCACATTTCGAGATAAATCCAACGATACGTATGACAAGTACACTCGAACAATAATTTGTCTTGAATATTTCTATAAAAAATTGGTAACAGATAATAAGCTTGCACGGATCTTTTAATAGGTTTGCACGGTGGCGCGTGTCCTACGACACGAGAGATAAATCGAATTAAATTTATTGAATCGATATGCCTCTATTTACCGCGATGATTACCACGGTATGTAGATTAGCGCGTACGTCAAGCTCGATTAGTCACAGTCTAAAAATTTCATGACCATGTATTTCGACATTTATCGCTATCATTTCGTTGTCATCTCTCGTCAGCAGTACCGATGAACCAAATTTACGTCTAATTAAATTTAACCACTCTCTGCAAACGCAGTTCGAGGGGCAAGACATAGTGCTCGACTCGAAAGTGGGCATATTCATCACAATGAATCCAGGGTACGCGGGTAGGACGGAACTTCCGGAATCGGTGAAAGCGCTGTTCAGGCCAGTGGTGTGCATAGTTCCGGATAACGAGCTGATTTGCCAGATAAAGCTGTTCAGCTCCGGCTTCTTGACCGCCAAAGTTCTAGCCAAGAAGATGACTGTTCTGTACAAATTGGCACGCGAACAACTGAGCAAGCAGAACCACTACGACTTCGGTCTGAGAGCACTCAAATCCGTGCTCAATATGGCCGGCCACTTGAAGAGGACTTCCGGTGACCTGGCTGAAGACGTGGTACTCATGAGGGCGCTTCGAGACATGAATTTGCCGAAATTTATTTTCGACGACGTCCCATTGTTTCTGGGATTAATCGCTGATCTCTTCCCAGACCTTGACTGTCCGAGGGTTCATTATCCTGATTTTAACAAGGCTGTTAACCAAGTACTGGAGGAGCAACGATATATTATCTTGTCCGAGCAGGTAGTATTTTTTGCTTTCGAACAACTTCATTTGAAAAGCACACGAATAAGAAAAGTAATAAATTTATATTTGTCGATTTCATGATCTTTATATCGTTTGATGGTTAAAATAGTATTTTATATAATCGAACAAACAAGACGATCTGCTGTATGCAAAGATACGTTACGGTTTGAAAATAAAAAAAAAATTAAAAGATATAGATATAAATCATTGGACACATACAATCGCCTTCCTAAAAATTACCACGGAGCGTATTATTCCATCAGTATATTCCAATTGCGTAATATAGCGAATAACAAAATTCATAAAAGTGTCCCAACTGCACAGATTGACAAAGTGGTGCAACTATACGAAGTAATGATGACTAGACACTCGACAATGGTGGTTGGACCGACAGGAGGCGGGAAGACCGTCGTGATCGAAACTCTTTGCAAAGCTCAAACTCGTCTCGACAAACCTACCAGACTGTACATTTTAAATCCAAAGGTACTGCATCGCTATAATTAACTCCTCAATGCTCACAACCATAACATCAACGCGTAATAGGAATATGCCATTTGTACAAGTCCGTGATATATTCAGGATCAAGATCGATACACTTATCGTTTTATTTCCTACGTAATAAATAAAATTGTGCTCAGGCGTGCACCGTGAACGAACTTTATGGCGTGTTGGATCCAGCGACACGCGATTGGACAGACGGTCTCCTAAGTTGTATTTTTCGGGAAGTGAACAGACCATTGAACTCGAACAAGGATGAGAAAAAATATATTTTGTTCGACGGTGACGTAGATCCACAATGGATCGAGAATATGAATTCCGTGATGGACGACAACAAATTATTGACTCTGGCCAATCAAGAAAGAATCAAGATGCAGAATCATTGTAGTCTACTGTTCGAGGTGATTGTAACTAAATCGGTCGATCTTGTGTTACTTTTACGTGACACGATTTAAATAAAATAGGATACAGAAAGAGAGAACTCGTTGGTTGCCTGAATAACGATTTTCACTGAAGTTTTTTTTTATAAAAGGTAGGCGACCTGCAGTACGCCTCGCCAGCGACTGTATCCAGAGCCGGCATGGTGTACGTAGACCCAAAAAACTTGGGTTATCAGCCTTACATGGACAAATGGATACGGAGCAAGAGCGAATCGGACCAGGAGCTACTGAGCGGAATGTGCGAGAAATACGTGCACGGCGGGATAGCTCTCATTATAGAAGGAATGCTCGGGTTACAACAAGTTACACCGCTTAAGATGATCATACCACAAACCGGACTGAACATGGTAGCAATTAAACTTTTATACGCTAATTAATTCGTCCTTTTATGTGAATGCAGAATGTCGAAAAAGAAACTGTGATCTAGCCATTTGTAACTTATCAGGCAAAGAATTTGTACGATTCAAGATCGAGTATTAATGGACTTTAATCTAGCGTTACGATCAACATGGGAAAAAAAGGAAAATTTGGATCGCAAGATTTAAGAATATGTAGTATTCGAAAATAGAACCAAGGAATCGTTCCGAATAATTTTGAAAAATTTAACTTAAAACTTGCTACAATTTCCTAATCCCCTATGCAAAAGTTTCCCATCTGGTTCACGTTGACAATATATAATTTCGCTTCGCTCGATTACTTCAAATTGTGTCAAAAATCAAGTATAGAATTACCAGCGAACGTCTTTCGTTCAGGTAATACAACTTTGTTACGTATTCGACGGTCTCCTCGCTATTCTGGATACTCGACCAGCTCCTACTACCAAGACCGAGGAAGAGGAAGAAATAAGGGCAGAAGCGTTATTCTCCAGAGCGGAAATTCTCGAAGCGATGTACATTCAAGCTTGCTACTGGTCCTTAGGAGCCTCCCTGGTGACTGAAAACAGGCCTGACTTCGACGATTACATAAAGAGAACTTCTGGATTCATGCTTGTCCAAGATACCGTTGAAAAACGAGCTACTGTGCGTGAGTTTCGGAAACTAATATTTTTATTTCTATACATATCTATCGTCAGCCAGACAATTTGTGTTCAAATTCCTGGCAATTTCTTTAAAACTATGAAAAACGAGCAGAGGACTCGTTGGATAATCTAACACATCTAGTTGAACTAGATGCGATCGTAATTTATCATCTTTTTCGTTTAACTAAAATGAATAAATATAAAATGAATAAATCCTCGATTTATCGCCAGGATACATACCCGTGACGGAGAAATTGTTGTACGATTATTTCTTGGATTTGGAAAAGAATGTATGGATCCCATGGAAAGCTCTGGTCCCTAATTATGTCCATGACAGAGAGAAAAATTTCTCCGATATTTTGGTTCCTACCATAGACACTCTAAGAACTACGTGGTTCGTTAACACGATGAACGAACGAGATCGGCCAGCTCTTCTAGTTGGCGAAACTGGTACTTCGAAGACCGCTATAATTCAAGAATTTCTTCGAAATCTGAGCATCGAGAAATACGTAGGTTTTAGTTTTATACGTAATCAATTTAACGCGAAAGAAACGATATAGAGAAAATTTATCGTAAAAAATTCAATATCAAGTATACATGTATTGCCTTGTCGTTTCACTTCTCCGATCTCTGATGCTATTTCCATTAGAATCAACTTCTCATCAATTTCTCATCGAGGACAACCTCGATGGACGTGCAAAAAAATATAGAGGCTGTTGTGGAAAAGAGAACGAGGGAGACTTATGGACCACCTCCTGGTAAAAAGTTGTTACTCTTCATCGACGACATGAATATGCCATTGGTGGACACTTATGGTACCCAGCAACCTATCGCGCTTCTCAAGTTTTTGTTCGAAAAGGGTGGATTTTACGATCGTGGAAAGGACCTTTCCTTAATGTACATGAAAGATATGTGTAAGTTGATTTACCGAGTTTTCTCTTTCAACATTATATCGATTTAAAATTCGGATTCTAAAGGGTTTATTATGTTACAAGGTTATTTAGCGGCAATGGGGAAGCCTGGTGGAGGAAGGAACGAAGTGGATCCAAGATTCATCTCCATGTTCTCCGTCTATAACGTTATATTTCCAGCAAATGAGACGCTTTGTTACATTTACACAAGCATACTGAGCGGACACTTGCAAACATTTTCGGAGGAAGTGCAAGCAATTGCACAAACCCTGGTGCAAATTACTCTGGATCTCTATCAGGTATTTCTCCTTTAACGAAAGACTGACTTACACTGATTGATCTCCTAGCCATCTGCTCCTTTCTCGATTCTTTTAATTTAAAAATTTAACCGGACATAATTTCTTACTTTCCTATTTCTTCAGAAAGTTACTGCGGAATTATTACCCACGCCGAATAAATTCCACTACATTTTTAATATGCGAGATTTGTCGAGAATTACGGCTGGACTTCTTCAAAGCCATCCTGATTATCTTCCAAAAGTGAAACAGATCGTTAGACTTTGGAGGAACGAGTTCGCCAGAATTATATGCGATCGTTTGATAAACGAAGACGTGAGTAATAGAGGAAAGAAAGGAAATCTTTGTATGTAAATTAGAATTCGATCGTAGGACGAGAGTATCGTAGCTACGTACGTGAAAGAGAAGATCGAAGAACATTGGGAGGAAGAGCCTGATGTTATCAAATATGTAATGAGGGATCCTCTGCTGTTTGGTGATTTTAGAAACGCGATTAACGAGGGAGAACCACGATTCTACGAAGATTTGTTGGACTACGAGGCTGTCTACAGTTTGTTCCTAGAGGTAATTAACATTCCTTGGTAGAAAAGAAAAATTTCGACCACTTACTGTTATTTGGGCGAAACCAGATACGAGAAAAGCTTTATACCGCATTTTTTGCTTACGCTTTCGCAGAGAATCACCCCGTTTTTCGGTCGTACTATTATTTCCACTCCACCTTGTATTAAACTATTTTCCACAAAATTGACTTTTCAGATCTACGAAGATTATAACGAGAGAAGCGTGACCACGTTGCAAATGGTCCTCTTCAACGATGCGCTCCAGCACTTGACTAGAGTTCACCGTGCACTGAGAATGCACAGAGGGCACGTTTTGGTGATTGGCATCGGTGGAAGTGGCAAGAAATCGGTGATCAAATTAGCAGCTTACGCAGCCAATTTCCAAATTTTCGAAATTAATCTATCTCGAGGCTACAACGAAGCTTCTTTTCGCGATGATATGAAAACACTGTACAACAAGGTTGGCGTAGACAATCAGAGAATCGTGTTCTTATTTACATCGGCTCATGTCATCGACGAAAGTTTTCTGGAGTTGGTAAACAACATGTTGATGACTGGTGTCGTACCAGCGCTGTTCACCGACGAAGATAAGGACGAAATCGTCAATTCTTGCAGAAATCAGGCTGTAGATGCTGGCTTCGGTGTCACCAGGTTTGCTTTCAGTTTTTCGAGTCGAATTCGTTGGACGAGAAAATTTATGGAACAGAGATTAATACGAAAAGAATGAAATAGTTTCGTATTAATTACTTTGACTCCTCGATAGCGAAAAGACAAATAACAGAGGTATTCTTGCTATGCTTCAGAGAAAGTGTATGGTCATATTTCGTGAAAACCAGCCTTCAAAATTTACGGATAGCGTTGTCGATGAGTCCATCGGGAGACATATTAAGGACAAGATGTCGAAGTTATCCTGGTCTGGTGAACAGTACCACCATAGACTGGATGTTCCCTTGGCCTGAACAGGCTCTAGTTTCCGTGGCTAACGTCACTCTCAGAGACGTACGTAATTGTTTGGTCAATTTTGAACGATCCGATTCGAAAGATCTTTTATTCATAAATGCAAAAAGAAGATCCACAGTAATATCTAGAACGCCTATTGAACGTATGAATTGTACAATCTTTTTCAGCACCCGAACGTATCACAAACTTACAGAGATGCCCTAGTAGAACATATGGTGTTCACTCATAAGACTGTCTGCGACTACACGCTGGAATTTCAAACGATACTACGAAGAAGAAATTACGTGACTCCCAAACACTACTTAGATTTTATAAACAGTTATCTGCATCTGTTGGTAGAAACAAAGGATTACATAAATTCACAATGTGATCGACTTTCCGGAGGTTCGTAGCGAAGGCTTTCAACCTTTGCACCGTGTTTGTTATCCGTTGGCTGAAGGATTGAATTTAAAAATTAAAAATCCACGCTCGAAATAGTCGTAATTACATCGTAAAGTATCTTCAAGGGAATATTTTAGTAAAATATTATGAAATTGTATTTTTTTGAATTTTAAAGGTCTGCAGAAGATCGCGGAAGCCTCGGTTACTTTGAACGAGTTAAATCAAATTCTGGCCGTGCAAAGGGTAAAAGTAGCTGATCAGACGAGAAACTGCGAGCGATTGTTGGCTTCCATAGGAGAAAGTACGAATATTGCGATGGAAAAGAAACAGTTGAGCGAGCAGGAAAGACAAGCGATAGAAGAACAGAGGAAGATTATCGACAAGGAGGAAACGGAAGCTAAACAGGCGTTGGCTGACGCGCAACCTGCCTTAGATGCAGCCAGAGCGGCCCTTGGGGAACTCGAGAAAGCGGACATTACTGAAATAAGGTTTGTTAACTTTTCTTTCTGTTTTTCAAATATACAAAAAATATATATAAAAAAGACATAACAGAAATTTAATTCTTTGCACTGTTGAAAAAACATTAGAGAAACTCGAGTAAACGTCGTTACTAACTTTAATTTCCCTTGGGAAAACACAGTTCTCGAATAAAATTTCTAGCAGAAATTCATTTCCTTGGAACATCGAAATAAATATAAAAACATGTGAAAAATATTAAACGCGTAAAGAGTGTACAAAATATGAAAAACATTTTTAGATCGTTTGCAACTCCGCCGGAACCTGTGCAGATCGTCTCGGAATGCGTGGCGATGCTGCGAGGCATAAAGGACATTTCTTGGAAAGGTGCAAAAGGAATGATGAGCGACCCAGCATTCCTACGACAATTGCAAGAGATGAACTGCGATAAAATCACGTTGAAACAACAACAGGCAGTCAAAGCTCATTTAAAGAAAACTACTAAATTGGATCAAATGCAGCACATCAGCAAGGCTGGGTACGGATTATACAGATTCGTACTCGCTGTGCTAGATTACTGCGCCGTTTTCAGAGAGGTACGATATTTAAATTTCAACATGTTGTCGGTGCGAGATAAATTTCTCTAACGCGTAATTCCAACAAAGCACGGCTGAAACACGGAATTTTGAGGAAAGGAAAACTGTAAATTAGAATGAACGGGCGAAATAAATGTCTGAAACTCGCAACTTTAACGAAACAGAGTTAATATGCAAAGTTCCAAATTTGAGTGGAACGAAGTAAAGTAAAAGTGAAAATTTTATCTGAACGTTGAATCCGTCGTATTCCCTCAGGTGAAACCAAAGATAGAACGCGTTAAGGAATTAGAAGCTGAATCGGAACGAGCACGGAAGGCCTTGGAAAGGGAAGAACGAGAATTAAGGAGGCTCGAGAGAGCCATTGCCGATTTGAATACGAAATATGAGAATGCTATGGAAGAAAGACAAAAATTGCAAGAAGAGACAGACTTGCTTCAGAGGCGTTTAATAGCTGCTGATAAATTAATTAGCGGATTGTCTTCTGAAAATGAACGATGGAAGAAAGATTTGGAGACGTTGTATGGCCAGATAGAGAAAATTACTGGCAATTGTTTGCTTTCCGCTGGATTTCTTGCATATTGCGGACCATTTTCTTACGAGTATAGGAACCGGATGGTATACGACGACTGGTGGAACAGTATAGTGCAAAAAGGAATTCCATTCACGGATACGTTCAAGATCCAGACGGAGCTAAGCAGTGACGTTGAAATTAGCACGTTAGCAAGATACTTTTATTCTGCCTTTTTGTTATTTTTTATTCTACTCTTTTCTCCCGTCTTTTTATTTTTATAAATAATAAAATAGTTCATTAAACTATTTATTTAAGATGGACATCCGAGGGCCTACCACCTGATGAACTATCCGTGCAAAACGGAATTCTAACTACGAGAGCATCGAGATTCCCTGTTTGCATCGATCCTCAGCAACAAGCTCTGAACTGGATCAAAAAGAAAGAACAGAAAAAGAATTTAAAGATCCTATCGTTCACTGATCCAGATTTTTTGAAGCAAGTGGAACTTGCAATAAAATACGGTCTTCCAGTTCTATTTCAGGACGTCGATGAAATTGATCCTGTTTTAGATAACGTCCTGTCGAAGAATATACAAAGTATTTCATGTGTATTTTATGTTTAAAAATAAATGGATATGGGAGATAAAATTTTATTGCAGATGTGGGAGGTAGAATGTTCGTGCTCCTCGGTGATAAGGAAGTGGATTATGATCCGAAATTCAGGATGTACCTCACTACGAAAATGTCGAATCCCATATTCGATCCTGCTGTATATGCCAAGACCACCGTGATCAATTACATGGTGACCCTAGGGGTTCGTTCTGAATATTTTTCTTTCATTTCAATTATCCCTATAATACAATTGCAAATTTAAATAAATACTCCGCTCTATACACGAATGGTACTTTCCATCCATCTTAAATTAAAGCGAAACGATAGTTCGGATAGCTTAGAAAAATCTCTTTTCAAAAGACTAGTAGAATGTCTAGTAAAAAAAAGAACCTTTGCTGAAAAGAGTAACAATGGTTACCACGATTTAAAAGAATCTCTGCTATTAGAAAACGAATATCTGGCTACTAAGGAATTGTACGTATACAAATGAAGGAATTAAAGAAATGAAACTATCAAATTCTAGGGACTGGAGGATCAACTACTATCAGTGGTCGTTCGAACAGAAAGACCAGACATCGAGGAACAACGAGAAAGCTTGATCATCGAGACCAGCGAGAACAAGAACCTCTTGAAACAGTTAGAAGACAGTTTACTTCTCGAAATTGCTACGAATAAAGGCAATATGTTAGATAACATCGAGCTGATAGAAACTCTGGAAAGCACGAAATCTAGCGCTGCAGAAGTAATGAGGAAGTTATATCTAGCTGAAGTGACAGCTTCTGACGTGAACAAGCTCCGAGATGGATATCGATCAGTGGCAAAAAGGGGAGCGTTATTGTTCTTCGTTTTGGCCGACATGGCCATGGTAAATCCGATGTATCAGTATTCTCTGATCAGCTACGTGGAGGTGTTTGTTTATTCGCTGAGAAAAGCGCTACCGGATCCAACGTTACAACGTCGTCTGCAGAATATTATCCCAATGCTGACGAAGAACGTGTACGACTATGGTTGTACGGGAATTTTCGAAAGGCATAAATTATTGTTCTCGTTTCAAATTTGCACGAAATTGGAGCAAAGTATAGGGAACGTCAGTCAACGGGAATTGGACTTTTTCATTAAAGGAAGTATCACTTTGGAAAAATCGCCAAAAATTAATCCTACGGAATGGTTACCAGCTGCTGGATGGGCGGATTTGTTGAAACTGAGCAACGATTTTCCATACAAGTTTGGAAACGTTGCCGACGAACTGGCTTCACACGCGGATGACTGGCAAGCTGTAAGTGGCGACCAAACCTGTTTCTTCGAACGTTTATTGTTATAATTTTCATCGAGTCGTTCGACGGAATCGTAGAAATTCTCAGATTAATTAATACCGCGTTGCGGTAATGAACTAAATATGAAAATTTCAATATTACCAATTGATTTCAGATGCAATAAACTCAGTGTTACCATTTTAAAAAACATGTAAATATTAAATAAAAATCTTTCAGTGGTACGACATGGACGTCCCAGAGGCTGTGGACTTTCCTCTGGGCTACACCGCCAAATTAAAACCCTTCGAAAAGCTTATGTTGATACGCTGTTTCCGCGTCGATCGAGTTTATCGGAGTGTGATCGATTACATCAGCGAGACTATGGGTGAAGAATACATCACACCCCCACACATTAGTCTCGAATTAATCTTGGAACAAAGCACGCCTACAATGCCTGTTATTTTCATTCTAAGCCCTGGATCTGATCCTTCCTCGGAACTAATGAAATTGGCAGACAAACACGGTTGTGGAGGCGGGAGATTCAAATATTTGTCCCTTGGACAGGGCCAGGAGAAGGTAGGTTATTTAATTTGTTAATTAGACCCCTGTAGGACCGCAGTTCTTCAGACTTTGAGAATAATTGATGCATTTCTTGCAATTTGACGTTTCAGACAGCGATAGAGTTGTTAGAAGTTGCAGTGTCCAGAGGGCAATGGTTAATGTTCCAAAATTGCCATTTACTGTTAAGTTTCACCAGAGAACTAGAGAAACTGTTGGACGAGGTTGGAAAGCCTCATCCCGATTTCCGATTGTGGCTCACGACCGATCCGACTCCCACTTTTCCTATCGGAATATTGCAGCAATCTTTGAAAGGTTACTTCAGAGTAAACAAATTCTTTGCCATTTCTTCCTTTAAATAAGCTTTTATGAAATAATGTTTAATTTCTGTTTTTAGTGGTGACGGAGCCACCTAGTGGATTGAAATTAAATCTCCAGAACACTTATTTAAAAATCAGGCCTCGAATGCTTGAAAGTTGCGCACATCCTGCCTACAAACATTTAATTTACGTATTAGCTTTCTATCACGCGGTCATTCAAGTGAGTCAGACCAGAATTAACCCAAGCATTGCTTAACCGAGCGAAGTCTCGTGTATTACGATGAATTGACTGTTTGATTACGTTCGGTAGGAGAGAAGGAGATACGACAAGATTGGCTGGAATATAAATTACGATTTCAATGAATCGGATTTCAATGTATGCTGTATTATTCTGAATACTTATTTGACCAAGGCGTTCAAAGCGAAAGATCCCAGGCTTCCCTGGAACAGTTTGAAATATTTGATAGGAGAAGTATGTTTTATGCATGACTAGACATAGCTTTGTCTTTTACGATATTTAAGAAAAGTAGTTTAGTTTCGAACGAGATTATCTTGTTTTATCACCTGTCGTAAAACATTCCGAATATGACACGGATTTTAAAACTTCTCGAGTAAAAGAATCTGCAGTTCTTAGATATTTGCCGAACTTCGAAACATTTGACAATTTTAAGCAGAACTTCTTCTCCTTTACAACTTCTCAATGATTAAATTCAAAAATTCGAATTTTATACGAATTCAGGTAATCGTCTACGAAAAGCTCTACTCTAAACATCTATTTTTCCAATCTTCAGCTAAGAAATGTTTAATTTTACGAAACTTAGGTAATGTACGGTGGACGAGTGATAGACAGTTACGATCGTCGAGTATCCGAAACCTACATGGACGAATACTTCGGAGATTTCCTTTTCGACAGCTTCCAACCCTTCCACTTTTATTACGACGAGGAAGTCGATTACGTGATCCCCCCGGAAGGCGAATTAGAAGATTATCTCGAGTTCATCGAGGGATTACCTCTGGTGAACAGTCCAGATGTCTTTGGATTGCACCCAAATGCCGAAATTGGCTACTTCACTCAAGCTGCGAAAGAAATGTGGAACAATCTTATAGAACTGCAACCGCAAACTGGTAAGCGCGTAACCAAGGTAGTTTGATAATGGGACTAGTCAATTTGTCGTCTGAATAATTGAAGAGTTCGTAACAAAAACGAGCTTTGTCATTTTTTCTTTTCTTTCTTTTTTTTTTTCTTTTCGAGCGAGCAAAAGAATATTGTAGTTGTCTCAAATAATCCTACTTTATGCTACAATGTAAATTACCTGTATATCGTAGAACGGAATCATGAAATTGTAGATCTTTCGATTAAGATAAATTTTTCTACAAGCTACGTTCGAGTTGCATTAATATTATACAATTGAAAAATTTGACAAGCTTTCGTTCCAAATTGTCCAATTCTCCAATTTATCGTTCTGATATCGTGCTATAAAAATCTATTTCTCTCTAGTACGCCTGGATAAAAGGAGTAAGTTTTTTCTACAAATAACTGTCTACAAATAATTCTCTTTTTGTCCGAATTACGAGAAACATTGTTCTATTATTTAGAAGTCAGTGGGATTGGAATAAGTAAAGATGAATTTATTGACAACATTGCGAAAGACGTATTGAATAAAGTTCCTGTCGAGTACGATCTCGTTAAAGTGAGGAAACATTTTGGTCCAACGATAACTCCAACCACGATTGTTCTTTTCCAAGAATTGGAAAGATTTAATACGCTGATTAGAGTAATGAAGAGGACATTAACGCAGTTGAGAAAGGTCTATATTTCCTTCTTTCTCATACAAGCGTAAATCAACTTTCAACATTTCGAAGCTTCCACGAGTGTACGACTTTATCGATTTCCGAAATAAAAGAGACGCGCTAGAGTGAAATTTCTCCTGTGATAGGCTAAATGTGATTTCCTTTGTTAATCTTTTAAGAATTGCATATTTTTATCAGATATGTTTATATACCGTTAGGCTATCGCTGGAGAAATTGGAATGGACATGACCCTGGAAAATATATCCGCGGCATTATACAATGGCGTATTGCCGCAAGAATGGGCCATACTAGCGCCAGACACGAGGAAAAATCTTGGTGGATGGATCGAACATTTCGAGAAGAGGATACAACAGTACACTAATTGGGTGAGATATTACAGTCAGCGCGGATTTCACGATTTATTGATTTATCAAAAACATTGAAAATTATCTTCTTCTTCTTCTTCGCTAAATATCCAGTCGAAAATAAAATTCGTTTGGCAAAAGATTTCAACATTAAATAAAATATGGAAATCTTGTACCAAAGTTAGAAGAAACGTTCCTAATAGACTTTTCTAAAATTCTTAGTCTACGACGAGCGAGCCTATAGTTCTCTGGTTAGCCGGGCTGCACATCCCGGAAACTTATTTAGCAGCTCTCGTGCAAATGGCTTGTCGCAGAAATAGTTGGTCCTTGGATCGTTCTCTCACGTACACAGCAGTATCGAGATTTACAAGACCTGAGAACGTAGAGGAAAGACCCGACCAGGTAACCAATAATTCATCATACATCATCGTCCTGATTCCGTTTTCAAAAGTTGAACGAATAGAAATACAGATAGACTAGCGTTCATAAGCGTTCCGATTGATATTTTGCTTGATTTATAGTAATGGTGTTTGAATTTTGTCAAACTATACAGATAAATAATAGCTAAATACCGTAGGGTTGTTACGTGAGTGGATTATATTTGGAAGGGGCTAGATGGGATCTACAAGAACAATGTCTTAAAAGATCACATCCAAAAATCCTGATAGAAGAATTACCAATTCTCATCATCATTCCAGTAGAAGCTCATAGACTCAGACTTCAGGTAATGAAATGATTTTAATTTGCGTAAAATTCATTGAAATTGTTTAAATAATTAATATGTAATTTTGTGAATTATAGAATACTTTCAGAACGCCAGTGTACACTACGTCCAATCGAAGGAACGCCATGGGGGTAGGTCTGGTTTTCGAGGCAAACCTCGCCACCACGGAACACGTATCTCACTGGATATTGCAAGGAGTTTGTTTAGTGTTAAATACCGATTAAATGACCAAGTGTTATATAGGATTACAGTAATAATTATTATATTATAGGAAACGCAATATACAAAGACATCCCATGTACAGTGAATATCTTTCTAAATATATTAAAAGAAATCTTTCCAAAAATATCAACCATCGAATTATATTTATGTAACTTTGTAATATTTTCTTTCTTATTTAAAATATCACATATACCAATTCTTTTCTCTTTTTGTTTTAGAAAGATAACCCTTCAATGGAATTAAAGTATGCGATAAATAATTATGGAAAATGCAGATATATTTACATGTATATACAATATATTATTTATTGTATGCACTTATGAACTTGATCTGAGGTAAACAGAGATTGTAAAAGGAGCTGCCGACGAAATCATCCAAACGTTGCCATTTCACCCAACGGTAATTCTCTAATTGTTCTGTTCCTGTTGCTCGGCCAACGAAATGCGGATCCACGATTAACAAATAGGCGTTGTTTGCACCCTCGTGAATTCCTACAACGCACTTACTTGAACAATCCCTATCTCCCCCCATCATGATTGGACTACCGAATTCCTCGAAGTGATCCTTGATAACTGGAACTTGGTCCCGCAAAGCTCTACCATTCGGAACATGCACGATTTTACTGAGAACTTCGTACAAGTGATTCAATACAAGGCATACCTACAAGATAACTGAAATTAGCTTGTTTACTTCTATTTTTGGCAAAAGAGTAGATACTACTTATCGGCCGTATCGCTAATGGACATAAATGTTAAAAATAAAGTTCTCGAAAATTGCGTTTAGAACGGTTTACAACGCTGTAGAGTATATCAGAAATCGTGGTACGAACAAAAAGAAGATATTTTCGTACGAACGAAAAGAAGATAGGAGGTATTATTTTTTTAGCTGTTTCTCATAAATAAAAGGTAAGTCAAGTGCGCGTGTATCACTTGATGAATATTCAGTAGGAATAAAAAAATGTTTTTCAGTGGAATGGATAAATTTGTATTTAATACAATCTCCGAATATAAAAATTCGAATTACTTCTGCAAGGAAAATCAATGTCTCTCTTATTTCATCAGGATTTATGATACAGGTTTTAATAATTATTATATATATATATTATATATATATATAATTATTCTGTATAATAATTATTCTTCCAAGATATTTTTTCGGTAATTGTTCGCACATTGGCTTACTTCGAAACTCCCTATCCACTCCTTCGATCCAATAAATGATTGTTCCTTATCATCCAGCGTGACGAGTGCTTCCTGTATGCGTCTGATATTTGGGACGGATTGGTCCAAGTTCCGGTTCCTTATAACCCACGAGCATATTGTTTGCAGAGTTCTATATCCACATCCCCAACCCTAAATTCAATATTTCGTCGTTTTTCTCTCTTCTCCATTGATATCCTCCCGAAAAAGTAACTTCAAATTACAGACCTTATCGTTAAAACCATCGCAACCATAGTGCCAATACTCGTAATCCCCTTGAACGAAGAAACTTTGACCGACTTCCGGCGCAGGGATATCACGATGAACGTTTCTCAATAAATCGCTCGAATAATCGACGGTCATCGTTATCTCACGAAAATCATTGGACAATTACCCGTTTCGTTCCATCCAACGAGCCACGTAAAGCCACTCTACTTTCGCGTCTGTCGTAACCGCTTCGAAAAATCCTTAAACAGACCGTGGTTCGTACGGAATGGTAAATAGAGCGCGAAGCTTCGTATTTCCCGGTTCAGCAGTAATTCGCGGCCATTCCGTGTATTTTTCCTTCAACAACCTAACCTATCCAACTAACTTGCTCACCGTACCGTCATCGTTGCAATAGTGATTCAGTGAAAGCGACTGACGATCGAGAAAACCTTTCGTAATCTACGATCTACGCGTCCGCATCGTCGTTCGAAAGTCGTTGTTTCACGAGCAGAAGAGGAAGCGCTGCCTTTATGATAGGCGTTAAGTCGTGGCGTCACCTGCGAATATCTTCTCTCGTTTCTCGTCTACTATCGTCGTTCTCCTCGTATAAACGTATATTTGATACGGACGTGAAATCACGTACTACGCGGTCACGCGCACTTCGTTACGCGTTCCTCTTACTGGTTATCAAATACACGGTTCTCGGTAGCTCGGTGTGGCGTTACTGCGAGCGAGAAAAAGAGAGGGACAAAGTGATCGGCGTGAAGCTGACCGATAGAATGGACACTGGGATTTCATAGCAAAATGCCAATCAGACCAGGCGACCGTGTGTGGATAAGACAAACGGACAAATAAGTGCGGTAGCAGCGGAAAATAACTGCGCGAAATTACACACGCCGAACAAAAATTCGAAACTGTGCGGTGCTAGGAGCGAGTTATAGTTTACCTGCGAGGAAGATGAGAGCGATAATATTATGCACCTAATGGGTAAGTCGCGTAAATCTTGCCCGTGAACCTTATTCAATTAGCGTTAATCTATTCGAATGTAATTTCTTGATTTTATACGCGGTGGCATCGTGTCAATTTGACAGGTACACAATAGACGTACCGTTTATCGATTTTCCGCTGATTAAACAATAAGAAAAAGTTATTTCGCGGGAACAGTTTCAGGGTTAGTTCAATGTTTATATGTCGTTATTTTGGTCGGTCATCGGTTTCTAGCGGGTTCGAAGGTCGTCGCTTGGGAATATTGCCAAATATTTTAGGTTATGTTTATTATGTCACCTTAATTAGCAAGCAATGCTTGAGAGAAGTGAGTTTGAATGCTTTGATGAGATAGATAGGAATTTCCACTTTATACCTTCTTTTCGATTGAATAAACATACGATTTCGTAAGCGCGATGTATTTCTACGTTGTAGACGTTTCTTGTTGTACTTTGCATTAGGATGACACATACTGTCACTTTTTTGTTTACCAGTGTAAAGTTGGGAGATGATTCAGATGCAAAGTGTGTAACAAAACGAGAAATATGTATGGTGCAGTGCGCGAAGAGGTCTCTGAAAGTTGGTTACACACGTATGATCTGAGCAGTACAATGATTCCTAATGTTAGTTCACCAATGGATGATGAGGAGCATTTTTGCAAGATGATCCTGTATAAAGAAATCAAAGATTCAAGGTAAGTGTTAATTTAGGGATGTTTTTACAGATCTCCTGTACCAATTTATTTTTTGTTTTCCAGAGTACGAATATGGGACATTGTCATATTGATACCAAACCTCTTGTTTCTTTTATTTATCACAGTGAGATTTAATAGAGCACGGCTTAAATTACGAGCAACGAGTAGTCCAATATTTTTAGCATTTTACGGACTTGTCATTTGTAATGTAGTGATTTCAGTGATAAGATGTATCGTTTCAATGACTGTAAATGCAGCAGCCACTGTCGGTGGCAAGGCAGACAAAATACTGTGGGTAACAGTGAGATTTTTCCTGTTGTCCACAGAGATGAGCGTGGTTATATTTGGTTTGGCTTTTGGTGAGTTGATTTCGCTTTTGTTATTTAAGGTTGCTTATTTAAAAAACTCCAAATACATAACTATTTATTTGTAGGACATTTGGATAGTCGCTCAAGTATTCGTAGGGTATTACTTGCCACGTCATTTATAGCATTGGCTTTTACCATAACCCAAGGAACCTTGGAGCTAGTTTTACCAGATGATACATTCCATATCCCTAGTAGAGATTTTTATGTGTTTGGTCACGGGGGAATGATGTTTTGGTTTTGCAGCAGTCTCGTTTTCACAATGGTAAATTTACAATGAAATAAGCGACGATGCGTATTCGCTGCAAACAATCCTAGTTATTATTACAATCCTGTTGCAGATATATCTTTTTATATTAATACTGCCATGGACGCGGTTACGAGACCGTTTAACCCTTCCAAGTACGTTGATCAATCTCATCATATTCAGTGTTTTATACGTATCTATATGCTACAAAGTATCTTTTTCTTTTTTTTTTTTTTGCAGCAAAAAAGAGTTTTTACATTTACGCTGGTACGTTAGCTATGCTGGACTTAGTACAATCAATCGGAGCAGGATTTTTAAATTACACACAAAATCCGGTAGGATTATGCGTCGTGGATTTCACTGCTGCAGTTTATTTGACACTTTTTACACCTTTGGTTTATCATACATTCCTGTCTGAATTTTTTGGGTAAGTTACTACGTATGTTCAAAAATAATTTAATATCCGCGAAATTGCGAACAGGGACAAATGAGAAATTTTGTTACAGAGTTTCACAACCCTCGATAATGTTTTCATACAAGGCACAAGTAGACGATGCAATGGATGAAGACACGGTGTCGTTGCCGCATCAACAGAGCTTCTCCTCGTTAAAAACAGACAGCGATTATATTTATCAGGTCCATACTCCATCTATTCACATGCCTTTGTATGGTTCGCAAGTGTTAAAATCATCTAGCTCAAAACATGAAACCTCCCTGCACTCCTTAGCATCCACCAAAGACTCCAGAAGTGGTAGCGGTCGTATCTACGATTCCCCAGCCGCTTTATATCGATCCACATCCGGCATCAAAAGCTTTTCCAGACGCCTGAGCACAGAAAAAAGCACTTCCGACCTCAAGAACTATCCCCTAACGAAATCCGACAATTTTATCGATTCCAAAAAGAGCTCGCTAGATTTAAAGTTGACTCACCATACTTGGGAGAGCAGGTCTACATCACAATTCAAGTACGGTGGGCCTAGTAGCGTCTCAAATTTGCTTTTCGCGCCAAACACCGCTAGCAGCTTCTTGTATAAACCCCGGTTAAACGATAGCAACACTAATTTATTCTCCTTAACGAGAAAGGGTAGTTTGACGCACGAACGACAGAGATCTGAAAGTAACGTATCCGGTCAATTTGTTGAAATTCCACCGTTAGAAAATACGTTGCAATCCATTCTGGATAGCAGTACGCCTCATCAAGAGTCTTTGACGAAAGGCAATACTACTGCGCAAGATTTGCAAAATATACAAAAGAAAGAATCGAGTCCTTTGAAGCAGTACACTGGCACTGCAATGTCTGAAGTCGATGTTGAAGACACATTGTCTGATTCAGCAGATACTTCAACCGTTACGCAACATTTATTATCGAAGCCTGTTCCTTCAACAAGCGAAAAGGTATACGGAAAACAAAAGAAGCAAAATACGAAGGAGAAGGAGTCCGGTGGACTGAGTGATTATTTATTATCTCTGACAACTTCGAATACTCAGAACAACGAGAAAAATATCGAAGTAAATCCTAGTCCTTCTCCCCCCCATTACACTAAATCTTATATGCAGAATGAATTGCTGTAAATATTTGTTTTAGTAATCGGTGTAAAGTCTAAGTCACTAGTTTTATATAAGAGAATCGTAATCTTTTAAATTCAATTCATTTTATCAATTAGAACAAAGTGAATTATCCTTTGACATGGAAGAATCATAACGCGTACTTGTTAAATAACAATATAGATGTATCATAGTGTAAAATAGAGGCGCGCACAAGATGCTTTATTATGTGTACATATATAGCATGTCTAGATTTAATTAAACTCATTAATGTAGCTGATGCACTTGGTTTTATTTATTTACACTAACTTGGCAGTGGATAACGCTAATATTTTTGTTTTGTGTAGCAACCAACATATTCCTCACATCAAACCCTATCGTTCGTCTTTTTTTACCTCCAAAGAAAGAAAAAAAAAAAGAAAAAAAGAAAGAAAACAGAAAAGACAAAGACACAAAAGAAATGTGAGATATATGAATTATTTGCACTCAGCTTGAAAGCACACGAACCTTATGTTATGTATTGTAGTGGAAATTTTCACCGTATAATGTCTGCACGAAATCAAATTTTTATCAGTTTTAAGGATTTTTAAAGTTTCTAGATTTTTTACGATCATCCAAATTTTGTTTACGACGAAACGTTCTATATTGCCCGCCGCCACTTCTCACAGCTTTGTCAAACGGTGCAACGAGAATTGTTCTTTTGTTCGCAGAATCACAGTGTCTATGACTCGACCCAGTTCGACACAAACTCCACACCGGTGAATCCACTGTACGCGGCGTCTCTGCAGAGTCCGGATAGCATAACCGGTTACAGTATAGATAGTCAAGAAGGCCAAGCCCAGGTGAATGGTTATCAACAGTGAACGAGCTAATCGTGTCTGGCGTGATTCGACTTACAGTTACGGTCACGAACATGGACCCAACGATTAGTTCAACGATCGAGTTCAATTTCATTGAAAGTGAACTACTGCGCGAAATCCATTGAAAAAAAAGAAAACGTGTTCCATCGTTCGATTCTCCCCTTTAAAGAATGAAAGAACTAGAACGAAAGAACCCCGTACGATTTCACTGAAAGAATCTAGTCGTTACGAACATTTTTAGAACAGTGCAACGTTGATGAAACATTCTTTCGATTTCATTTTTATTTCTTGTGATAGCATCAAGATAAAATAAGCGGTCGTGTGCTATTTGAAAAAGGATAAAATTGAGTTTCTTATTCTCCGTTCAGGCGAATAGAGTTTCGTACTTAATCGATTAGATGATTCGTACTATTAGGGAGAATGTTTAGACGATGTACGAAAGAAAGCATTTCATTATGTCGACATCGAAATGGTCAGCGAGCTGCTAACTTCTCGAGACAGATTTCATCAGTTGAATTCGACTTTCGACAACTTGCTTATCGTTTCTCCGTCCTCTTCACCAAAGACAGGCCTTCCCGGTCTCTCTAACTTTAGCGAAAGATCTGAGCACGATCCATGGTGAACCTCCCTCGCTATTTTCCTACTTTTGCAATTAAGAAAGCATTTTATGAACGACGAGCAAGGACAATATTGAAGAATGGTTCCCGTGACGAGCATAAAGATTTACTCGCGAGGATCGAAACATAAAAACTTAGAATTTTAAGGAGAACTCCTCGATACTTCGTTTAAACTATTTACGAAAGACTCCATCCATCGTGTAATATGTATATACACCCTGTATTCTAGTGTAAAGGATCGTGCTATTTATATACTAATATATTATATATTATATATATATATACAAGAATACATAACGTTATATTTATCGATATTGTATGTCCGTATTTGTGAACGTGCTAGTTCTGGCAGAGCCGCATCGGACACCACAAAATTCGTCTGCCTTTTACTCAATTTGATACGTAACACGAATCATTCAGAAACCAGTGGCGATAAATAATCATTGATTTTACTCTAATTAATATCCTGAGAATGTAATGCGTTAAGACAATTACGTTGATACGATATAATCGACATTTTGAGGCATTCCAAACGGTTCCTTT
The DNA here is from genome assembly GCA_014825975.1 of Bombus haemorrhoidalis. Classification (NCBI taxonomy): domain Eukaryota; kingdom Metazoa; phylum Arthropoda; class Insecta; order Hymenoptera; family Apidae; genus Bombus; species Bombus haemorrhoidalis. The sequence goes on from CM026169.1 coordinate 11,491,310, forward strand.
TGATTTTTCTTCCCTCTCGTATAGATCTGATCCCTCTACATCGTCATGTTTAACGCGAACCAACGATTTTTGTACCATTTTTAAATGTACTTTGATCAGGAACCAAAGTCTCAAAATTCGAAATCACTCTTCAAAAATGTTCGTTCGATGTGGTGATTTTAAACTCGTCTCGATAATTCGATTGTTCCTTCGGAGGATCATTGGCGGTTATGATCGAACAGCAATATACACATTACACATCCCTTCGCGCATTTTCTAACGTTCAGACTCGTAGGGATCTGTGTAGATATCACGAACAGACTTATCGAAAGCTCTCTGGAGGCCGAATCTCTCTGTCAATTGCAACGTCGATTCACACACACTCACACGTACACGTAATTAAACACACTAACTCGTTCTACTCTAATTCTACCAGGCGTTCTCTTCTAATTATGTCTGACCATCGTGATCAGGCTTTTTTTTGTAATTGTCGGGTGGAATGTGAAAGGCAATACTTCGGATCGCGTAACATGATTATATATTTAATGAAAATAAAATTACATTTCAATCGAACGCTTCCAGACTTTTCTTTCTCGTCTTTACGAATCCCATCCAATCAAGCCTCGTACAAACAGAAATACGATTACCAGGATTACCGTGTCTGAATTCAAATCAATCGATTTTTAACAAAAAACGAGGAAGTATCTATAAGATCGACCAATTGTTGGGATTACAGTCTATACGAGCCATTACGCATTAGAAAGAAATTGATATATTTTTCGTTAAGCTACAATTAGCTTCAGTCTAAAGATAAACCGATCGATAATTAACTAATAACCAAATCATCGTTCAGCGATAATTTTTACAAAATCATAGGATGACAAATAGAAGACCAGATTACTTGCGAACCGATCGATATCAATATTATCTTTCCACTGAAGCTAAAGCCTTCAGCTTCTATCCCTATTGCTATCTTTAGCCGAAGACTATGTATAGTCGTTGGAGTTAGAAACTCGTAACACCGATATCACTGAGTAACTTCACGGTGGTTTCCAGTATCTCATCAACCTTAACATATTTCTCCCTTTATAAACCTTGACCATTTTCGTTTTAACTATTTGAATGCGAGGGGAAAAAGCTGATGAGAGTTATTAAATTGATAACAATTTTTTGACATCGCGTTCTGTCAAACGAACGAGATTTTGCAACAACATCGACTAGAAAGGTTTGCAAGGTGGATAGACTCGAGCCACTTAAATTTTCGCTACACGATAGGATCGCGGCTATAAATACAAAGTGCATGCATGCGCATTATTCGCGCTCCAACTTGCACTACCTTTTCATGGACAAGGCTACCGGGCAATGATTAGTCACAGTACACCGATCATCGGCTCTTTCCGTTCGATCGAGCTCCGTTGCACAATATCAGAGTGCAGTCTTTCTCGCACGAGCCGCGAAAGAGTGCATCAACACCCGTTGTTTACAAAAACAGGCAACAGGCTGGTTTTCCTTTCGTTTTATTTTAATCGTCAATCGCTGGGCGCTGGAACAAAATTTTAACGACGGTTTTGGAAGAAATTTACAATATTACAAAGAAAAAGGTCGTGTAGATTTTTAACAACCTTTTCTTCCTACCAAAGAGCAATGAAATATTTAGAGAAGTCTAGCTAGCCAGTTATCTCTTCATTCAGTGGATGTATACCGAATATTAACGATGTATGGTGTTGAATAATTAAAAGAATTCTCAATTAAATAATTATCATTCTAGGCGAAATAGTTGGTAAAAACACCATGAACGATACTTTCTACTAAAGGAAAGGAGTTGATACATTAATAAACGTCACAAAATATTCGAAAAATATTCGACGTAGCTTTAGCCGGAAAACAAAGCACGAAATTCCCCTTTATCACTGTCAGAATCGGTTTCAATAATTCACACCCCTAATCGATAATACCGAATTGATCGTAAAATATTCATAGTCTACGTACGTACAAAGTGATACTACCCAAAAGGCTCAATGAACCCAACAAAATTTCGTATATTAATATTTTTCCTTAAGCATGTATATTTTCTTATTACATATATATATAGATATATAATCTTTTTCGATAAATGAAATATTTGTCCCCCTCCTATAACGAGAAAGAGAATTTTCAACGAGTCGCGAAATATTTTGCACGAGACTAAGTTCGCGGGATTACATCGTACATAGTTATCCGCGAAGGGGCGAAGAATTTGTTACGTAAATGAGTTCTTGACCAAGCAGAGGCGTGTTATCGAGATCGAGTAGAGCGCTGCTTCTCTCCTAATGATACCGGCCTAATTAAATCTTGCTTGATTTTAATCAACCTCCCGACGCTGGATGCCGAGCAGTTTAGACAATGTCGCCGGCTGCAAAAATAACAGGGAACTGGCCTAAATACGTCGTCAGTCGAAACTAGATAATTAACGACAGCTTTTATAATCTGCTGTTGGATGTTTTCCACGAAAGACAGGAGGAGAAAGAACAGTGTACTATTTGTTCGAATCGATGAAACTGAATGAATTTTGCGAGGTATATATAATATGTTAATGTCGAGATGATACGTCGATGGTCCTGCGACGTATTCAGAATCCTTGATACCGATCGCTATACGTTCGAGAATTCGTGCTATAGAGAAAATGCGGTTTTGGCCAGGATCCAAAAAAATGGGATTGTATCACGTCGGGTCGCGTTTAATACGTGTGTATTTGAGTAGGATGTAACACGCGTGATATCGCGAAACATAGCTCGTTTCCTGGTACATACTGTAGGACGCTTTCATTCAGCGGAAATGTTCGGATTTATCGTGTAGAATCGTTAATTACAATTACTGCTGTGAAATTACGTATGGCTAATGTGAAGATTAAATTTCTAGGAAAGTAATATTCTGTTTATCGTAAAAGTGCGAGTCTTCTTCTTATAAAATCGCCAATTATGTATAATTACATTTTTAAGAGAAACGTAGCTAAAGAATTCGCTTTACAAAGAATAACAAATTGAATTTCTTGTTTGTTACGTAATTATAATTCTCGCGTAAAAGTATCGATTATGCTTAATTTTCTGGAGGAAAAAACAGCTAATATTCTACATATTAAATCTAAATACCAAATTACGAAATTGAAGTAACGTTTAATTCGGATTTTTTTTTTTTTTTTTTTTCTTTATTCTAATACCGTAATTTTGATTTAAATCGCAATCTGTTCTTGGCAAAATATCATAAGCTTTCCATTTGCAGTAGAAACATAACTCTTACAGAAGGAAAATAGAAGAATGGAAATGTTATTTTACGACATTGGATGGTAAGCAAGGTTAATTGCCATGAGATGTTTCTTTATAGGCGACACTTGCCGTTTATTACGCAGTGAGACACGTTTTTCTCCTGCAATGCTCTTTTCTACTTAAAGAGTCGTACACGTTCTTTCACGAGCGCGCAAACTTTCTACCAGACTTTTCGTTCTTGGAAACTGGCCTGCACCCTCGAAAGGCTTAAGAGCGCGGAACAATTCTTCGCACAGAGAGCAGTCGGCTTCTTACATACTTGAAAGCAAGTTGCAACATTAGGGAAAGGCGATTTTGAAATATTATTAAAAGTGAAATCTAATGTTTATTTATGAATCTAATGAAATACGAGAAAAAGTAGTTCGACTTTCGATATCTATCGAGTCGAGTAAATTATTTTCTTCCTCTGAATATTATTCCCAAGAGACTCGAATACGAATCTCTAATATGAAAATTACTTCGACACGGACATTTATTTGACAGCGTATAAATCAAGAAAAACTACCGTTTCTCATTAAGAATTCGAGATTCTATTTTTTTAAACAATATCAAATAGAATATTCAAAAAGTAACGTAAATAATTCAATAACGATGATACTGTGAATTGACCCGAAACCAAAAGTCCTGTAAATCTTCCGTTTCAATTCGACACAATTTCTAAAGAATTTCCGACCTTCTGTATAGCAAAATCTTTTCCCAAGTTGACTTATCACAGCAAAAACCATATTTCGAACATTGAAAGTCGCGTCAACCGAACACCCCTCTGCTCGACGATTTCTATTCTGTTTTTCCCGTTTGAATGGTCTCTGTTCTCCCACGGAGCTTGAGATGTGTTTCTTACGCCGGCTAAACGGCGCCTGAGGACCTACTTGCCGACGTTCAAGGATACTTTGACGATCAAACAAGAAACCCACGTGGACGCACTTCCCCAAAACTTGGATTCTATCATCAAATTCGTCGTATATTTTCAAAATAATACAAAGCTGCTTTTTCTTTTTTCCCAGATACTACGTATTTCGTACTTTGTTCGACACAAAAGTATAATCGAATGCTGGTGACTTTGATTCTACGATATTACGCTTACGTACGATCTCAATACGTTTTCGTCGCTAAGTCATTTTCTATTTCGAACGCATATTCTGAAACATTTACTTGCGTTACATGCGTCGCTCTTTTAACAAACCTGTGTCGTTTATTAAGCGCGTGTGCGTTTACACTTAGCGGCCAACACCTTGGAATCGCTACGCGTTTCGTAAAACTCGAGACTTTGAACAAATCTCAGCTTGATATTCTCTTTAAAAGACTCTTTCGGAGATTAAAAGCGTGTCGCGTTAAAGGAAACTGTTGTCGTACTTATACTATGGCACCGATTTCAAATTAATAACAAAATCAACAATGCGGAACATACGGGAAAGTGATTCCAAACTTCTAGATGATAATGTAACGCGTGAGTACAATCCTAGTCGATGTCAGAGTAATACAGGGAATTAGATCGTCCGGTAGAAAAGAGGATTTCGTTGCTGTCCGAATAGAACTTGACAGGGGCACACACTTTCGGATAAACGCGTGCTCGCTCCTCTCCCATCATCTCAAATTGCAATCAATAGATAGGCGACGAGACGGCGCCGAAACGTGTCTTTATCCAACATGGTCAGAATACAGATAGAGGGTGTCCTAAAAGTCATGCGACAGGATCGCGCGAACTCTCACGTCGTGTTGTTCGAACCGATGTCACTTTCGCTACCATACAATGCTAACGCGGATGTGTTTGCTCAACCACTCGAATGTTTGACTTTCCTACACGTGGGTTGTTCGATGTTTTAAATTGATTCGAGGTATTCGGTGATGAAGCTTCGTGATAACGTCGGTCAGATTTTTATTTGACAATTTCTGCTTGATAAATTCAACGAAATTTGTGACGGAGATTTTGAACAAACATTTTTCAAACGATAATTGCAGGAATATTGGCATTTATGAAAATTTTAAGAGACCCCTCGTTCATTATACTTCGATATCGAGAAGGGATATTATTTAAATAACGAGAGATCGATCTTTAATTTCCGAAATTTATAATATCCGGTGTTTGAGGAATAAAGATCGATGTATTTAGACAATTGTATTTAGGTATAGAGAAAAGATATATCTAAATAAGAAAATAAGAATTTTCAAGTTTTTGAATTTACGATATCAAGTTTACGGTAAAGACTGATCTTTGCGGTCAGATCGAACGCGGAAATATAACTGAAATAATAAGTTCTCTCGTATTTTTAGATCTGACGATCGTGAATTTGTCACGTTTTGAAATTTATAAATATACAAAAATCGCAGGAAGAAGATATGACGAGTACACTTTTGTAAATTTTTACTCAATATCGTCTTATGAAGAAAAAGAGATATTTTAATATATCTTGCAGATCGAAGAGTAAAGAAATTCTTTGTTCGGAATAAGTAATATTAAATCGAACTTAGCCAGACATTAAATCTGTACGTTACTGCTATCGATACTTTGACCAAAGATTTCTGATTGATTCCGCCTCACCGAGACGGCTCTAAAGAAACTGTTCTCAATTGTTCGAGATGTTATATCCAGCTGAATCTCTTTGTAAGAAATTTTACAGCATCTTCTCACTCTCCAACTATCTTCGGAAAACATCCCATACTATACAAAGGGATATAATTTGTACTCTTAAAAAATCAGAAACCATCCACCGTCTAACGCATAATGCATCGATAATACCTCGTCTTTTTATGATAATAGCCTTCTCACGGTATTAAAACTCTTTGCTCGTTCGAACGGTAAACATAAAATGTTTAATAAAATCTCCTTGTAAGTACCTACACATAGAAATTTCGTTGCTTCGCGTTATAGATAATCATCAATCTTTTAATTAATAAACTCACGATATTTTCGCATAAAAATATCATCGTAAAGGCTATGGCTTTAAATAAATCGTTTAGAAATTATTAGTCGTTAATTTCGTCACTTTTTTCCGAAGATAGTCGTCGGTCTACTATTTCATAAACACGCGTCTCTATACAGATATCATCAAAGGAGTTATGATTTTAGACAAATGTTGTGGAACATTTCCATGAAGCATCGATCGATGTAATTTGAATGAAAGGTTCTCTTATTCGCAAGAGAAAATTCGTTTTTTTTTTTTTTGTTTCGTACGGACAGCTTCGTAATAGTCAACGATGTTTCAAAGTATTCGCATTTTCCACCGTGAAATTAACACTGATATAATTCCAGTGTCGTTGTGGAAAACTTATTGTCAGCCTTTATGAATTCATTTTGCGACGATGCGGATTCTCAGGCGGATAACAAAATGCGAGCGACGCGGCGTAATATCTCGGGGGCTTTTAAATTTGTGTGAACGGCGCGAGAACACCAGCCGTAATTTTCGTCGTCGTAACGACGGGTAGGCTCTCTGTATTTCTCGCCTCTTTAATTACTTCGATAAACAGTTGTCCCCTCGTGTGAAACGCGATCGAATAGGGTAACAGAGAGGAGGAGCAGCAGGAGGAGGATTAATGAGAGTAGGAGGTGATTTAAATACCCTCCACTGGGTTTCTTTCGTACTATCGCGGAGGAATGTTTTGTTAAAAAAAGGGAGTATCAAAGAATATTTACACGGCTTCGCGATACGATAGACGAACTTTGTTAACGACATGTTTAATTGGAGGCGCATTTATTTAGAAAATTACAATGACGAGCGCATATGTAGAAAATGGAGGGATAAATTCGAAAATTCAATTAATCGAACGATGCAAAGTTTTAATTTTGCTTTTTCTTGGAAAAAATATTTCCACGCCTTCGCGATACGATAGACGAACTTTACTAACGACATGTTTAATTAGAGGCGCATTTATTTAGAAAATTGCAATGACGAGCGCATATGTAGAAAATGGAGGGATAAATTCGAAAATTCAATTAATCGTACGATGCAAAGTTTTATTTCTGCTTTTTCTTGGAGAAAATATATTTAGGATATATGTATTAGCTATATGAAGTAATATATGAAGAATATATATATATATAGTATATGAAGAAATACAAATGTGTTAACAAATATTCCGTCACACGTATATTTAAGAGATAGCGAAAGGGACAATTTGCTAAAGTATATACTACGTAATCGAGACTACTACAAAAGCAAACATTTCCCTACAGGCAATTTCGATCAATTTCACCCTACGAGAGAACATTGTCAACCCTATCTAACTTTCACGTTGCAAACTTTTTTCGATTCTTTGCTGCCCTAAGCCATTAAATACCAATGTGGTATTAATGGAATTTTTTATTTGCAACTTCCATCTATTTAATTCGCGTTGTTCAATTCCGGCTTTAACCAGCGTAATCACGGAAGAAACTTTTAAAGATTCGTTTAATATCTTTTCTCGTTATTTCCTCATTTACCCGAATCTAACAATTTTATGAAATTATCAATCGAAGCACTTATAGCATTACGATAAATTATAATACTTACGCCGCCATAACAAACCGAATTTGTCAAATCAAGGATATTCTTTATTTTTGTATCTGCCATTGATACAATGGTCTCCTTGATAGAACACCAAATTACTGTATTAGGTTGTCCGAAAAATTTCTTTCGTTTTATAAAGTGATAACAGATGAACAACAATTTCTGTTTTATATTATTTTATTGAATTACGTATGATCCATTTCGTTCTATTTCTATTACTATATTCCAATATGAAACAAAAAACATCGTGCGTCTATTATTTCCTCATAAAACGAAAAAAACATTTCGGACAATCTAATATTTACGTTTTCCAATATCCACGCGTTTACACAACTTTTACGCATTATTTCACTGCCTGGCTCTTAATAGACTAATTCTCCTTGTACTCAATCACTATACGCGTAACAACGTACATCGATCACGTATCGATCTTCTAACGTAAAGACATTGCATGTTACATACAATGGTCAATCCTGCGCTGGTCATCGGACGGAACTCTGTTTGACTTCAATCCTCCTTTCGCCTGAGCAAATGCAGACAAAAAGAAATAACTAATATATATATTCCAATAATCCCTCGCTGCCAAAGCTACCTATCCAAATTTCAAATTCTGCTAACGTCGTCAGCCATAGCAAATAAAATGAATGAAATAAAAGTGAAAAATATTTTCAATCCTCGAGATCGTCGCGGGGGCAAAGCACCTGACCTCGGTCCTTCCGAGCCCGGGAAATTAATGAAAAATATTTTCAAGCCTCCACGTCATCGTGGATGCAAAGCACCTCGCCACGATCGTCGTCCTGGCTAGATAGGATGGGAGGTGAATGGGCACGAAGACAAAGGCGGGCCACTCGAGGACGCAGGAACGCGGAAGCGGGCGCAGCCGCGGGTAAGTTGAGCGCGATGAGCGCCGACGCCGGAGAGGGCGACGCCGTGGACGCTGTGGCGACGCGGGGATGTCAGTAGAGATGCCGCGTCCGCGAGCAACGCGTATCGACGACGGTGTCAGTTAGCCCGACGGGGTAGCATCGGGGTGGTTCCAGGCGAAAGTACGGCGAGGGGCGCGTCAGGACGCGGCTGACGCTCACGCGACCGACCGAGCGTCCTGTGACTTCCGCTTCGACCGATTCGAACCCATTTTCATCGAGTTCTTCTTCTATTTCATCCAATTTGTCCATCGAATCGTTCGATCGTCGTAAACGCGGCACATTTAACGAGTCGTTCTCGTTCGATTGTTTCGAAAGAAGAATTTCGTTCATCGAGAAGAAAAATTAAGGATCAAGAAGAAACGAGTGAGATGAGAGACCGGAATGCCAGGAACGATGTGGTGGAAGAATTCAGAGATAAAAGGAGAGGAACGTACGATAAGTAGACGCCGTTCGGCGACGATCACCCTACGCGTCCCTTCTTTCTATCCCCCGAACGCGATCGATTTTATTCCTCGCCTTGGGATGAACGATTCTTCGTGCACGAGCGACTGATGGCTAACCTTTGAGCGCGGCTAACAGCAAGGTAAACATCGTTACCGCGGGCGACGATTTTTTAAACGCTTGAAAAGTGCCACTCTTCTTGTTGTTCCTAACTTTTGATTAAACAGACTCGTTTAAGGGCGATGGGAAATTGTTTTAGCCTCGTTTCGCTGATCGAGGTGGCTGATCGTGATCGATCGGTCGATCCGTTGATTATTTGCTACGTGGACTGCTTGGCGGAGTAATCGGGTGTACGTATAGCCGGAAACTGCTATAACTCGCCAAGTTAAAAGGCGGGAACGACGATGCTGGAAAGCAGCCGCGAGCGTAGAAAACATCGGCGAATCGACGAACGTCACTCTTTGAATTTTTGATTTGCGTACTAGTTGAAGACGGGAAGATTCTCTCGGAGAATGGCAGTTTCTGTTCTCTTCGAAAATGTATATTTCGAGAGTCGTATTCTTCTGAAAATACGAAAGAAAAATTCTGTTTTCGATCGTTACGATCTAGAATCGATCGTCGAATCACGTTTCCTCGTCGAAGCAAACGATTAAATTCTTGCAGCGCAAAGACCAGCATCGGGAAAATAAGGAAGATCGTGGAGCACTCGTGAAATGGGAATATTCCAACTTTGATCGAAGAACACGTTCGAAAGTATCCTGGCTCGATTGTCTCAACGATGAATCGAGAAAACGAGGAAGTACGTTTAAACTTTTAATTTCAAGAAATACTTGGCAGAACGAGCATTCGAATTTCGTTCCTTTTAAACGTCCCTCTCTTAACTCTTCCTTGCTTCGTTTCTTTCCCTCCAAATTCTCAATAATTTTATTACTTTCAACAAGGTTATTAATTTTTACAATGTTAAACTTTCTATTTTGTCATTATTTAGAAAAGAAAAAGAAAAATGAAAAATTGACGAGAAATTTATGCGAAATTAATGGATAATATGTAATTCACGTTCGAAAGGTTTTAGAAATAATTGTCTGAATGATAATGTCTCTGTAGCAGCGACCAGTCTCGCAAACGCTTTGCGGAGTTTTGCAAAAAGAACCAAGTTGCAAATGTTTGGTTCTGTCCGTGTTAATATACGGATGCCTTGCCGCAGTGACGTGGTGTAGATGCGCGAATGTCACCAAGGTACGTCACTTCCTCTGCATTACGGAAATCCAATCCGAGCATTGTACTACGAAAACTTAACAATTCGATTCACTTGACCGTTCGTAAATTAAGAAAAGAAGGGACTTTGAGTGGTAATTGTTCGTAGGTGATAATCAATTTCTCGAGGTACCCAATTAAAAGCACGAGACACGTGTCTCCCTGTGACGATAGCTACATATACATTCTCGTAAGTATATGGGAAAATCAATTCGAAACATCCATATTTATCACAGAAAAATCGAATTTTTCAAATTAGTTTGTCATACAAATAAATTTAATCGACCCCAGAAAATTCGAAATCGAAACGTGGATTTTCATTTAAAATTCGTTAAAATTAATTGTTATCCCTTAAAATAATCTAAACGACCAGCTTTTTGTAATCTGTTAACCAGCGAACATAGTAGATCTTCATTCGCAGAGATTAAAGTCTTACTCTTAACTTTCAATTTTTCAAAATCTTTATGCTTCGAGTTTCCCTAGCCAAACTTTTTCGGTATATTCCGTCTATATAAATACGTATAAACCAGTAGATTGAATTTTTGATCGTTGTCAGTTTCGTATCGACAGAAACATGTGAACATTTTGAAATGGAATACGACCAGCCAAGGATTATATTCGACGTAAACATATATTCGCGTTACAATATAATAACCGCTGTGTATTTCAAATTTTTTCTTATAACTGTTTATAACAGTTTTTTTATAACAATCTATATTTATATAACGTTCTATAAAGTTAAAGTTTGGCCATTAAACTCTGCAGCATCTTTTACGAACTTTTTATTAAAAGATTAAAATCCAGAAAGTATCGTAAAATGGAAATTACGAGAAGGCGAGGCGACAGGATGAGAATTTACGCGAAATATTTTATTCTATTGCAGATGGCATTCATGGGGATGTTGTATTTGGTCTATTTGGTGGAGTGTTATCATTCGCCGATCAGAATCGATCTGTTACACGCCGAGAGCCAGGATAGCGTGTTGTTGAAGATCTTGCAGCTAAAGTCGGCACAACCGACCATCTGGTGGAAAGCTGTCTCGTACCATTACGTGCGACGTAAACGTCAAATTACCCGGTACAGAAACGGAGACAATTACACGACGACGCAGGTAACGCATAATGCGCAACGTGCAACGCATATCTCGTGATCCAGACGAAAGGAAGTCGCGGGATGGTAAATCGTTGATACGCTTCGCGCGAGCCTCGCCGAACCTTGTTGCGAGGACAGATGGACCATTCGCTCTTACGCCTTCTTTCTTTAATAAAAAATTCTTACTTAATATTTATTTCATACGATATTACTAGTAACTTTATACGATGTCAACTCTACACTCGTTACAAATTCATAATTTAAGGTGGAAAGAATTTCTTACGGATCGGCCGTTACGACGCTTGAGCTGCTTCGGATAATAATACGACGAAAAAATGTTTCAAAGGAAAATTCATTGGCATCGAAGGAGTGATTTCTACTTTTGCCCAATGGCCCATCTATCCCCGATTTATCCCTCTTTCTCACGCTTCTCGTCTTCCAGGTCTACTACGAAAGGATAAACACCCATGCCGCCACGTCTTTCTATTATTACGACTACTGTGGCGTAAAGGACATCAGCAAAGAGTTGATCCTGAATCCAAAAGTGCCGATCACGAAGATCAATCTCAGCAAAGGATTCGCCTTTTCGAACATGAGATCGGCGACAGAGTTCGAAGAGGCTAGGTCGAGATTCTTCGCGGAACAAGTATTGGTTAAACTGGAACGAACCGATTGGATCGTGGATTTTTATTTTTATTTTCATTTACGCGAAATTTGAAATTTCCAAAATACAGTCCAGTAAAATCCAAGTGTATATGGTACTTGAGTTTTACGCTAAGTGAAACGGATCTTTATCCAATTTCTATTTCTCTAATTAAGTCTGTGGAAGAGAAATTTGCGTAAGAATCCACGGTCCATGAATGATTCTCTTGATTGACAATGATCCAGCGAACGCGTGCAACTCAACGAATTAATAAGATGTCATATTGTTGGAAGGAACTGAGAGACGATTACATGGAGATGAAAGAAGGTCTGGATCTCGGATATAATTCAAACCCCACGACGCTGGTGGCTGTCCTTGGCAACCCTTGGTTCACTAATCGCTACGTCTACTGGTGCTTGAGTGCTCTATTGCTCAGCTGGCCTTTGAGAGTGATCATAGAGTACAAATCGCAGTATGCTGACTATCAGGTGATAAGCTACTCTACCATCAACTACTACTACCTATAATCGTAGTTCGTCTGATCTGAATCTGATTTATATCCCGAATAAAAGTGACATTATCTCGAATAATACGAACATTTTGATCGATACGATCGAGTTGCCGAGTAAGAAAAATGGCGTTACAATTCTCAGATCACCAAGCTCTTCGGAATCAACTACGACACGCCAAGCGGAAGCGAGCCGATACACGCATCCATGAGCCAACAAACTATCAACCAGCCCGGCTCGTACATGCTGGCACCGAGTTACAGCGAAGCGCTTCTTATGGACCCTGCACCGGACCAACGACCAGCCGAGCCCCAAGACGCAAGTAGAATGGAAATGGTGCCGAGCTATTCGGAAGCGTTGCTCTACCAACGAGCAGAGCAAGGCTGCATCGTAACGCAGGAAGTGAACGAGGATTCGAACCGTCGGGTAACGTCGCGCGAATGTACCTGTCCCTGCCACGCCGTCTCCTCTACCTTCGAAATGAACGCGCGGGAAGAAGGATCCAGACAAGACGAAGAACACGGCCAATCGATGGATCAGGCCAGACAGCCATTGATAGAAACGGCGATCGAAGTACACCCTTCGAATTGCACTTTGGACAGCGAAACGGAGACCGGGAAGTGTGGAAGCTGCGGGAAATTCTTGGTCGAGGCACAGCTGGAGAGCTTAGAGATGTCGAGAGGCGAGCGTAACGTAGAAAATCCTGAGACGAGTTCGATGACGGGGTTGCAGAACGTTAGAAGATGGCCGAGGATTAGTACGATGCCTCGAGACATGTCCGAACCGAATCTTAGGTCCAGATCGGAATTGATGGAAGTTGACACGAGGTTCCTTAGATTGAACGGACAAAGCTTGAGAAACATTTTAGAGAGCGAGCAGGAAGAAGAATTTGGTATCGAGGATAGAGTGGAAGAGATTAGCGAGGATAAGATGAGCGAGCCAGAAAAAGGAAGAAACTTCAGGTTATCCCTTTGTTTGCTCGACGAAGCCAGTTCCAGGTCTACGATGGCCGTAGACGCGAGTAGAGGCGCGATACCGAAAAGGATAGCCAGCAGAAGCAGAGTAATCGCGAATCCTATGTCGAACGAGACTTGCGGACTGCCAGATTCGACAACGTATTTTTGTCTCAAGTCGATTCTTAAACAGAATAAACGGAGATACACTCTGATTACCGCAAGGGAGCTTCAGAATTTTTCGGACAAGGAGGATGACACTGTGATCAGACGTTTGGAGAATCGATCGTCGTATCACGAGGGCTGTATTCCGGGTTCTGCTTCGAAGAACAGTGCCGAAGAAAAATTCGATCCTTTCTCAAGATCGAGAGAAAGCTTGGATGCAGCTTCTGGAAGGAGGAAGAAACAGTTATTGGAGAATATGTCCACGGATAAGAACGAAGATGGCTCGAAACGTGAAAACAACAGGTAAGTTTTTGATCAGGAAATTTGTTTAAAATTGCAAAGAAAATTGCTTAACGGTTTAATACTAAGACTTTATTTATAATTTATCTGGTTAAACCAAATCTGGTTAAACAAAGCGAGCCAACGAAGCAAAGCTGAAAGAATCCTTCCACGAATTAAAATTTTCCCCCACAGAACTCTCATCTTTGCCAGTCCAATACAAGAAGTTTGTCCTGGCGATCCTTTCGGAGGAAAAGACGTAGTTCGAACGCGACAAGAAGTAGATTCCACCTCGCCAGACGAGTCACCGAACCACACAGTTCTCAGCCAACTCGGACGATCTCTCACCTGTGACCGGAAATCAGCTCGACGTCGATTCCAAGAGTCTCGTAGACAACGTTACTCGGACAGCTCCCATCCGTCTTCCTTTTCCTGCCCACTTGATCGTCAACATCCCTATCCGTACGCTTTCTCGGCGTCCACAGACGCCGTGGACACCACAGAATTCGACAAGAACGTTCAACAAACCTCAGCTCGCGTTTACCAACACGCAACGTCTTTTCCGCCTTACGAAGGATCGATTTCCGGTCGCAGCGATAAATTTACCGATCAGCAACCTGCGATACACAGAGTTTCTCCGATGAACGTTCCTAGGTCATCGAACAAGGCGGAATTGACCCGTTCATTGACCGAAAGACGAACGAAAACCGTTCGAAACAACGCGAATTTTCGACGAAGCTTTACCGGAAGAGTAGAGGATTACAGAACGGAGAACAACAAATGGGCGAATCTGAATATGGAGACGTCGTTATAACGAAGGGACACGAGATGATAACTATAAATATCCGTCCTGCCACTTTTCAACATCCTGTACATACAGCGTAGATGCGATTTAATCGGCCCCGCCTTTGCTTCGAGACGGAAGTTGCTCTCGAGTAAGAAGAAACTGATCTTTTGGTCGAACTTTGTTTTGCAACGATACCGACTTTTATGAATTTCCTTCGTTCTGTATATTCCAAGGTTATATAACAAAATTTATGCATATTTTCTTTTCTTACGTTCACTCACCGAAATATTTGAACACTTGGCATAAAAATTTTCATGCCAAGAAGCTTTTCTTATCAAAGGAACCATAAAATATTGTAATGAGACTCAGATCGTAAAGAATTATTCGTTATAAAAAAAAAAAAGTCACGAATTCGGTGTACCGCAAAAACAAAGTTCAGCCGACTGTTTTGTTTTGAAATTCAAGCGTGAAACGCTGTCGATCTTGCCAACAGGGGTTGTACCATGGACTGGAAAGAAAATTCTCTGTTTCTTAGCGCGACGCAGCTTGCTAATGGTCGTGAGTGCAATTTATAATTGATCCAGCGTCAATTATGCGTGCAGTTTTTGCGCGAGCCTCATGAGACGAGTGCTCCTCGAAGAACTCTACGAGATCTTTCAATACAAAATTCAGGGCTAGGGAATTTGAAAATGAGAACTATTTGTATACAGGCGTTTTTATCCTGTTGTGTTAAGTAAGATAGCATGTTTATGGTTATGTCCATAGGGTTCCAATTATATTTAGATCGTATCGTTCCACAATTGATCCTTGATAAAGTGTTTCGATTTTCGGCTAGTAGGGTGAGATTGAACTAATCCCTCGTAAATAATATATAGAGCATTTTATATAAAGTAAATTAATAGAAATTAATAGATCAATTACAAAACATTGGACTAAATTGTCCGTAAATTGTACGATTCTTAATGTACCATATTTAAAATATATTATAACGAGTATTAAGGGTGTATAAAGCAAGTATTAAATTTTCAGATCAAATGGTAAAAATTAGAAAGGAGAAAAAATATAATTTAATAGACATGAATTGAAAAATCGCAAACGAAACTCTGCAAAAATAATAACTGTGGCCAAAATATAAATAAGTAAAAATTCATTGGCATGAAAATGTAAAGAAAATAAGAAGAATGTATATATTACGAGGGTTGGTTTATTCTTATCCTAACTTCAAAGTACCTCTATGTTCTTCAGAAACATAGAGTATGGAAACCGTACCGTGAGGTTAACTCGTACGAATTTACTGTTCGTAAAAAATGTTCGCTCAAACATAAGCAAGGAAAAAAACACGTAGATTTTACAAAGAAGAAGATATTGAAGCAAAGTAAGAAACATAGGAAATCGAAATAATAATCGAATAAATCGAAAAGGAAAAATCCGTGCCGAAAAACGATTGAAAGTCTTCGCTTCTCCGTGCACATAGAATTACGAAAAAAAGTACATCAGTATATATATAATATACATACATACATATATATTTTTGTCTACATGTTTGCTCGCTGCAACAGAGAAGAAAGAAGCTATCCGTAATTCCGATCATTTTTACCGGTCTCTCGAAATTTTGACCGAGAACTTTGTATTTATTAAATATACATATATACGTATACTATTATTATCGTAATATTATCGCGAGGAAACAAAACGCACCGTTAATGCTTTTAGGAGGATATTTTTCATATACGAATAATGTGTATTGATGCCAATTGCTGATCGTGATAATCATTGATAGAAGTCACTATATTAAAGCAAAATAATCATGGTATGATTGAGGGTCGAAAATTTTTCTCCTATTTTCCATTCTCTCCAAATGAACTAACAAGTTGACGGTGTATTCTTGAAAAGTATATGATTATTAT
The DNA here is from genome assembly GCA_014825975.1 of Bombus haemorrhoidalis. Classification (NCBI taxonomy): domain Eukaryota; kingdom Metazoa; phylum Arthropoda; class Insecta; order Hymenoptera; family Apidae; genus Bombus; species Bombus haemorrhoidalis. The sequence continues at coordinate 11,508,031 of CM026169.1, forward strand.
ATTCTATATCTTTTACATAGTACATAGATAATATTGTTTAATATTCATTTGATGCATATGAGGCTAGTCAACGAAAGAATTAATAACCTTAATTATAGCATGATTATTTTTATCTAGAATAAATTAAACACACAAGATTCTGGTATCTGTAATATATACATGTGTTTGTACGTGTAATTTTACACGATGATTCGCCTTTAACGAAACGCAAGATGAACTAATTGTAAGTGCTACTTATCAACCTATTCGATTTTAATCTATCTATTGATAGAAAAAGGATAACTAAACCTTTAATCGAAATTCGAATTCTTTCAAGAATAACAAAAAATATGGATGAAATACTACACGATCGTTTCTTATGTAATACTCAATTTTGACATTTATTCTGCAAAAAATCGTATATTCGAATGGGTTGAAATTCGTTAGATGCATCGTAGGAATATCTGAAATTCGAAGATTCGAATACCGGTTAGCTGTTGAGTCTGTACTTACGATTTCCGGATTCTAATTACGAGAACACCGGCGAAATTTGCTCCATAGTCACTAAATTTTCGTCCAGCTAACGAAATCTTTCACAAAACCACCAAAATTTCCAAAATATCCCGATATTTATTCGATTTTCGACGCTACCGGATCACACGACGTACACACGTTCGCATTTCGAACTACCAAATCACCGAGAATCACAATTACGATGCGAGAATCGCAAGAATATCGCGAGAATCGCAATCGAAGTCTCGCCTGTCATTTTAGCGCGAAATTCAAACGAACAAAAGCGTAGTTGAACCGCTATATAGACGTAGGCTTATTGCAACTTGTTGAATGACGATCGACGAAGCATGTGATAACGAAATTCGATACTCACGATGTATGTATGTATAAATATTAAGCATCTCAGGATAACGCGTTTAACTACTTTTTAAGTTTAAAACGAACAGCGTATGACGAATTTTTTGCTCTGCGTACGATAGAACGTTCGATAAACACGTCTGACCAAAACTAACTGCAGAGAGGCACTTTCCGTAGCAGCGGATATCATGACTCGAGCAAATAATGCAGAAACTAAATGCAAAATATTTAAAAATACAGTTACATCGTGTTGGAATTTGATATGATATAATTAAAATGTAAATAGAATAATTAATTAATATGAGAATTAAATTACATCGTAATAGCTGTAGAAAAATAATTTTATTAAATAGGATGCACATTGACTAACATCAGACTCAATCAGAAGAAACGTTAAAATTCGAAAGTGTCTCTTCCAACGAAATATTCGAGCCTTCAACGTTTGAGAATTCAACGTTCATCGATTCATAAGTTTATAGTGGCAGATATCTAGGCTTTAAGATGTAATCGACGATTTTGAAAATTAATTATCCAAGTTTGAATAATCGAATGGTGTTTATCCTTAAACGTGAATTGAACTTTGCGTTGTTACGAATCAACCATCCATCAAAGCATTTCGATGAAAAATGAATATTACGCCTGAAAATTTGGCTATAGCAAAAAAGAAATTGTACGCCAAGAAGGCTTTCGCGGATTATTGCTTAATGCTCACACGATTTGAAACCGTGGTATTGGAATACTCATTGCCATGCAATGTTTAAGAACATAAACGTACCCATGCCGTCTCAAAAAAAGTGCTCTTCTAAATAAAAAATTGTTAATATGCGGCGAATTCTGTCCATTATTGCGCGATAATTGGTAATGCGTTTACATGCGTTACGTACACGCATATTCGTTTGCGTAAAAAAGCCTGTAATTGTATACTGCTGCATATGTAACTATTATGATTATTATTATTATTATTATTATTATTATTAACGACGATATACAAATCATTCTTGTAAAAACAAAAAAAAAAAAAAAAGAAGGAAACGATATGGTATAGTATAATAAACGTTGACACAAAAAAAGGAACTTGTTTCCTCGAAATATTTGCTACTTTTGATTAATCTTTTACACGCATATAAAAACCATTATGAGGAAAAAGTGAAATAACGAAATGGTTTGATTTCAATGTATTTTTCTAAAACGTGGGATAGTATTAATAAAAGTATAAGTACAGACAGAGATAATAACAAAGATTGACTAAAATTTTTATCGTAAAAGAAAACAATTAGTACGCATAAAATGACCGATACGTTACTGGCATATTGTACAATCGAATGTGACACTAATATATCGGACTGTTAAAACAATTATTCGCGATACACGGTTTGCTGTTGTTACCGACGTTTATACATTTTACTTTTTCGTTTTACTTTGTTTTTTATAAATATCCATGGGAAAGGGAAAGATAGGAACCTTTCTTTTTTCACTTGTGCCCATTTTGCTTGCCATATTAAACAATAAAGTGTCTTTACATAACCATAATAAATATATATTTGTGTTTTTTCTTGCAAACACTTGCTGTGAACAGAAATAACATATAGGACTCTTGATTTAGTTAGACTAGCAATATTGGCAAATAATCGCATCAGGCTAGTTCTCAACGATTGTACGATCAATGAATCGCGCAGTAGTTTTTTCTTAATAAAGCTAATTTTTCACATAACCATTTTGTGTGTAGTAGACTCGGTAATAAAGCGTCTTACTTCGCCAAAGTGAATATGTATTATCGAATTTAAGAAGATACACACCCTGTAATTGGAATATATAAGTACGATAACATTTACAAATATTAGATTTTTTCAAAGATATATTTTCATTTACCTGCCCTGGGTATCTATGACTTCCTGCATAGACTTCTTCTTGTGAATCCCTCCTGAAAATCTGCAAAAACAATTAGCATAAAAATACTAGAACCATGAAAATTTTTTTATTTCTATTTCTGAATTTAAAAGGTAAACTGATATATTTACAGGTATTATCACGCTTATAGGTGGTGGCAATGGTTTGTAATCAGACTGAATTATACCATTTGTTACTCCACTTTCTAAATCATCTCTTGTTTCATATTCATCATCCTCTTCCTCCTCCTCTTCAGACTCACTAATATGTACTGATACTTGATTTGTTTCTGGTTTTGACCATTCAAAATATAGTCCAAAACCAATATCATAGCCATCCGTTGCGAATTCCCAAAATAGACACAAGCCATCTTCGTGCGTCGGCACCCTAACTGTTACTATTTCTCCGTGACCAACTTTAATAACTGCATCACCGTCTTCCCTCCTAATGAGTTCCTTGAAGGCATCCACACCCTGTCTAGTCCACATTTCTGGTGGAGCTATAGGTGGGTAATCATCTGGCAATTCATCAGAATCTTCTCTGTTCAATGTGGCCGTTTCATTTGTTTCTTTTGGCTCTTCTTTCTCAGGATTTTCTATTGTGGCAGTGTTTATTTCTGGGATTTGATCTTCTATGACTAACTGATTTTGATGTAATTGTTGCATGTACTGATGATAATGTTGTTCTTGCAGCTGTCTTATTAGTACTCCTTGTTGCTCTGGATTGCCAGGATATTGTTGCTCCGCATACATTTTGAATTGGTAATATGTTTGTTGATTTAAGGCATCTTGAATTTGTCTCCTCTGTAATTCTTCCTTTAATCTAGCTTCCTCCTCTTTCTTTCTTTGTTCATCTAATTCTTTCAATCTTCTTTCTTCTTCTACTTTTCTTGCTTCCTCCTCCCTTTTCAACCTTAACTTCTCTTCGATGTCCCTTCTCTGTGCTTCTACAACTGTTCTAAACAGGGGACATAGCTTGTCTAACAGAACTATAAATCCTTCCATCGCCTGTTCCTTGGATATGTCTCCTAGATTTTGCCATGCTAAGCGTCTGTCCTTCCCGATTACATCCAAAACACCCAAAGGTGGTGCATTCTCTGCAGTACACTTGCCATGCGTTACTTGCTGGGTAAAAGCCACTAGCTTTAATTTGTCCTCATAAGACAAATGAACAGCTTTGCCTTCCTTTTCTACAATTTTTATACAATTTGTATAATCGACATGTTGACATCGAAGGAAGATAACCTTATCTGCTATTAATCTATCTATCAATTAAACTATCTATCTATTAAACTACTGATGAAAAGGAAACATAAGTCTGCAAAATCAACAGTAGACTATATACACATACACCTATCAACAGTGAAGTTCTCATAAAATTTTATACTTCAAACTTCAGACGTGTTGGAAATATATAACATAACAATGTAACAGCACGTATCCGCACAGACATGTCGTTTTTCTGACCTAATTCAAAAAAGCGAATAGCGATACTATTTTAATAAACTGGCAATATGATTGACTCACCTTTGTAAAAATTGACTGCGATTTTGTACAGTTCCTTAGTTTCGAAACCCCATAGACGAGGTTCCCACGTCTTTCCACTATCCTTCTCATTTCTGTTTTTCGCCAAGTCCTCCTCGGATATCGCCAGTTTCTCGATTTTCTTCTCTACCGAGGTAATGTCACTGTCATTGGTGTCCGCCATTTGCAGTTGCATTGACACGTCAAATATTGTTAGAAGCAGCCTAACCTTCTATTTCTTACAGTATGAAACATTTCAAAAATCTTTATAAAGATCACGCAACTAGAAGAGCAACTTGCATTTGCAGATACGTATCAGCATACGTTATATTTACAATAACGTTTGTATACGTATAATTTGATATAATATTAATAGCCCAAACCCTTTCCTTTATTGGTCAATTGCCACATTGCAAAATGCACTACATTATACTGATTGTGATATAGTATTATCAAAGTCAAATCGACTTTTATAAATCGATTTCTACATAACTCGAGCAATTGCCAAAAGAAATGTAAGCAATTAAATGAATAAAACTGTTTAAAGGAATCATTTTCTAATTAAGCTATGTAATCTTTTTAGTATATATAGTTCGTACTTTAAAATACGATTTTTCAATTATCGCGGGTAATTCAAATGGTCTAAGGTCTATATCATGATCTCTTATATCTTCCTAATGCAAGTTCTGAAATAACAAAACACAAAGATATATAGCATAAAATGATATAAAATAATGACAGATGAGATACAGATAAGGAAGAAGAAGTTTTTACATTTCTACTTTATAAAACCACATAACATGCATATGACACTTTCTTGTTTCTAACATTTAGAGGATAGGAAATACTTAATAGAGAAATGACAGCACATACGTATCTAAACCGGGTACGCGAGTAAATTATAGCAAGCTGAAGATTCGCTTTGTACACGTGACAGAGACGTGTAATTACTAAATAAAAGCGTACCTATTGCTGCCGGTTTAATAAACGAAGAATTTTATATAACCATCGTCTCCGTTATGTTCGACAATAAAAAAAAGTCTAATTTCCTTATTCTTCATATCGAATTGTGATTGTATAAAGTGTAATTTTTTTTGAGGTCGATATTTCAGAACACGTAGATACCATCCCCACAACCCATCTGTAATTCATTCAAAGCGACTTCGAAACCCACGATGGCGCTGCTAGTTCTCTTTTCTGCCTCCAGATGTCTCTGCGCTCGGGAGCAACACGTTCAGTCAGCGACCGAGTGTCGCGAGTGTAGCTCGTTAGTATTGTAACTGTGACTCGCTTATCTGAGCGTACTGCCGAGCGTAATGTAGAGGCGCGGGAGAGGCAAAAGCGTACGGACGCTTTCGATTCCGTGGGAGATCTGGTCGGTGAGTGACGGACAGATGCGTGCGCGACGAAGTACGCTTCAGCGGCTTCGGTGTCTCGCTGATTCCGAGTAACGAAGTCGTTAAGAGCGCGTGCGGGCAGCGAATTGTGTGCCTCTTTTTTTCTTATTTTTTTTTTTCGACATGGTAGGGATATACCGTTATTCACGAACGTTTCTCCGTTTCGATGCCTCCCCTAAAGCTACATAAATCGACGGTATACCTGGTATACCCCGAACGCTAAGCCGAAGATCGATTAAAAGAGAAAAACCGGTTCATGGAAGTTTCCTCGTGGAGAGAGGACAACGCGGATAACGCAAGCTAAGAAGCTGTCCTGCGGAGCAAGGTTAGGTGAGTACACTTACCAATCCGGCACCGCTTTAGTCGCGTGGTACAAAGCGTTTCACGCGTTCCTCCCGCTGCATCGATTTTCGACCGCGTATTCCAGCCAGATTCTTGCCCTGTCAGCCCGTAGTTGGACCGTTTTTACGGTTTGTTGTTCCCTGTCGCGCGTTTGGCTAGCTTATAGAGACGCTCGTGTATATCGTACTATATATACACGGACAAAGGCGTAACCTATTTACATGTATACGGGGTGACCTAGCAATCGTCGTACAATCGGCAATAGAATAACTTTACGTGAGAAAACAAGTGGAAAATGTAGAATACCATTTTTCCATATGATGCTCCGTTTTCGAGGAAATGGAGTTTTGAAATCTGTCAAATTAAACTTGGCTGATCACCGTCTAGATACGAGCAAATAATCGACAACGGATTATTCTACATGTAAAAAGAAATTAAGAACGTACGATGAAGTTTTTTCGTTGAGGGCCATATTGTCAGCAAGATAAAATTTGGACGCGTTTTGTTGGAAGCTAATCTAGTAGGTACACGCGCGTGATAAATTTTCATGAATTATTTTTTCAAAAACAAAGTACGAACAATTTTATTTTATATTTTTGACTTGTTTCTTTACATAGAATCGTTCTATCGGCAATCTTTTTACCACGATTACTCAGACACCCTGTATTTACACGTACGGCCTCTGTACGCCGACACCTACGTGTGGCCATATCTTTGTGGGGCACAGGTGAATGGAAAGGACTATCCACGATGTATGTTATGTGCGAGAAGTTCTCGAGGAAGCGTGACGTGACGCGGTTCAGTAGGACGCGATCACTTTGGAGGAGGAATTGATCGGGTCGCGTTCAGAGCAGCTGCCGCTACTGACACTCTAATAAATCTGCGGACCTTTAAAGGTTTAAAACCTGATACAAATCGATGTTTAAATGCATCGTGATTACCGCTCGTTCTGCGAGGAGTCTCGCAGAGGACGCGAACTCCGTTTGCATACAGTACTCAGCAAAAGTCTTAGACCGTTCACGATAGGAATCTTTTAATGGCGATTAATTATGTTTTTAAAGAATGTCTTCGCACGATATTATACAGAGATAAATATTACCTGGTTTCTGCTTCTTCTGACCTATACATTTTTTAGAAATACTTCAGCAAGTAGGCTTCTACATTAAGAACGTCGTGTATCATGTTGTTTTGTTTCAAAGTCATGCGTTGCGTTTACAGCCTTTCTCAGTCATCGATATTTATATTTTATATTCGTTCATATTTTTCATTCATTTCCATTATATTTGCTCGTTTATATTTTCATATTTATATTTTATATTCATATCTATATATAACATTAATATTTTATATTCTTACCAACGCGAGATGCGATTAAAGTCAACCGCAAGGTGGTTGTTACACTCGCTGTATTCACTTATCTCGTCTTGTTTTTAAACCAAAGATTCCGTTAATTTAATTAGGACAAAAACGGAAATACCAGTCACAATTCGCATGGAACTTTTTTTAGAAATTGTTTTACGTACGAATCTTCACTATTTCGCTTCCTTCTATAGTTTTACGGGTCGCGCGAGCTATAATTTTAATACTATACAACAAATATTATTTTAATATCCGTTATTCATGGAAATGTTAACGAAAAACAGGCGAGCTTTAAAATTTGGAGCAATTTACAACGTGAAACGTTTCACGTGGAAAAAAGTCGACTAATGTTTTTCGAGCTACCGACAAAAGGGATCGCGGGGAAAAAAGGAATAAAAACGCATCAGAAACTCGTTACCAGCAGCCAGTCGGTGGTTTTTTTTTTTTTTTTCGCTTTTCTGAAAACGATTCCATTGTGTTCCACGTCGAAACGAAAATCCAACGAACGCGCATCCTTTGTTAATATTTACGAGGCATGTAATTACGCCAGATCGGCCGAATTTCATTTGGCTCGGATTAATATTACCACACCTGCATCGAAATTAGAATTCTGCGCTCGAGTCAATCGCATTGATACAATCGCGCCCATCTTATTCCCGTTAATATCGCACAAGAAGCAGAACATTGGGTTTTTACTGAGACAGGAAAATTTTCAAAAATATTATATACGATGTATACTTTATATATTTCTGCAAACCAAAGCTTCTTGGGATCGAATGTAGTTTTCGTAAAGGCTATAAGAAATTTTCAAAATAAGAGATTTAGGGATCGTGCACAAGAATTTTGTCACGTTAAATTGCTCGAGAAATTGAAATCGGTCTTCGTAAAGGTGGAAAGATTTAAAAAATTTGTTTGCGTACTGTCTCATCTGACATCGTTCTAAAATTGAAAATCACGAACAAACGTTCAGAGCAACGAATCTAAAGCCTGTTTAACATTTCTCACGTTCGTACCGCGTTAACATCTTCTCCTATTTTTTCATCATTATTTAATTAATGCGCCGATGACACGACACCAGGAAATGATGGTTAATTCAATTTAAACGCGGCAGAATCTGGGTTAGTTCCAGATTAGAATTAGATTAAAATTAAGTTAAACCTCCACGGGGCAAACTGTCGCCGTATTTCCGGGAAATTTCATTCTACAAAGATACCTTGTCGGCAAATCGTTTACACGTCTCTCAACAACGATGGTATCGAAATTAACATTTTTATCGTATTCCTTTTCGATCTCCAACTAGACAATCTATATATATATATATATATGATGATTCGAAAGCAGTTGGTAGCGTTTGTGCATTGTCGACCTAGAAATTTTTTGGCACGGTAAAATTCGGACATCTACTTTGCTACCGTACCAAATTTGAGGACACGAAACGCAATTTAAAAATACCTGACAATATGCGATCACTTCTAACCGATAGACTACGAGATGAAAAGATTAAGTTTCCTAAAAGAGATAGATATATGTACATATACAAACTGTATTAATTTGTTAATCACCATAGAGCGATCTAAATATTTGCTAATTAACAGCGCGTATAATAGCTAATTACAGCTAATTAAGCACGTAAATACCATTTAAATATTTATACATATACAAGGAATATGTGTGATTGTGCTAATACCTTATCAGCAGATGTGACGATAGATAATAAATAAAAAAAGAAAGAATTGCAAGAACTAGAATTGAGTAGAATGTAGCTTCTGTAGATAGAAACAAAGATTCTGAATTAGGCTTGTTATCGTATTATTTACCATCAGGTTTCTTTTCGTAGGTTAAGCTTTCGTAATTTTCTTTCGAAGGGATCGAAGAGATGAAGAGGAAACCGTGAAACGTAGTAGCATAAGTTTCACGTTTTAAACGCACTCATACGTAGTGCAATTATTAATATTCGTTTCCTCGTAAAAAATTGGAATTATCTTTCGCGTCCGATAGCGGAGATACAGGAATTCTCAAAGATAAAGAGACAATTATTTCCCAACTCGTTCGTTCCGAATTCTTCTTCGTTTTACCGCACACTGTTCGAAGGTCGATACAACGCGACTGACGTCCAAACAGAGTTTGTGCTATTCCGCGTATAATTGTTAAAACTACCCGATCTACCCTGGCAAGTTTTACACCAAGAAACACCGTGACAAGATCTTATTTATTTAAATCATTGTTCATACCAATATCTAACGAGGAGCATTATCAACGTTGTATAATTAATTTCTCGATGTAACGGGTCGGAATTAAACTCTGCAATTTGCGAGCTTTCAATCGACGCATCTGTAGCTCAGGACGTATTTTATAGCGAGGACCTCAAGTTTCGCAGGCCAAGCACCAGAAGACGGTACAGTCTGTTTAATCGAGTTTGCTGGCCAGTCACCTTTCAATTCCATTTACGAAGCAACGCGGCAAAGTCAATTCCCTTTAACAAAATCTTCCTACGAATGCAAGCAACGCGCAGTTTCTACGTTTCTTATCTGTCGACGAAAACAAGAAACGTTGCAGAACTTTTTATCTAAAAGCTAGACTCTGAAATATGGCAACACCAATCCGGCGATCGTAGACGAATGCCGGTTACGTTTTCGTCATTTTTCGAACGAACAAGTTTAGAATAACAGGTTTCTTAGATAGAGTCTCGACTCTCTGTTCTCTAACTCGCTGTATGGTAGGCATCGTATCAGTAGTCGAAGAATGAAGCTGAGTCGAAGTCCTTTCACATTGTTTGAAATATACACGAAGAGGGTGAATCGGGGAACTAGGCCAGGCTCGAGTTCCTTTCTCGGTGAATACGAAGGAAATTCGCAAGAAGGAAAATAGTATAGCTTCTTATGATTGTATCGTTCGTCGAGAGATGAACGTTCTCGTTGGGCATCTTGAAGAGATCTCAGGAGAATAGAAACCTGCGGATCAATAAAATTTTCGGTGGAAATTTATAATCTTTGTTTCATCCGCAACTTTGCGTGATTAAAATGTACCTTATACTAATTTATAACTAATTTAACTTATAATCTTCTTTTTTCTTCCTTCCTTTCTTTTTTTTTTTTTTTTTTTTTTTTTGAGGTGTCCCTTTATCGAATATTCCTAATTGTGTACTTACAATTATTTGCGTTTATTTTATGGCAATACCTTAACGCGTGGATTTCGACGTATTTTTCGATACATTTATTATAATCGCTAGAGTAAATATTAATGTTGTATCGGTATAAAATCAACTGTTAATACTTGGATACAGGTAGATCCAAAGGATGTCTCCTTCCGAGGCTTTTGGGTAAACCAGAGTAACAACTTTTTGCAAGTTTGTTCTCGGGACGTTTTATACCGTGTTCATGTGCTTTGGAATATCTTTTAATTTCCTGTTGGAATTTTTTCCTTATGTTATCTGTTATCTGTTCCTGTTTCTTACATATCACGGTGCATTTAATATACTTCTTGGAATAAACGATCGTAGTAGGCTCTCTTTTTCTTTATTTAAGAATATTTGACAGCCATGCTCCAGATTCGAATTCAATATGTCCATATGGGTTTAGCGATGGTCCTGTAGATTCGTAGTTTACTGTTTTTATTCAGTTTGGAGTTGCTTCTTATGAAACAGTTCATAATTTCCCTGTTAGTTTTTATTTGTTCCATTTTCTCTCGCGTGTGTATTTTCCAGATTAGTTTGTTGTCCGAACGAAGATCAAAATATTTGAGGAAATTTGATTGCTGAATTTCCGACTTACGAAAGTTGGCCCTTTTTTCTTTTCTTTCTTTAACGTAGAAGTCACGTGTGAGCATTTTGTTCAATTGATCGTAATTTCGTAATCTGATTTACAACTAAAAGATCTGCAAAAATAAAAGATGCTCTTCCTTAAGGTTCTTTCATTTCGAAAAATAAACCAGCATCTGGCTGCTTTTGAGCGATGATATAAGTATACACCTGTTGTTAGAATTTCCATATCTTGAAAATTAATGCCTGTAGAATCGTCAACTCGTCATAATTCTTATCGTAAATCTGAATTCTGTTGAAACCGATAACCCTGGGCAGTCTTTCGCAACATCAAAAAATGAAAGAAGCAGTGAAGAAGAGAAATATGCGGATTGATAAATTCTCACTCTCTCTCTCTCTCTCTCTCTCTCTCTCTCTGCCTGCATTTCTCTCTCATGTAGCACATTCTCATAATTGTTCTTGACCACCCACGCAATATGGAACGATCGTGCAGCCACACAAGGAAGCAGTTTCGCGATGAGTTGCACAATTAATAACATTGTTCAAGGTTTTGAGGGCAATGAAATCGAGCGCAATATCGGAAGAACGTACTTGGCCGGATTTATTGAACGCGTGCAGGCATGATAAAGTCTTTGACGCAGAAACTTCGTCAATAGCAGTGATAATAGTTCCGTCGAAACTTCGTTTATCATGATTGACTAATAAATTGCAAATACAACGAATTTCTCTCCTTTTACTTAGAACATTTATTTATTTATTTATTTATTTATTTATTTATTATTTGTCAATATTTATCTACTAGATCTAGATGGTTAAATCGTTCGGTAGAAAATTACAGAACAATATATAAATCGAAGAAGATAGAAAGAATTCGGTGAATTTTTAAATCACAGTTACCTTTAACAAATAGACTTGTCGTTAATTAACGACTTATTTACAGTATCTCAAGCGTAGAAAGGTTATATTCGCTTGCAACTATCTACGAAATTATTTGCTTTAAACGTAGCCTGATTATAAACGGGTTAAAGTTTATCATTATTTTAATGAATTTATGCTAACAGCAAATCATTTCACGACGCTTTAATAGCCATAAATTGCGTGCTTTTTAATTTCTGCCTGATTTATTGTCCAATAATTACCTCTGTAATATTTCTTTATATTTTCCTTTCTCCAAAAGGAGAATTATCGATTCGCTTTTACTTCTATGCTTTATCATTACGAATTTAAATGCCGAATTTATTGCAATATCATTTGACTACACGCGTTTTATCGTATTATTGCATTTCATTAATATTCATCCGCTGTTTTATGCATTGTAAAATGTCCGGATATTGATTAGCGGTAACGTATATGCATTCTCTGCACGTTTGCGCCTTTAAACTTCTCATAGATGCATAAAACTCTGCAGTCTAATAATAATTAGCTTACCTGGTCATATTTTAACCACAGATGAACGCGATACGGGAACCGTTACTTTTTCGATAATCGACCGAACAAAACTATTTGCTCGTAATTCGTGTTATTAAGTTCATCCCTCGAGCGTTTTCCAACGATATCGTTTAAAAATGCCAAATAAATAATTAGCGCTACTATAATACGCGTGCCTTAGTGGATACTTTGTTATTCGACGACTGGCCTTGTAGCTACCGAATGTGTTTCGCTTTTAAAGGAAATTGCAAAATGCTCTCGGTATAAATCGTGAGTTTATTATCGTTCCAGCGAACCAATTGTTTCGTGAAACTCGAATGCCTTGGAACTTTGTACTATTTAATTTCACATCGATTCTTAATTTATTATCACGTGCTGTCCTCGTTATAACATTTCGCTTCTTTCTATCTCTTAACGTTGGCTTGGAATTTTACTTGAACGTAATATTCAGGAACGTGGAACTTGAAAATTAAAGGACCGATAAATAACTGCGTCACATAAATTTGTTTATCCATAGAAGATAAAAGAAAAAGCCGATGAAATATTACAGATAAATATTTATGACATCTACCTTAAAAAACACAATATAGCTTCGATGTTTTTACAGAGAAAGAGATAACAATGAATCTTTGTTTCCGATAATTTTATCACGGATAAACGATAAATAACATAGCAACAATTTGTATTTGTAGATAAAACGTAGGAATTATTTGCAGAATATTTTCCCAAATGTAAGAAAGTAAGTAACTCAATTTGCTTTTTTAAAAAGTGGCCATTTAATTTAATTAATTAATTTACGATTGCGATGGATAGTTATCTAGCGAATTCGTGAATTATCCTTTCGATCGCAGTGATTTCGCGCGGCACGAGCTTTCCTTGCTAAAATAATTACAACACGGTTCTTTGTTAGTCGCTTTCACCGTTTCGAGGGCATACACGAGACGAGGAAACGGCTCGAGACGATCTTGGCTCGCGTGCCATTGTCTTTTCCGCTAGTACTTTCGTGGATCGGTTATTTGTTCAAGCAACTCGTCTATCTGAACCGAAATGGAACGAGTTTCTTATCCCCGGCTCGTGAAGAGAACGCATGTTAGACCGACAAAAGTTAATTCGTTTCGTTTGCCTTCGGTTACTTCTTCCCGTGTAATTTTAATATATTTTACGCCTCTGCTATTTACAACCTTTAGAAATTAATCTCACAGGGAACAATGATTTCTATGTAAATATTCTACGAAGGTAGCCATATTTGTCATAGGAAATTTTACCACTTTCTTATACCGCGTAAAACTTCATCAACGATTCAAATACGTTTTCTCGTAATTAGTTGGCTCGGCAGGAAAGCATTCGTCTTCGTCTCGCTGAGAAAATATTTGGCTTCATATGGTTACGTTTAATTTCACATTTTCTAGGTTTTCGCTTTTATGAAATTTCAGAACGTCTTACATACATTTCAAAGTAATTTCAAACCTCTAACAACAATGACAATATAAAAATAATCGAATGGATTAGTTACGAGAGAGCTGGAAGATGATCGTAAATATTTATTCGTCAGACGTTTCTGCGAGTATTCGAGTAATATTTTCTTCGAGGCAATAAAGCAGTATCCAAACGTTCACCAAGATACTTAGATATACAGATTCGATGCGTTCTTTTTCAAACGAGAATGGACCAGAATAGAAAGAGAAGTAACACGCTTCGCGAAGTCGGCTGAATCGAAAATATCCTATCAAGTGATAGGGGGAAAATACGAGAAACGAGTGGAACAAGGGGTGAATGGGGTGGAAGTCTTTGAAAAGCCAACCGGTCTTCTCCGGTTCGTTGTTTAAACGCAAAATCCAGCGACGTTGTAAAACGCGCGATTATTCTGTCGTCGAACGGTCGACGTGTATAATGAATCAGACGGTGGCACCATTACGGCAAGGCCAATTAATCGAAACATATTACGTTCCTGTTTGGAGCGCGTCAGAAATATACGCGAACTCGTACGACCTGTTTCTCGATTGTTCACGGCCCGTGAATATGCGTTAGGCGACGCGATACGTACATCCAATGATCGATTATTGAAATTACGTTAATTATATTCTATAAATAGAAAATATTATGCGACTCTTCTAATTCATATACTTTGGTTTGGTAGAAAACGTTGGTAGAAAATTTCCTTGTTTATCGGAGTTGAAGTAATCTGACAAATTCCAAAGCGATGCCGTAAATGAATTGTCAGATATATATGATATCTAAGTAAAGCTGTAATTGTCAGATATATGAGAGAGATCGATATCTAAGTAAAGCTGTAACAACATAACAACGATGACAATTTAAGAATAATCGAATGGATCAGTTACGAGAGAGCTGGAAGATAATCGCAAGTAACGATCCATATTATACCAAATACTGATTGATAGAAATTTTTCTTGGTACAATCGGTTTCTTTCCTCTCGAAGGAACAAGCCTTCGAAGAAGCGAAGCACGGGTTTACAACATCGCGGATCGTTTCACAGCTCGTTTTACGATTTCCTCCTTCGTAACGTTCCGTCGCGACAAAAAAAGGTTGCTTTAACGGGCGTGAAATAATTTATTGTCACGAATGGCAATCCACTTTCGCAGCCGACCGGAAATCGTCGATCCGTTCACGAGGGTAGTTGCTGAACTTCCGACCCTCCTTTTTCTCCAACCGACAAGATCGGAAAATGATTACACGCCGAAACTTTCCTACTCTCGATCAGGAACTTTTAAATAAGGTAGCCGTGGACCTCGTAAATAGTTCCATTCCGGATGATAACGAACGACCGACGATCAACTTACCGTATTGTAAGAATTATAACGATATTACACGATTATAAAGGTTATTTAAACGCCTTTATACGTACTTATTAGAAATACGATATTCGAGATACTATCGAGTACACGCTACCCTAATTACAGTGGCACGGGAAAGTATTTGAACTGTTGTTAAAACACTTGATGAACTACCGTTATGCGTAATACGAAACATTTTGCAATTTCATCGGCTCTATAACGAGATACGACTATCGTGATTTCGTTCTATACGCAACGTACGCGACTACTCTTGAATCACGAGGAAAAATACACGGATATGGATAAAAAATAAAAATATAATCGCGACAGAAGGTGAAGATAGTTCGAGACGATTAAGAGAAACAATTCCTTTTTCTAATTTATCAGATAGGATTTTTTAAATAATTGCCGTTAAAAAAGAAAAATGAAAAGCATTATTTATCGAAAAGACTCGAGTACAAAACAAAGTGACATTAATACGTATTGTTTTATTATACGCTACGGAGGAAACTAACTATGAATAAACAAATAAACTAATATGTCGGTTAATGGCATTAACTGTCTCGAGGGATTGTCACAAACTCCACGGTGATTAGTTTTATGCTAATTTTGCATACTGCTCGACGATAACATATCGTTTATCTTGGATTGCAATGTGTATCCGGTCGCGACGTCACACGTTTCGGAATTCGTTGAATGAAATAATTATAGATAAGCAATAACTATCTGAAACACGGGAATACACTTTGAAATTAACTTGTCACCGCGTAATCACTGACATTAAGGAGACAATTTACATGCTTGTATTATAATTATAACATGTTATTTAGTCTCTGGCTGATAAACTAGATAATAATCCATTACACTTGCAATTTTGAAGTGAAATTTTATCATGTCGTTATATATATATATAAATAAATGGCGTTACTAAAATGTGCTTATGACTTTATGTTTTAACTGATATTTTATTTGCTTGATAAGACATTGACAATAGACTATCTTGCCTCTGTAAGATAAATATTCCTAGATAATTCGTCAGATATTCTTCGCTTGTTAATTTTTAAAAGTCTTACGCTCGAATCGAATAATTCATATCGCTGTTTCCATCTATTATCGCATCAGATATTACAAATTCGAATATACAAAGTTCTTCGTTGTTCAATGCACGATATCGAGTCGCTTCGTTTATTCATTATATATTGCCATTATATATTGCCAAATTGATTTTCTTCGATTAAAAGAAAACGTTCGATATTTTCGTCGCTATCGGAACCTCGCGATATTTTCCTTAATTTTCTTTTCCTTGCTTTCGCCGTTCAAACTAAAAATATTCTTTTCGGAACGAGAATAAATCATCGAAGAAACGTGGCAAATCCAAATTCGTGGAATCTCTCGTCGCTCAGAGAACGATATTTTAAATCCTCTCTCGCTTATCGCGCAATTTTGTCAGATTGGTTTCCTTCGATTAATGGAATCCTCGGGATTCTATTTTTATCGATATCCGAAACTCTCGCCAAAACTTCTTTCAATCCTTTTTGCTCGTCTTTTCCTCACAGAGAATAGAAATATGTTTTCATAAGCCGTTTCGAGGACTCCGATCAGCCACGTTAACTAACACGTAGACGAATTCGCGACACTCGATCAGCTCCGCGAACGACCATAAACGAAGGCGTAATTCATGCCCGCCTAAAGTGGTCTTTAAGCTGATCAACGATATGGTCGAGGACCACTAAAGTGGCCTTCACTTGCTGAAGGATAAGATCATCGATTTCTTGCGCTCTCCGCGTACTATTTCAGCCGATGAGATGTTTAACGACGATCGCGATCCGTCCAACGGATATCGTTGTTTCTGTCTCTTTATTTACGCGAATTTACGCGATCGCGATTAGATTCGCTGTAAACAGCAGCTGCGGATATATCCGACATTTAACACTGTGGATAGTTGGAACAATTAGCACGCTTGGTTTCTCAAATGCTTGTATATTATATATTTTTCGCATTTATTTAGAGCAGGTTTACACGTTACATGAAAATTGATGAGAATTCGACTTGCTAAATGATATGAAATGAGATATTATGCAGGATATTCTTTGGAATACGTTCGTTGCACGATGTTGCCGAATTCTCGGGTCTCGGTATTCGATTTAATCAAACACAAATCAACATTCATCTAATCACGTTATATTCACGGATAATAATTCAATAATTCACAGATCGAGTCTCAGGGTTTCAGAAAAGTCGAAGGATTATCGACAGCTGATTCGCGTACTCCGTTACAACCGTCACTGTTTCCTTTCTTTTCTCGAAGCACTTTCGTTCCACATCACTCGATACGTAATTTTTCATTCGTCGTAAACTCGATTAGAAGTTTAACGTCGTTCTAAATATTTATCTCGCGGCTCTTCTCTCGTTTAAAAATCACAGGCGAAGATCCTTCTTACCAGGCACGTAATTTCGAACCTATCGATTGCAACCTATTCTCGATCGAACGATTTCTCGTCTCCGACCGATTCGATCGGAAGATCGAACATCCGCAGTTGCTTCGATCCATCTCAATTTCTTCCTCGAAACAAATCTCTCTTCTTCTTCGAAACCGGAAAAAGAACGCGTACATCTTGCTGCTAAGTAACTTGAAACATATCGATTGGAAACTACTCGATCCTGGTTCCCCAGAAATTCCTCATCTTCCATAAGTTCGCTCTGTTTTCTCAAAATCCCGCAGTTAGATCTAAGCGTCCGATGCTTGTGAACTTACAGTTTCGTTGTTCGACGAATGCTTCTCTCGAAATCAAAAACGAAGACTAGAAAACTTCTCCTCCAAACATCCTTCAACTGCTCCGCTCCAAGCGTCGCTATTTCCTCGTCCTATTCTCTTGGATCGTAACTTTCAGAAATTTCGATTGCACACGATCTTGCTCGAGTCTGATCCGTCGAGAAAGCTTCTCTTCGCGACGCTGTAAACACAAGGAGGCAAGATTTTCCCAAACGTAGAGAAGCGGAGGCGTGAAAAAGTGAAAAATCAATGGACCTAACTTCCTTCTTTCCAATTCCTCGACGTTCCAATCTCTTTGCTCTACTTGAAGACAGATACGCGAAGGAACGCGATCGATTCGAGGTATCGTAAAATTCTTCGGGATCAGAGAGGCGTGTCGGTCGTCGGTGTTACACGTAGCCGTTCGCGTCCAGCTTTAAGGCGGCTTCGTAAGAAGGCAATCCTTCGTCGGAGATTTCTTGTTCCGTGGCCTCGTTGCATTCCGTGGATCTCACGGTCGTGCTCAAGCTTAGTAACGTAGACACCATGGAAGGGATTATAATTCCTGGCGTCTCCGCACCTTCGGGCTTCTTGTCGATGAAGTTGGGCAGGCTTCTCGAGTCGAAGATCAGACTGTCGTAGGTCGGCGGTGGTCCAGGGCCAGAGTTTGGCGTCACAGGGCACGAAAGGGCGCCGTAGGTGCTCTCGTCCAAGTTTCCCTCGCCTGGCGATTGTCTATCGCAACACTGAAAAAACGAACATCAATATCGAGGAGTTTTAGAGTTTAGTTTTATACCGGCGAACTCGAAACGAGACGAGCGTTATTTCGCGAGAAGCGAGTCTGCGATTCGAACGAAATAGTCACGAGGCAGGATGTTAATGAGCGTTTAAACGCTAAACGATTAATTGTCCACGTGTTTAACAATGAACAATTAAAGCTTATATAATCGATACGCGAGTAATTATTTAATTCGTGCGAAATCTGGCCAATCGATGGTGGAACATTCACCGCGCATCAGGCAGATCTATTAAAAGAACGTTTATCTAATTTTCATCGGTATAGATATACATATATATATATATATATATATATATATATATATATATATATATATATCGCGAATCAGCTAAATTGCAAAGATCGACTTTAACATCGAATTAACGTAAAACGTTAGTATTAAAGGTGAACATCGCGTTAATCGTATAAGACGAAACATTCTTAGAGGTATCACGGTAGAAATTCCTCGAGGATGACCTATTTTACTCGCAGACGAAACTTTCATCATTTCCTTTTTTATTTTTTTAACTTTCAGCTTCTCTAACTTTCCTCGTGAATGAATCTAAACATTGTCGGTCTTTCGACAGAGACGTAACGCACAGTTTTCATTGGATAAGAGCGCGGACGAAAGCCGAGCCAAGCGTGAAACGAAGATTCCTGATCGATAGGATCGTATTAGTTTAGCCAGGGTAACCGCAAACGATTTCACCGCAAATGATAGAGCATCGCGCGATTAGTCAGTTATACGGCATAATATAATCATCGCGTAATATGTTCGTATCGCGCTTAGCACGAGGCCGGATTAACCCGAACAGGGTTGGTTTTCGTCGAAAACCAGGCTACCGATTTTACCTATAGCCTGTCGGGAAACACGGATAAGATATCCGTTTCTCAGAACGATCGAGTAGATCCGACCATCACCTAAATCCAACTCGATCTGATCGGGCCACGGAAACTTCGGTTCGCGTGTGCTATTTTAACTGAATCTTACATAACGTGCCGTTTATATGCACCACGTTCGTGAACGCGAATCATAATGAACACGGTGTATACCGTACTTTGCGTTGATAAATGCTTGAAATTACGACCGTCGTTTTCTCAAAGCGAGATCTTGCTATTGTTAACCCTTTCTGCTTGCCTTCGTGATATTTGCTCGAGTCGAATTATTTCCAGCCGAGTACATTAACCCTTGGTTGACCCGACTTATTTCTATTTGTCTATTTTTCCTCATTGTCGTTATTCTGAACGTCGGATGAAAAACAATCGACGAAGCTACGTTGTCAGATTTTTTACACAGACCAATCGATGTTACATTAGCGAAATTATCCTTTCGTCTCTGTTAAGCTATAGCATTATATAAATGAAAATTTCACCGTGTGAGAAGAAAATATTTATTTCACAAGAACGCTATGGTCGTGGTTAACGTGAAATGGATCGTCTATTCGTATAAAGAATAAGTTCGATTAAGCAATTTGATGTGCATCATGAGAAAGGTTACTCACAGCAGCGTGCGCTTCCGTGGTGAAGACCTCGAGGCTATGCACGTCTGGCT
The DNA here is from genome assembly GCA_014825975.1 of Bombus haemorrhoidalis. Lineage (NCBI taxonomy): Eukaryota > Metazoa > Arthropoda > Insecta > Hymenoptera > Apidae > Bombus > Bombus haemorrhoidalis. Next base: position 11,528,451 of record CM026169.1, read on the forward strand.
CTGTCCTCCAGTATTGCGGGTACTCTTGAGGTCGGTTCTTCCGGATGCTCTTGTGACAACAGTAGCACATCAGTAGGACGACCATAATCACGCCGCTGAGCATCGCCCTGCAAGAAAACAGAGCCCGTGCCGCGAGTTAGAATAACGCGAGCGTGTAGCCAAGAGAGAAATGAGACCATCGAGCGTATATTTATCGCGCGTCAACCTCTTCCCTCGTAGTTGTGTGGCCGTTTTAAATCATCTTCAGCCACGGTTCTTCGTATTATCGATTTTAGACGAGATTCGTAGACGTGCAGCCTCTCTTATAGGGTGAATTTCGTCGTGAATTAAACGACGTACTCCTAAGGTTTTTATAATGGAAATTTTGATTGCTTATGAATGGGAGAATCACGTATGGTGGATCTAGAGGAAATCTAAATGTGCAAAACACGCGTAGAATGCGGGAAATATAGCGGCGTATAGAAACGCGTATGTCAAAGTACCAGGTAATTTTCTCGTCGAATTAATTATCCTGAATTGTTCGTAATAGAAAACTTGTTTACATATACGAGGAAAGACAAATTTAAATGTGTATATAAAAATCTAGGAAATACGTGTAATGTACAAAAATACAGATATAAGACGAAGGTCAAGATAAAGTATTTACCGACAAGTTTTTGTTTCAAAAATTATGTAAATATCAATTTTTCTTTTTTAACGTCTTTTCATCTGTATATTTACAATAGAAATTCGCTACCGACAGTAACACCGTGATAAACGAAGAAAATAGTTCTCAAGTAACGTATCGTGATAAACAATTAATCGAATGAGATATAAATTATGAGGTTCGTTTCCTCTTTATTCTCTATCCGACCGCGGTAAAACTTGTATTTCAATATTTTAGAACATTTCGTTTAATTCGATCGCTCCAATATCGTTTATATAATATAATATATTCTTAAAAACTTGTTTCGTAGTGCGATCGAGCGACGAGTTCCTTTAAAAAGCTTTTAGCATCCCTTAAAATTCCACCCTTTCTGCCCGCAACATCATATCAAATAAAAAAGTACTAGAAATATTAAAAATAATCGATTTAAACGAATCACCCTCTATATTGTAGGCGACAGAAATGAAAAGAATCTTCGAAATCGAGGTACAGACACCAAAGAAGCTATTCCTCCAAAAAAAGTGAGTAAAAAAAAAATCTGTCGCTGATTGATTTAACACAAACTCAGACAGCAAAATATCAGTGTGGCTATAATATTCGCTAATGTTAAACTTGGAGATTGTTGTTGCGAGTGCGATAATCGCTTTCACTCATCCTCAAAGCGTCCTTAATGGCTTTAACGCTTTTTGAAAGTTAGAAACTTGAGCGTAATGGCAGACGGTAAGCAACAGTCTCCGCCGTTGAGAGTCGTTTCACGCGGATAAAAGGACGAGTCTGCGATTTCACGGTTCGTCGAGACGATTTCTGCGACCGCGAGCTTCACCATCGTGGCAAACCGGTGGCATTCGATGGCCGTTGTTTACGATACGCCGCGTATTAAATGATCACGGCTACTGTAATACAGTTGTTCCTGCAATTATTACGGTGACGGAGCCACTTCCTGTGCAAACCGTTCTCTTTATGAGTCACGAGCCAACTCGACTTATTTCTTCGATGAAAATTACGGAATTGCGATATTTTTCATATGTTTGCGATATATTTTACGAATTTGTCGAATTTTACAGTCGTTCGAGGATTCGTGAATTCCCTTTCCTTCTTTGCTACATCTTTAGTATATAAATAATTTTGAACGATTTAGATCAAGTCGAGCGTAGAATCTTTCTCTCTAAGGAATCTCTCTAAAGTTGCTTGAAAATTGATCGAAACGTCCTTCGTTTATTCCAAATTGAAATTACGAAATTTATAAACTCGTCCAGAGATTCGACCGAGCATCGTCTTCTCTTTCAATTTCCATCGAATTTTCTTTTCTTCTTCTTCGATGAGATTTCAGTGTTTCTACGATGACATGTTCGATATTGAATGAAAGTTTCGCGAAGTTTTTTAATACGAAGGCTCGCTATACCGAAGAACGGTATGTCCTGTTTACTTCTTTTTCTTTTTCTTTCGTTTTTTTTTTTTTTTTTTTTCAAAAAGTTACTTGCGCGTTTGTAGCGTAAGAAGTTCAAGAAGATGATGAAGTTTCGCTGCTTATGTTAATCGAGTTTGAGAAACACTGAACTAGTGGTTTACTCGGTAAATACGGTCTATAACATAGAAAGGAGGCTAAATCGTGCTTACCGGATGTTATCTTTTCTTTGCTCTGCAGGGAAGAGCCGTATGAAAGTTGCGTGGACTTTAATCAAGCAAAGACACACCGTTGATTGATTAATATTATAAATTGCAAATGATTTAAAAATGATAAACCTATGCAAATTTGTCTCTAGCGTCCTTAATTATTCTTTATCAGATTCTCTGTTTAATCATGTTACGAAGATAATTTAAAATTTAAATAAAGCGTATTTACGTCGTTCGTTGTTACATAACGTCGATCGATGAGTTAATGAAGCCGTTGAAAATACAAATAGCTGGAACAACTCATTCTGAAACGTATTGCTATTAATAGCACTCGAATACCATAAAAATGGTTCAATTAAAGGTCGCTCGATCTAGAAGTAATTGAAATAAATTTTCTACGGTTATCTAAATAAATAAATCGATTCCCGACAGAAATATTCAATGATAAACGTACCAACTTTCCTAGAAACATTTCAGATAAATCTTTCGCAATTCCGTAGAAAAATGCTTAATATAAATTCACAGAGATTTCGTAGAAAAATGTTCGAACCAGGCTGCCCTGGTAATTAATCTATTTCCATAGAATAAGATAAATATAAAATAAACTTTTTCAACTTTCTTTCTAATTAGATGAGAAATATTTAAAAGAAAATTTAGTATCGTGGAAAGATATCCGATGATATGGGATTCCGCAACAAAATATATCGAATAAATTCCATATTATCATAGCAGAGGAAAATATCTAAAGTAAATTTCCTTGTATAGACAAACATTGACTGAATTCCCCGCGATATTGTAAAATAAATACCTCACAGTCTTGAAACTAAATTCTTTGCAATATTAACGTATCGATATAGAAAGATATTCATCGATAAATGAATGATCAGATTCCACGGTCGAACATCTACAAAATCGGTTCCCTGTTATGATCCTGTAGAAAAGAAATTTCAAATAAGTTCTCTGCGTTTATTTCTGCATAGAAAAATGTTTCGTTATTTCATCGAAGAAAATTCCAGGCAAATTCTCCGCCAAGGTACAATAGAGTAAAATATTACCGCGGGATACCGTTCGACTAAATCGAAAACACGTGTAGAGTTTCCCCGCGTGACGATAGAAAGTCGTTGAAAGCTGTGGATTGCGGGATTGTGTATCGCCGATCGAATCGATCGACCGGTATCGAGTATCGTGCATCGAAAGCCGGTTACTCACCCGCCGAGAAGAATGTTAACATTCCCATGCAAATCGGTCTCGAAGTGACTCGTCTTACTAGCCGCTCCGCTTGCTGTCGTGGTGACATTGTATTCTGGTAAAATGGCATCCTCATACATGTTCGTGATATTACGCTTGTTCGAAGTAGCTTCCATAGCGGCCAGCATTGTCATCGTTCGCCGAAACGCGGTCCTGAAACGTTCCTTTTCTCATGCGGTTTGTCCACTTTTATGCCTGTTCTAAGAAACACTCTGCGTATCGTGTTTTACGATTAAATTCTTACGTTTTATATAACCTGAGAAACCTGATAGAGCATCGATGTTCGATGTTGTCTACAAATTTGTACGATCCGTGGATATTTATCGAAATTGACCTTAGGATAGACCTTAGTGTTTATTTACAATAGGCTCTTGTCACTGTTATCACTTATTAATAGAACGATTGTAAAGCCAAGGTACACGCGCAATTGTGTATATATATTTATACATGATGCAAGAAATAAAGCAAAATAGAAAATACGAAGATAGAAGTAGAAGAAAAGCAACGATAATAGCTACATAATACGTGCGTAGCGTAAAATTGGATATAACGTAATCGAAAAAATTCACCAGCTAAAAACATAATATAGCGTGTGCGTAAACCTGGATATATAAAGATTTCTTAGAACAATGACTAGAAAGAGCCACGGAAATTACTTTTATTTTATCCGTAAGCGTATTATTGGTTAGCTTTAATTTATTCGACTAATCGGGATCGTTTTAACTGTTTTTAAAATTATAATAAAGGATAAAAGTTGTTTGAGATTTCCTAAAAGGAAAAACACAGAGAAGTCGCACGTTGAGCTTTTCTTATGAATTCGTTTTCGTTGTCGAGATTCGCGATTTCCTCCAAGTCAGACGCAACTACTTTTTAAAACGATATTCGTACAAGAACCTTTTAAAAATAGTGTCGTGGTTTATCGATCATGCCCTTTGCGGAGATTCCAGCTAAAAGTCACCCCTCACCTTTTCACCGATGGATTCGAGTCGTAGGACATTTTAGAGAGTGTTGTTGTAGTCACGATATATTCGAGATCGGTGGTACCGTCGTGTCGTTTCGATGCCTCCCTGACGCATTTGCATCGAATTATTCGGCCTTCGATCTTCTTGGCTTTCCTCGATCAAAATGCTCGTTTTTGTCGCATACCGTAGACTCTACCTGCGCAATTTTAATTCGTCTTTTTTTAGCCTTTGATCCCCTGTCCTCGCCTTCCCTTCCAACCTGTTGGTCCGCGTTCCTCCGCGATAGTTGACCTCGTACGGTAGCACGAACAGCAACAAACTGTTTTCTTTTATAATTTCATTTATATCGAAAGATATTTTTAAGCAAGTCGGGCTTGCGATATTCTATAATATAAAATATTTGAAAAGATCCTAAGATCTGGAGGAACTTTTTTGTTATAAGAAGCTCGGAGCATAAAAGAAATTTTAGAATGTCAGATACATGCGTGTGAAGTTACGCTTTTAGCAGATATAGGATTCGTTTGTTTTGTCGATTAGAACCGTACTTTTCTTAATGGTAGAATCAGTTTCGATGTAGATGATAATACGTTACTTCCATATCTTGTATATCAGCAAAGTTGGAACATTAACGTGCTGTCGATCGAACAACGAGATAATTTCCCGAAGCCCGTGGATCAGCTGCGCTCCGCTGTTCGATTTTTTCACAAAGGAAAACGATAGAGTAGTTCGTTTGTTTCAGGACAATTTAAGGCTGAGACGAGAGAAAAATATAAAGAAAATTATAAAACGCGTAAACTTTTTACAGAATGACCTGTCGTCCTAATTGAATATATAAACGGTCTTGTATACTCTGCTTTAGGTGTGTAATAGTCTTATTAACAGCTTTGACGTAAGAGAATTACTAACGTAAAACTGATTTTAAAGAATACATTTCCTAAAAGAAAAATCCTAAAAACTACCGAAAAACGAGTCTTATAATCGTAATATCTATCGTAATATTGCTAATAGTAGCTATAAAAGTTAATCTCACCTTCGATTAAATTTTATTCCGATTTTATTCCGACTCTGCTAATAAAAACGTATCGTCGAGGATTAGCTAAATGGAAGTTAATAACCTGTAATTGGTCGGGGAAAAAGTAATACGCGATCGTGACGAAAGAAATTAATATCGAGGCGGGGTGAATGGAAAGCTTCGATTAAGATTAAATACAAAGAATTTCATATGGAAATTAGAATACGTCCCAGTTTTATAGACGCACGTTCCCCCAATGGAAAACAAAGCGAATATCTTGAATACAAGCATGCATAATTAACTCCTTGACACGGTATTAAAATAGCCAATGGTGCGTCGTGTATATCAAGATTTCGTGCGACTTTGAATTTTTCATTCGCTTCTCTCTCTCTCTCTCTCTCTCTCTCTCTCAACGATTTTCATTCAGCGTATTTCAAACTTCTGCTTTTAGATATTAGAATCTTTTTAGACCACCAGTTACTTATTTCGATTGATCTTAATTGCTCGACAAATTTTTTATTTAAAAGTATGTTCTTCTAGATCAATTCTCTATTTGTAGTTTCAACACGAGAAAATATGATAAGTACATCTTTGTTGATTTTCTGATTTTTGTGACATTCGGTGACTAGAAAGAGATGTATTTACCTAACTTAATGAGTATTAGCCTACCTAATGTCGTTAATGTCGTTTAAATACTTAATTGCACAATCGAATGAAAAAGCATCTTTGACGCGGAGAAGATTGATAATATACCGAGGTTGAAAACTGTTCTCTTGCAAAAAACAGGAAATGTGTTATTATGTTTTTCATCTATAGCCTAGATTTCTTAGGTTAGAAAATTGCGTATTCGATAAAAGCTTCGTAGAACTGGAAAAAGTATAAAAGAGGTATTTTATTTCATTTTATTGTATAAAATGTCTGATGCACGCGATGCAAGATAAATATTCGAACGAACAAAGCTTCTTTATAGTTCTTGCGCCGTTTGTTTCGTCCTTCACCGGTATACGATCGATTTATGCCAAGCCTACTCAATTGACGAAACTTTCAGCTTAGCGGACTATGAAACGATACCCGACGACCTTTCTTTTTTAATGTCGTATAAAAAGATACAAAGTTTATGATGTAATAATATGAAATCTATAATTAAAAATGGATTATCACGCCAGCTATTCACCCGTTAACGAATGTTATTATTAAATCGAAGCATTTCGAAATATGTACAACATCGTCAAGTACTTCTTTTTCTCCGCAATTTTTTCTTTTTAACGTAACGTGCATGTACGACGATCAATCGGTTGCGATCAAACCGTCACGAATAATTATTATCATCGGTCTCTCATTATATCCGTCGCCAAGCATGCACCGTCATTTTGTATTCCGCCGTATTTATTTTTTTATGTTTGAAGCCTGATTCACACCGATACAACGTTTCAAATCTTCTAGCAACAGCTGTACATTGCGATCGCACTTGGTCAAGGATAATTTAAAGATAGTCATTCATCGTTGAAATGACTTTACATAACTCATCAACCTACTCGGTAGATCGAAACCTACACCACCGCCCTCATATTTAATCTCGCTACTTCGACAAGAAAGATCGAGTTTCAAAGATATAATCGATGATACAACAAGCGTTACGATCCTTTTTATATTTCACAAAGTTTGTGCCCCTTTGTTTTCTTATCTACGTTGTCCTATTTTTCCATTGATTATTTTACTTAAAACCGTAGGACGCAATGGCGTTAGGCTGGAAGGCTAGCGGTTTATCGTGAAAAATTTACGAAATTAATTTTTTAACAGACATTGGCTTACACTAGACCGAAGAAGAAGAAGAAGAAGAACTTATGGCTACGGTACAGATCTTTATGCAATTTCATACTTTTATGACTATAGCTAAAGGAAAATAGGGATTTGTTTCCTCCATAAAATATCTAAACGAATATTTCTTGTATTTTTACATACTATATGTAACTTTTTTCACTTTGAAATTTTCTATAATTACACGAATATGCGCGATGTACTTATTAATCGCCTTGGCATACTTGATTCGGCTAGTAAAAGATTACGAAACTACTATATCATTAATACTAACTCAAACTTCTGGTTCTCAAAGATTATCCATAAATAGTTAAATATTTTTACATTCTATCCGCAAGTCTTTTTCCTATTTTTTGTTTTTTTGATTTTACTGCACACACTTCGTAACCCAAAATTTTCTTTCACTTCCACGTATATATATATATCTAATCCTAATCATACTTTGAAACTTCTAAAATACCGGAACATTTCTTCTATTCCTTCTTTTCCGTTTTCTTCTTTTCTTTTTTTTTCTTCACAAGAAAGATCTAACGCTATCAAATTCAGTCGACGTAAATTACCAAACGTATTTTCCACGATGGAAACGCGGCATAAAGCGTGCACGACGTGTACGTACAAACGTTCCCTTGGTTTCCTTCGGTACTGTCGCGTGCCACTTCGGTTCTCCATCGAGCCCGGTGTCGTCGACGACGACAACGACGACGACGACGAAGGATCGCGAGATTAAAAAAATGAAAAAAAAATAGGGAGGAAACGGTTGGACGAGGAACCCGATCCGCTCCCGCGACCGTTTCGTTTCAAACTATTACGCTGGTCATATTATACGCGTTGCCTGGCTACCAGTCGAGGCGACGCCGCGACGTTCGCCGTCGGCGCACGCCGCGAAGCGTCGTGACGCCTCGCGTGGCAGGACGAACCGATCCACTGACGTAGAACTGGGACGTGGCGGGACAAACAGGGCCAAGGCGTCTACATTCCACCTTTCCATAACCCTTCGTAGTCCGCGATATCCTCGAATTTTCGTTCCAATTAGTTTCCTTTCGTTTCGTCGTGTCTCTAACTGTAGCAACTTGTGGGATATGAGTGTCTTTAAAAAAAAAATCCTACGCCCTATTTACCCCTCTATGATGGGTAACATTTCCAAAAATCCTTTCTAATCCTAAGCTTACGGCATAAAAAGTGTATACTATCGAAATATCACGCTTCTAGGTACAACAATTTGGGCTGCCCGTTGATGACCGAATGTCGCTCATTTGTGAGTCACTTTCGCATTTTATGCATGTATAGTGTATCATATTATATCAGAATCGTGAGAGAGTAAGAGAGCGTATTCCACAGTCTGAATCGTCGCTATTCACATTGTTACACTTAACATCGATACATCTAAGGACACTTGTGGTCCAACATTGTTTGAGATTTCCGGGAAAGTGGTGTGTCCAAAAGGAAGAGGATTCCAACGTTTCGGCCAGCATCGCAGTTGACTGCACGAAGATATTGGCACTGATACCTGTGGCCACCAAGAGCAGCGTGAACAGCGTATATTATATTATATTTCACATTTTATATTGCGCATATACAAAATGTGTATGTCAACGTTCAATTCGCAATCAAATTAAAATCGCATTGATACCATACTCGATACGTTATCAGTTTGGAGATAATTCAATGTCAACACTTATCCGAACGTTATTGCGTCTATTACAGTTTAACGCATCCCGAGGTTCCGTCATTCTTTCAGTTAGCTTCATCGGGATTCGCAGGATGCGCTATCGATCCTTCGTATTCAATCTGTTAAGTATAATAACGTTGCTAAGCGTGATAACCCAAACTGTGAAAACATCGATGGTTCTCTTATGGTTCGATATTTTCGTCAAGATAACGACCATTGGAAAATAATCTGTGATAATAGAAAAGAGTTACATGGCAACCTGACGTAGAATCGCGGTTTATAGAATTGTTGAATCCTCTAACGTTATAAAACATAGTGTTTTGCTAATTCCTTGACATAATTTATCGAGTTATTGCAGTTCGTCATTTTTAATTTAAACGATATCCTGGAAAAAATCGAACTGTATCATAACCATGAAGGCTTGCCGTTCACCGCGCGTCCAGAGGCTTGCGAATTGTGGCTTCTTTGTACCAGTGAGTTTGCTTATTGATCGTTTGATATAGATCTGTGGACATGGAATTCTTCTTTTGTTTATGTAGAACGTTTTATTAGTTTGGATACGGATCAACGGTTCTCACGTGATACCTAAACATGGGTATCATTATCGATGCCAGGAGTCATGTTAACATCATTCTACTCTATGATTGGGAATATCAGCTCGATCCGAGACCCGAGAAGTTCCCAACTGACTTACACACGAACGTATGACACGATAGATGTATAGTAGTATCATGACAAATGTATAGTAGACATGTACAATATCACAGGAGTGGCCTGTAACTCGAATTAGTAATGCAAACAGCATATGCAGTACATAAGATAGTTATACGGTATCTGGCAAGCAGATCTGATAATTTTTTAGATTCCTAGAACTTTGTAACGTTTCTGTTAAATTAATGTTATTCTAACATCGTGAATTCTAAATCTCCGAATTCAATTGAACGTTGATTCTCCACCCTTGAAATTACAACTGCTTTTTAAAATTCATATGAAATTACTTAAAAATTTACTTTACTTTTCCCCGAAGCGTTGCTCGCATATGATATCGCAAATAATCCTATCAACGTGGTCAAACGTCGTTCGCCAAAAATTGCAAGAAGAAACATCTTCGAATCCGATAAAAAAGAAATCAACATTGGCAATATCACTAAATTATTGCGTTTCCTTTCTCAAACCTTTTGTAAATAATATTCCATGCAGCACGGCTTGTATTATAATTACAGCTCCCATTAAAAAAAAAAAAAAAAAAAAAAGAGATTAACACGTGGTACTCGGTTTCTTCTTAATCAGTCGTCTGGCCAGGAACGACGAATTATTTTCGTGGTACACGACACGCCTTAGAAGGGGTCACGAGACCTAATTACACAAAAGCGTCGTCCCCAAGTGTGAGTCACGTGTTCCACCGACGCCGGAACGTGTATCGAGATGGAACAGCACGTCTGCTTGAAACAAAAACCCTTTGTAAGCACGAGAACTTTTCTGTTCGAAGAGACGTCCCCTTTTTGGGGACGTGCATTGCACACCTCGACTCGCACGCCCTTTGTGCTAAAACGTCCCCGTTTTGTTGGGCAATTCTGCAGAAGCTTGAAGGTTTAAATTCCCGCGTTTAAACAAGCAATTCGTTGAAGCTTTCCTCTTTGTCTTTCCTATCGTCGTACCGGTGAATGAATATTTCAACGAAGATTCTCAAAATGATAAAACACAAAATTCTCGGAAAAAGAATTTACGACTGATTTTTGCCTTTCGTAAACAAATTATGAAAGATTATTACCCAAAAGAGAAATATTCCTACTGATATAACGTTCGCTGTATATCGCGAAGGAAGCTATCGCTCGTTTAATCAATCAGAAACACGCAAGACGTACTTTGTACAATCGACTCTTTCTCATCGGTTTCCCCTGTCTTCAACCCCTGCACGACAATCGACGTGTCCGCATAAAATTACCGTGAAACTTTCGCTTGTCCTTCGACTCAATTTACCATATAGGTTTGTTCCAATCGATTCTCGGCCAGCGGTTGTTCGTTAACACGAAAACTCGAGCCACCCGATACGCAATAGCGGTCGAGGCGAAGTTAGTCCACAGTCCACGGTTAGTAAAGGCGAAACTACGGAATAAGTCGCTACTCGCTGGTGCTCGATGCTTCAACATACGGAATACCGCTTCCCGTATTCATTGAAAACGAGCAATTACTCCGTACTCGATACTTTCTTACGGAATTATGCGAAGGTAAAAAATAATTCCAGTCGATTCTCCATTCATTTGTACTTCGGTCGGTTCAGTCATTTTCGACTCGTTCAGTCGCGTCTTTTCCATTTCTTAAAGATCTCGTTTGCAAAATGACTTGTCGATCGATGAATAAGTTTCTTCTCAATCTGATAAATATATTTAGATCGCAGATTTCTATGCACTTGTAGGATATTTGAAAGCGCAAAATTGCACAGAATACAGTTAATATGAAATAATATATAAGATATCCAGAATATTAGTTGTAAAAGAGATCTTTCTTTTTAATTACATTGTCAAAAACGTGAATCTGCGTAAAAATTCGTCTTAAAACGTTAAAAATCTTGGAGCTTCTTGGTGCGATACACGTTAGAGTTAGGCAAATATCGAAGTATTTACTACCGAGTGTCTGCTATCGAATTGCTATAGTTGGTCAATCGTTCGATCTCTTGATGCGAGATTAGGCTTGGAAACTCTGCCAGTTTTATTTCGGCTTGAACGTAAGCCGACTCACCGAGATTCGCAATTTATGGCTTCGTTCATGACCACGGTAAATGAAAGTGTAATGGTCGGTCGATTCTCGGAAAATAAATCGCTAAGATTCGCTAGAAAATTATTTTAATAGGCAACGATCCATCGGGTAATAGCTTGGAAGCAATTCAAACACTGTTACGTTTACCCATGTCACAAATGCGAAAGATACACGCGATAAATAATTGACACCCTCGACTATAGTGTAAAAATCTAAGTAATCTAAAGAAAAGGAAAAAGATCGATATCAAAGTAAATATTAAATAAAAGCAAATATGTACAATCAATATGATGCGATACCGCACTCCACCCTCGATAATTTTAGAAATCAATATTTCACCAACTCTCGTATTTCTCGTGCAAATAATCTGTTAGGTTGTCCGAAAAGTGTCTTTCTTTTACAGACGCGTCTTTTACAACGACGCATCTTTGCGTCAAACATGAAACCTAATCTGTCGAACGTTGTGATCTTTATTTTGATAGAACAAAATGGATCATACGTAATTCGATGAAATAATATAAAACGAAAGAAACTTTTCGGACGACCTGATATAAAATATGAAAGTACTACTATTCATAAAATTGTCTGCTTGGATTATATCTTCCATAAATATCTTTATTTATTTTTGCATTGGCGTAAGATACCAATTATTTGCTAATTCGAAAGAAGCAGTTTTATTTCACCTATTATTTCGTAATATTTAACATTGATATTTATTCCAAAGATTGATTATTTCATATTATGTGTTATTTATTACATCGCTGTGTTATAAGAAGAATCGAATCGATCTAATTAATTTGCTTAATAGTACATATTTGCTCGTTAAGAGCATTTTCACGACTCAGAGAATTCGACTATTGTAACTTTTAAAATTCTTCTTTCGGACACGAGCGATTAATTCGCATCTCGATTCCATAGCATAAAAAGAACGATGTTATGTATACCGTCAGCCATTAAGACCGATATTTATTTTTATTTTACTTTTTTAGTCTTTCTTTTCCAGTTACTCGAAACATAACATAACGATGCACCTCTTCGCTAATTATTATTAACAAAGCGTAAGAGGAAACTCGAAAAAATTTCATCACGCGAAAATAATAACGAGTTGCAATTAATTTGTTTTGCAGACTGTCGAGGATGGTAGGCAGCGTACCGAGCGGATGGATGAGGAAGATCCTCCTCTTCCTGGTCCTGACGACCGGGGTCCTCCTCATCGCCATGTACGCGCACGCTCCGCCGCTTGCTTCTCTCCAACCGTTCTCGTCACGACGGTGAGTACGCGATAATAACGATGCACCGGGTAGCCAGGCGAACGAGTCGATACTCGGTCCTATTATCGCCCATTAAGCTTCACATGGTCGCCGTGCCGTTCTCGAGACGCCCGGATCGGCGCCGAACATTCGTTCGATCGAACATTCTTTTACACGCCGACGACGATCTTATCGTTCCCAACATTCGTCGCGAATCTAATTAGAATGAAAGAATGCAAGGTTTCAGGCTTTTATCTTTTTTTTAAATCTTTTTTTTTCCAGTCACGTCTCGTCCTTCTATTTTTGTTTCTCGTCCTTATCGGTTCCCATTATTGATCCAATTATTTATATACGCGATGTTCGTGTTATTGGTTTTTGGAGGAAAATAGAAATGAATGAAATTTTATTGTCTTTTCTTTTATACGTAATACGATGACTTGATTTGGTTTCCTAATTTACCGTTGATTTGATTTTGCGTAATGACGAAACCACGAATGTGTTTAGATCAACAGCTGTAATGTAATTTCTGTGAAGGGTTGTTGCTAAGAACACGATAGGAACGCGTTGTAAAAACGGTATATTTAGTAAATTTTTGTACTTAAAGTTTATTTGAAACCGTGCCATGTTTCAGTATAATACAAAATTGTAGCTATCAGTTGGAAACAATTCGTGGCCTTCTCATTCAAGCGATAACCATGGCAAATTAAAGAAAGCTATCGAGGCCATCTTTTTTGCATGTGAAACACAATGGAACTCCGTTCTCTTGTATTTTTCTTATCGATGGAAAAAATTGCTAATAGCGTGAAAATATGGCACAAAGTAAACCACGAAATTATTCACATAACACTTATCGTAGAAACTCTTTACGGATATGCATTATGAACAAATTTTAGCCTATTACGATATATTTCGAATTATTTCGTACAACGCGCGTAATATATTCGAAAAAATTTTCCATGGCAAATGTTGGAGCAGTTCCGCGACCCACTTTATATTTCTTTGCTTCTTACGATTCCACGAATCCCTGCCATGCCCCCCAAAAAAACGGACAAGCCGTTATTTATTTAATCTTTATTTGTACCTTTTGTTGCCGCATATCTCGTTTCGTTCATTACCTCCCGCACAACCGTGATCGACGTCAAAGACTGAAGGAGTTGCAACGAGGCTTGGTTACTTTCCTGGTCGGTAATGAAAGCACGAAGAAACCCGAGGAACGGCTCTACGAGTATCTGGAAGAGCCTAGGTAACGTCTTCCTGGAGCCGGAGAGATGCCTGTATTTGCTAAAAAGCTTTCTCTTTTTTGTACCTCTGCCCAAGAAGTTTGTCCTCCATCTCCAAACGCCATCCGCGATTTTTCTTCTTCCCTCGGGGGATGATCCGTCATCCGCTTCATCGACTGTTCTTTGGGACACCAGCTGACGCCCGTCTGCTTTCTCTTTCGTACTCTATGCATGTTCATTTATCCGTTCATTTCAATCTTTGACTATTTCATTTGAATAATCTGACTTGATCTTTTCATAGTAGTCGTCGTCGTGTTCGATTATTATGTATGAAGGAGAAACGGAGTTTTAAATCTTCGAATGCGAATGTAAATGTGATTGTAGGTATTCGGATATTTGACTGTTAATTCATCCGTTATTTTATCATCATCTTAGACACGTTATCAATTTTATTCGTACGAATAAACAGATACTGCGTCTTTTACGCAACCAGAAAAAACTATATACGTTTATCGACGTTCCAGTAGAACGATTATGCAACCGCGAAAAGATGATTTTTCTAGAAACGAAGAGAAGAATTTTCATTTAGTAAAAGTTGTTGGAATGAAACGACGAAGGAAATGTTTTATAAGATTAACAACTTGATCTCACTTACCGTTATTGCTACGAAGTGCAATAGCCAACAAGGTTATTTATATCTCGATAACGACGTTACCGCGATATAATGGCCAAGCATGTTCGGGAAATTATGAAACTTTTATAGTAGAGAAATTAGATATACGCGAGATTGGTAACGCGTTTATCTCGAAATTTTCACTTACGTCATTATTACATCGGAACGGCGATACGTATATCCTTAAAACATTTAAAAATAGAAGAAAAAGTCAGAGATCAAAATTAGACGCTGTTCACATATTCAATATTGTTGCACTACTTTTACCTTCATACATCGATGCAGTTACAAAATATAACAGTACCTTTTTTCAACGTACTTGTTGCTGCTGACGCATGGGTTACGTCAATTCGGTTATTTCGGTTGGAAATATGCCGCGACGAAACTACTTGTAATTACAAAACTAAACAGAACATTTATTGAACGACTTTACCTAACGGACATTAATTGGACAGTACGTTCGCGCGATAATTATTGAAATACAAACTATATCGAAATAGAGACTAACAAAGGGAATAAAATTCCAAGAATATAAGATAGCTATTAGTTGCAACAATTATGTTAAGGGGAACCACGTATAATTTTTCTCGTACGTACAAATCAATTCTTTACATCGTTCTGTGTAATTATAGAAGTGTTACGGTTGCACGATATAACAGTAAAGAGTATTTAAAAGAACTGTCTCTCTTCGTGAATCGCAATCGTCTCTTCCGTTGCAACGTTCTCGCCGTTTTCCAGCCAGGAAACGCAAATAAATCATCATCATTGCGTGACTTGTTCCTAGACGGTTTATTCAATTGGAATCTGTATATACACGTATTTTTCAACGGTTGTGAAATTACAAATTAACAATTACACCCTTTAACGTTTCGCTCTTATCCACACGGATAGGATTACATCTTGTTGTAAATTAAGCCATAATTGACGTACTTCCATTTATACACCATACACGTTTCAGGAAACGGAATAATATTCGTAGGAATCATGAATAAGTCGTGAACACGTCGTTATCCAGATTAACGCCTTTTAATTAACGAGAGATTCTTTGAAAAATACGAGTATAACATCGAGGGTTCGTTTTTAATATGATACCAAGACTTTCACGAATATTTGTAATTTCATAATTAAGCGTCTCATGAATATTTATCAGGCTGATGTTATCTGTTCGATGGTAACATATATTTCAGGTTGTGCTTCACACGTCACTGCCTCGATCCTCGTCTTCGTTCGACTTGCATTTCCCGTCTTCCGAGAATCTCCCGACCTATCCGAAACGTTTATCTAATCTTCGCGCTGGATCCTTGTTTCGCTTATTTTCCAAATATTTCTGCCTCGTCGCCCGCCAAACTGGAAATAGATCTCTTAGACTTCGCGTTAATTTCGCAATCTCAAAGAAATTAACAACGAACTTTGCGTATACGTTTTTATATTCGTTTCCCTGTGAATCCTTAGAATCAACGAAATTCCAGCGAAATAAACGAATTATCGTTAGCTCTGGAGTAAAAATATATCTCTTCCACTTTGTAATTCTTTTTTCAACGCGTTCACCGAGTCAAGTGCTACATTAGAAATTCCTGTAATTTCGAAACTTACTTGAAGAGAAATCAATTTCAGTTACACCGGTGTTAGTTCTTGCAAATGTAAATATGGTATAGTTTACTTTCGACAAATATGAAACCACGTGAAAGCTATAGAAGGTTTAGATAATGAAATTATATCCAAGTATTACCTCCTTCCCTCGGCTAACAACTTTAATTTTAATTTTACTGAATTTCACTAGACACTCGAGTTTTATAAGAATCGATCGATCGGTTATTCGTTGATCACTTCTACGCCCGTAGATTTTAGTTCTCCACCTTACGAATCTTTATCGCGGTCTTTCTTCCCCCTTCTTCGATTTCCCCCCCAGCACTGCACCATTTCCCTGTATGCACACGTCACCTGGCACTCAGTTCCTCGTGTTGTGTTTCTCATACAATTTTTACTGTCGGGGTATTTTTTCATCTCACTCGCAAAAAACATAATATCTTTGACCGCGTCGAATAATAACACGCCATTTAACTCATCGCATATTCGTTTGGCTTTGTTCCTTCGCGTAACATTTTTTACGCGTTGTATCTTTTTCGTATAAATCTGAAGACGCTTTTGATACAAATGTTCGTATGTCAAAATAAATCAGTTTCACGAATCAAGCTTGCGAACACTGTCCAAATATAATTATCGTAATTTCACGAAAAACGGTTTTAGAGAACGAAGGAAGAAACGAGAGAAAGAAAATACCGACATTAAAATATAAAAGCCACCCTCGTGTACGTTCATCCCTACCATTGGTCTCGTACCGCTTCTACCAACCCTGTCTGTTTGTCTGGCTATGTTTCATCGCAAATTATCCATTTGGTGCTTGTTAAAGTATCGTAAAATATGACGTTCCAAGAAAAATTTAGGATAACAGGTGAAAAACAAAGGCAAATCGATGTCTTCTTTAAAATCTAACGATTCCCGTTGGATCGTAGAACGTTTCAGAGTCCGTGGTCCTGGGCCTGCGTCGCCGGAAGATGCGAGAGGAGAGCGGTCAGATCTTCGAGGACCTCCTTGGCCAGCTGTATCGCCCTCTGCGGCGGAAACACCAGGCTTCTCTGGCCCAGACCAACCGGAAACGTGTTCCTGGGCGAAGATAGCGTGATCATACATCTGCAGCAAATCGAATTCGT
This sequence comes from Bombus haemorrhoidalis, assembly GCA_014825975.1. NCBI lineage: Eukaryota > Metazoa > Arthropoda > Insecta > Hymenoptera > Apidae > Bombus > Bombus haemorrhoidalis. The sequence goes on from CM026169.1 coordinate 11,546,031, forward strand.
CACGGTGAACACTAGCGACCAGGAGGCGAAGAATCTGTTGGAGCACGCCAAGGATGTTTTCATCGGTGAAGATTCAATTTTTTATTTTCACCGGATATTGTTATATAATTTTATGCTTTTTATCCACGAATTATGATAAACAGTTTGTTCACGCATGGACCGAATGTTCAGGAATGTCCCTGATCGAAAGTCTCGGAACAGTTATTCGTTTATTAACCATTTTAGGACCGCAATATTGGACGCTTTGTGTCGTAGAACGATATCGTGCGTTGCGGCTGGACCTTCTTTTCGCGTCAAGTGCAAACAAAGCGACGAATGACGCAACGCATGACTGTGGATCGTCGATGATACATGACGTAATTACGCTTCGTTGCTTCGGCAATGAATTTATTTCGCTTGTTTGTGGAGACTTAAATGCATCTAACGCAACCGAACTATTATTAGTGTATTCGAAGCAACTTCTATACCCGAACCATCGTCATCGAAATGATATGATTTAGGTCTTAAATCAGTCGTTGGCCATGTAAAATTCAAACCATCGTTTGCACCTCGTAATCTTTGAATATCCTCCGAGTCAGATTGCGGGAAGCTAGTTAGTATTTTTCGTTTCTTCTTTTTAAACGAAGAATATCGACTCACAGGCATATTCGCCTCTTCCGATTCGCGCGTCAAAGAATAATCAACAATACGTCAGTACAGTCAACGCAGATATGCAGCCATACAGACGTCTTTCGCTATCGGCAGCGGCGAAATGTTCAGCGACTACTCGAGTTAGCTAAACCTCGCTACTGATAGATTTAGATAAATAACTTTATTTATTAATACCGCACCTTTGAAACCGCGATGTCTGACTACTGACACTCGCGCCTCTTGTTTCAGGTAACATAAGAAGCCTGATGAAGGTGCCAAACGCGAAAAGCAGATCCGGGGTGGACGTGTTCGTCGTCTACCTATCCGCCGGAAATGGCAGAGCGATAGGGCCGAATTTAGACACGGACGAGTCGTATACCCTGGAGCTGATGCCTAAGGGGAAGATTCTCGAAGCTCGAATAACCGGAAAAAGTTTCTTCGGCGCCAGACACGGTTTGGAAACGCTTGGCCAAATGATCTGGTGGGACGAGTCTGCCGGGAGGGAAGGTGCCTTGCGAGTGTTATCTCGCGCTTCCGTCGAGGACAAGCCGACGTTCCCCTACAGAGGTTTGCTGGTCGATACGGGAAGACAGTTCTTTCCCATCGAGCGACTGAAACGTGTGATCGACGGAATGGCGGCATCGAAGTTGAACACTTTCCATTGGCACCTATCAGACTCGCAGAGCTTCCCCTTCGATTCAGCCCAGTTCCCCGAAATGGCCAGATGGGGCGCTTACAGCGGAGATCAGATCTATACGCCCGACGATGTGAAGGATCTCGCGGATTACGCGAGGATCCGCGGCATCAGGGTACTCGTCGAGATCGACTCTCCGGCACATGCTGGTGCTGGCTGGCAATGGGGTGAGTTTCCAACGGTTTTAGGGTGGAATTGTACGGCTGCAGCAAGAATATGTCTGATTCGAAACGATAGGTTGAGGCTTGAATGCTGGTTGTTAAAAAAAAAAAAAAGGAGAAACAAAGGGTGGATGTATAACTGTCGCTGAAAAATGTCCGGACGATTCGCTTATCTCTGACAGAATGTAATTTAGTTACTAGTAAGAGACTGCAGTTTTTTGTGCGTTAATGGGAAATTCTAAGATGCAAATATACGGAAGGGTAAAATTCAAAGAGCTTTTTATTGCGTAAATATAAATTTTGCATAATTATCTACGGTCTAGTAATCGATGTTGGAATTGAGACTAAAGGATTAACGTACACGTAAATTTGCCTGATTTAAAATTCAACCGTCATCTTTGTTCATCTATTAGACCTTTTCCTTTTTATTTATTATTACTATTTTAACTTAACTGTAATCGATATAGCGCTGCTCCTCGTTATCATGTTCCTCATGTCAGACGAAAAAAAAAACACGTAATATCCCAAATGACCAAACTAGTCGGGCCTGAACGCATCATCAACTCATCTGAGGCCGGCGTTGATCTTGTTAATTTACTCAGGGACGGAGTACGGTTACGGGGAGCTGGCTCTCTGCGTTGATCAGCAGCCATGGTCGTCGTATTGCGGCGAACCGAATTGCGGCCAGTTGAATCCCATCAACGAGCACACCTATCGAATATTAGAGGGGCTGTACAGGGAGCTTCTGGACCTGACCGAAATTCGGGACATCGTGCACCTCGGCGGGGATGAGGTGAATCTGGATTGTTGGGCACAGTACGGAAACATCACGGCCGCGATGCAAGCACAGAACATGACCGATCATCATGCTATGTGGGCCGAATTCGAAACGAAGATGTTGCAAAGGTTGGTGAAGGCCAATCACGATGAAACGCCAAAGGCTGTGATTCTGTGGAGTTCCCCGCTGACAAAGAGGCCTTACATCACCATGTACTTCGATCCAAAGATTCACGTGATCCAATCATGGGGAGGTAGCAACTGGCCGGAGACGCTAGATCTTCTGGAAGACGGTTTCAGAGTGATTCTTTCTCACGTGGACACGTGGTATCTGGATTGTGGATTTGGAAAATGGAGGGAGATCGGAGAGGCCGCCTGTGGCGAGTATCGTACCTGGCAAACTGTTTACAATCATCGACCTTGGAGAGATTACGCTCAGCAACATTTTAGTCTCGTTTTGGGCGGAGAGGCAGCTATCTGGAGCGAGCAGACCGGCGACGCGTCCTTGGGACCTCGACTATGGCCCAGGGCATCTGCTCTCGCTGAGAGATTATGGTGAGTGTTGGCAATCTAAAAACGTAGATGAACGAAGACTCTTCTTTCGATAATTCGATCGATAAAAGAGAGAAATCTGTGATAAAAGAATTGAAGAATTGAAGAATTGAAACACGCTCCCAAGTATCTCTGTCGGAAAAACTAGGTTGTCCGAAATGTTTCTTTCCTTTTAGATGGAAATAATAGACGCACGATGTTTTCTGTTCTATATTAATTTATTGAATGACGCATGAATGTAATAATAGAAACAGAAGGAAATGGATCGCGTCTAATTCGATAAAATAATATAAAACAGAAATTGTTGTTCGTCCATTTATCACCTTATAAAACGAAAGAAACTTTTCGGACAACCTAATAAATCAAAGGAGAATATCACGTTGATCGATACCGAATATCATTTTGAAATCATTCTTTCCAAACTCCACGATATTACAATTAACGGAACATCTTGTATTTTCACTGCTTATCTCTCAAAATGTTATTCAATTTCGTAGAACGATAATGACGAAATAAATTTTTGTTATACGCAGGAGCGACATGCCAACCAACGGCTACTCGACGGACGAAAGCGTGTACACGAGGCTAGCCGCACACATGGAGCTTCTAACCAGCCGTGGATTGAAAACAGAAGCCATGTGGCCGCAGTGGTGTTCCCAGAATCCCGGCAAATGTCTCTGACCGTTCGCTAGCCCGAACATAATCGCCTTCGCCTGGAATTGTACGCGTAGACACGATAATTGCGTGAATGGAAGACGTTACACGAGGTGGTTCTGCCCGCCACTTTCGCTAGAACACGCCGAGCTTGTAGATCGTTGCAATATCACCGTCGATAGAAGCTCGTTGATCGTTTTAACCGTGACGAGACCGAGTCTCTCGAAACTATCGGTTGTTCGATAACGATTTTCGTTCTACGAACCGATCCACGAAGACGTGGACGTCACGTGAGAGACACAGGACGACCTAGTGCGGAGTACTCGAGAGAAGCAATCGTCGAGAGCGGAAGATGACGATGAAATTCCTCCTAGAAGTCAAGAAGTCAAATTGAAAGTCCTTGGTGATCCCCAGTTGGAGAATTTATTTCTACAGAAGAAAGGGAAGGAAGTTTTCGAGCGTTTCACTGGCTTTTTCATTCTTGCCGGACGTTGAAGGCACAACGACACAGATTCTTCTTGGGTTTCGTTTTTCTCCCTGGTACGAAAATGATATAGGCAGAGTATTTGATATTCGTACGAGACTATGTACGACAGATTATACAGGAAGGTAAAATGAACAAGGTCAATTCAAAGATACACAGAGCGCGATTTTTTAATGTTACGCGATGCCTGGTCGTAGCTCGATGCCATACTTTTCGTTCGAAGTGCCTTTCCAATTGTAATTCTACTCGTTGTTGTACGATTTCATGTGTAAACACCGTGCGCGTTCCTATTGAAAGATCCCGATGACGGGCATCGAGATCGTCGCATCGTCCTCTCGTCTAATCCTACCACCTCTGAGTGTCTTTTTGATGCTCCGGAATTTTTCCAAGGTGCTTTTGATATTTAATTTTTAATGGAAATAGTGGAATCTATCGTCGTGATATTAAGTATTCTATTCCTTACTTATTTTAATAAACTATAAATCTATCAATTCTTATTTTAGCGATTGGAAATTACACGTCTTATTTAAAGCGTTCTATATTGCAGGATAATTTAGGATATCGGAGGAATTCTCTAATATCAATTATCTCAATTATTATACATATATTTTAATTCTTGTGACGAACTTAAACGATAAGCCGAGGAATTTGTCCAATAAAAATTTGTACATACAGAGTGAGTTATAACGAGTGAGTAATCAACACACTTTTATATAAATAAAAATACGCCATCTCAATATATGTCTAACGTACATTAGTTTTCGAGTTATGGATGGTTGAAGAAGATTTTCTAAGCTTTCGCTCGTATATATGCTATCTGATTAACGAAAACTCTCGTTTGCTGTTACTTTTACTAAGAAATTAAGTACGATAAAAAAGTCTAGGCAAAGACATACCATCGAATAAAGCATAGAAACGGCATTCAAGGTGGTAAAATTAGAAAAGACAGTCCATACACTCGGTAAACGAGAAAAAAGACGTTCGACGTAAGACACTACCGATCCTTATGCCTACTTTCCTCCGTTAAAGGATTCCTGTGATCAGGAGACTGAAAATTTGTCACACGATAAAACGAAGAGTGGCCGTCAGAAACGGAAATCACGGCGCCAATCCGCATAGGCTTCCCTCTTTAAACTGCCAGACTTAGGTCCTACATAGAACAAAATCCCACAAATACCAAACCGTATTCCAAATGAAGAGCATAGTCGAGTAATAAAATGAATTGTGTAAGAGGAAACGTTCAAGGAATTCTATTCTTTGGCAGCATACGCGTATCCCTCGAAGCCAAAGAAACCATAATACTTTGTACGATAATTACCTTCCCGTTCGTAACGAGGATCGTAAAGAAGCCCTGTCAGATTATTATATATAAAAGAAGTTTCTTGACGAACAAACATCGGGAATCGTTCGAGAGAATCGTTCAACAATTCTTGAAGAAAGAAAATGTCGCGGATCTGTAAGACCGAGCGTCCAATCCGTGCTTCGTGTCTTTTCTAATTAATTGTAAACGCGTTCGGAGGAGTTCGTCTTGATGTTAACGAGATACTATCTCCGAGAGATATAAAAATGGCCTATTGATGATGAATAGCCGTGAAGATTTGTAAATAATACGATCATCGTATTGGAGGTGGCTGACGAGCAACTAGATAATTAATAGAACGATAACGGGAGGAAAAATGAATCGTATGTACTTACTAACAACTTACCGACATCGATGGCTGTAAAATAAAAGTGATTTTAAGCTCGACCCTGCTGGATCCGGTGCGCAAAATCATCCGCTGTGTGTGACGTCTTGCGTGACGTTTGTTGGGTATTTTCGATCATTTAAAAGATTTGTAAAGGATTTTTAGAGGAAGAGAAGTAACTCGGTACGTTGTCTGTAAAATTGTTTCGCTGTTTGAAAAACGTTAATGGAGAAACGATAAAAATTGCACGCGGATGATTCCCCAAGTTGATCTACGAAGGAATGCAATCTGTTGTAAAGTGTGATTGGTGTAAGTTTAACATAAAACAAATTTTGAATACACCGGTTCTCGTCGTTCTTTTGTACCCTGGAGAATTTTATTCCTCCTCCATCTTGTCCGTCCAGAAAGCCACGCTGGATAGTATGATTTCGATTGTGATTTCTTACGTAAGCGTGAAAACTATGCAGAGAAATTGTTTTGATGATATATCAAGAAATTGTAAATCGAATTTTTTCATAATTTTTACTCTGCTCCGATAGGAAAGACAGAATGTCGTTCCTGCGATCGATGAAAGTTTTGTCTTTGTTCAGGTGTTGTTTGATTTCTAATCATCGCTAAAATAATAGCTTTAGTCTACCTATACTTCTGATACAATTGGATGATCGATTACTCCTTGGTGGTTCTATCAATATTGGCTGAGAACCTCGAGAGACTGTTTGGTCTATCATCGTCTTGATGGATGGTACATGCGATGGCCAATCGATTTGCTTTATTGCATTTATCTTCTAAATTGTATAACACAATTTGCAATAAGTAGCGACATTTGTGCCATCGCCCCTTAATAAATACAATTAGTCTTCGAACGGGGTATATTATTATCGATCAGACGTAGAAGTTCAGCTAAATCATTTGCAACCACCATTTGAAGGTCACAGGTGAATTTATTGCCTATTTTCAGGCGTTCGTTCCTAATCGTAGAATTAACCAGTTTTACAAGTTATTTCCTTCTTCGACTATTTCATATTAAATTACTTATTTGTAGTTACCATGCGATATAAAGAGCAGAAGATGGACAAAAATCAACTTATCGTATTTTTCTCGTATGATCTTTATTTTATTCTTTATTTTGTATCTATATCACTGCGAATAAATGGCAAGAGTTTAATAAAGAAACGAGTCATTTGTCAGAGAAATATTACGCGTTAATTATTTCGACAGCGGATTCGCGGATAAATATTCACAGCGAAAGAATCGAAGATATTCGGCTGACACGTAGTTGACTTATTCTACTTCCAGTCTGTCCCTCCTCCAGGTGACTATAGTAGTATAGCTATAGTAAGGAGAAGACAAAGGGCGAGGCATGATCGCAAACATCCCTATAGCCATGTAATCCAGTGAGCTGGTCACTTCAATACCAGATTTCAAAAGGTTCGCATCAGTGTTTCTGTGCTCACTCGTTTATTCTTTCCATTCAATACTTCAAAGATATATTTGACATTACAAAGTTTTCCTAACGTTTCGCCAAACTTACTCTGGACCGTCAACGCTTTAATCAATTTCGTCATCTCGAATGACATTAAGTGTACGAAATGACATCGACTGAAATGGCACCAGCAGCGAAGGTCAACGCAACGTCGAACATCGAACGTTTCTTTATCGAACAAAAACAGAAATGCGATGGATTGATGACAGAATGTAAGTCTAATGTCTTTTATATTCATTTTCTTTTTCACCATTCCGAGAATAAAAAGGGAACAGCGAAACTCTTCCATGAGAAAGACGAGAGTCGTGGGTATAAAAAATAATCTCTTAACCAGCTACGTATCTTTAACAAATAGATCAGAACATAACGTCACAAAACGCAACGTTACAATTTCGCCATTGCCCGCCACATTTTGATGGGCTACTTTGCTGGTCGTATACCGAAGCCTCGACCATCGCCATCCTACCTTGTCCTGAAACTGGCCTGATATACCAGTTAAATTCAGCAGCGAACAATTTGGAGTCGAACGTTCGCGTTATAGCGATGGCCACGAAAGCTTGTCTTCCAAATGGTCAATGGTACACGAATTACGACAATATTCCCGAGAGTAATTACAGTTTATGCGAGTTGTCCGATGAATTCACTACTCGTTACTTCATGGACACCATCCTGGAAATAAATGAGATGACCGACCCTCGAGACTACAGGAACTTTGAATCTTTTCTGTTGGCTGTAAGAATTTTGAGCTTACACGCGTTTATTTATATTTCACGTTATTTTGTCGATATTTTTATCGCGTAAAAGAAATTTCTGCTAACTTCCTCGCGAAAGAAGATTAGATCGCTAAAGTTTATCCACAAGAAGGTAGAATCGTTCGTTTTCGTAACTTCCGAAATTATTTCTGCCATTTGTATCGTGTAATAAATAAAAAAAACTATAATTTTTTAAAACGTCTATTCTATTTAATATATTTTATAGTTATATTTAACCGACGAATTTTATATACGTAATAAAATGATAAGTTTTCCAAAATGTAACTCTATAGATTTAATTTCTGCTTTTGTCGTAGAAATGGCTGCCTATCGTCAGGCTCGTCTCTCAAATCGGCTATACCACATCTTTCACTATGCTGGTTATCGCGATGATCATTTTCTCTCTACTCAGGTACTCGACTAATTGTGTTTCTTTCCCTGTCTCGGTTCTTGTTGTAACGATCGGTTGCCTCGCTTAGAAAACTCAGAAATCCCAGGAACAGGCTTCACATGCATCTGTTCGCTTCTTTCATAATGAGGGCGTTCATGGCACTGATCAGAGACTGGATCTTCGTCGATGGCATTAGACGGACAATGGACGTTGTTTATCTCGACGAGAAAAACGCTTTTATCAAGCAACGAAACGTAGGCATGTCAAATATTCGATTGAAAGAGATAGATAAATTGCGAGAGAAAATTGATGGAAATCGATGTACAATTAAGATAATCAGTTTCAGACAATGATCTGTAAGGGCATCACGAGTGTATGGCAGTATTTCATCGTTGCTAATTATTCTTGGATCCTGATGGAGGGTTTGTACCTGCATAATCTGGTCGTTTGGGCGTTCTGTGCGGATAGTTCAGCCATTAATTTGTATATTTTACTGGGCTGGGGTAAGATTATACGGACGTAATTTATTATACGATTAATTAAGTACATAATTATTTGACGACGTTGCAAGACCATTCGAGTACGTTTCAAAATTAAGATAAACTGATTCGACGTCGTTGTAAAATTCATTCAAAGCCTTTGAAGGCTTCGTGGTTTCGAGATCAAATCAAGCTCATCCAACATCTTCTCAAATTTACATCAAAGTAATTTAGAAAGTCATTTTAAGATTGGATATATTTAAAAATCCTTCGAATTATTTAAAAAAAAAAAAAAAACGTTCAGCGTCGTTTAGAGAACCCTGACACGCACATATCACGCGTTTAATAAAGATCGCGTAATACGCGTTAGAAATACGAAGGACAGAAATAGGAGGTGATTTTCATTTGTACAATTAAGGATTGCCTGTTTTCGTGGTTGTTCCTTGGATAATAATACGAGCCACGATCGAAGATACATTTTGCTGGACCACTCACCAAAATCCTTCTTTATTTCTTCTTATAAGGATCCCCATCGTAATATCGATTTTGGTAAGTGACGTACCTTCCAGTAAGAAATTAAGCTCGTTGAGTTAAAAAAAAAAAAAAAGAAAGATTCCTACAGTAGATGCTATAAGGAAATATCTGCAAATAAGAATTACGAATTAATAACTTAATGAACTGTATGTTATTAGTTCAACTTTCTGCTGTTTCTCAACATTGTACGTGTCCTGTTCATCAAGTTCAAGACGTCCGTACATCTGCAACGGAAAAAAATGCAGTACAGGTAAGTTTATAACTTGGACTCTTTCGTTCGTATCGATTCATCGCTGCTCGATGCTCAACATTTTGTATTGAAGACGAAAGAACGTACTTTTATTGCGATATAAAAGAATAAATGGATTATCACAGTGAAGAATGTATAAATTTGTTTCTCTTGCACAGTAGGTGGGCAAAATCTACTTTGGTATTGGTACCCCTGTTTGGTGCTCACTATACTCTATTTCTGGGGCTCTCCTATCACAAAGATAACCGCGTAGAGCTCGTCTGGCTCTTCTTCGATCAATTCTTCGCCTCGTTTCAAGTACTTCTATTAGCCTTAAAAAAAAGAAATAAAAATTTGTAAACTAAAAGTTTGTAAACTTAGAAAATAAGATAATGCACCATTTCTTCAGGGTTCTTTCGTGGCATTGCTTTACTGTCTGCTGAACATCGAAGTTAGAACGGAAATAAAACGAGCCTGGAGGATAAGATGGTCGAAAAAAGCGAACCTCTGCTTGTCAGCGTCTCGAGAATCGAGAAGAAGAAAATCTACTCGCCAATGCAAACGATCGAACGATTATGATCATCCAACAGTCTTTGGTACCACTGCGAGGAATGCATTACGATCGAATGATTATTGGCCAAATATGCTAGAAATGGAGACGAGATAGAAACAGCTTTAAAAAGAAACACTTTTATATCTGCGAATTTTATATCTTTATATCCAGCTTTTTTTGTGTATTTTATTTATTTTTAAATAAGAATCCAGATTCTTCTATGTGTAATAATTAATTTCGTATTACAGTATAATTATAAATTTTACAGTTGGGCGTATTTTGATTCTTTTCTATTTTTCTAATTAATAATACGCAGCCTTTAGCTTTATATATTTTTATATCACTTCATTACAATCAGAAAATCTTATCGTTTAAAGAAAATTCCAATGTAATATTTTTAACGTTGAGGACTATATATTGTACAACTATGATATATTTTATGCAATTGGTAATACAATGAAAATAATTATTCCTATAATTAGTACAGTGCATATATCATTATTAAAGCACATCTGTCCAAGAAAATACGTGACTTTTTCAACCGATAACGACGACTGTACGTTCCTATATACCAACAGGCACTGAAATATCGATCATACTGTTCCTGACGCTATCCTGTTCGTGCTGCACCCTCGCGTTTATCGCTCACTTTGCGACATTTGTTTTTTTAATTAAAAAATCTCACCAGATTCCCTCAATTAATTTCTTTTCTCTTCTACATTCTCCAACTCCTTCGATATCTCTCAACCCGTTGTCACGTAACATCGCATATACGTAATATCGTGTCACACACGTGAGAACGAAAATCTGATTACAGTCCAAAAAGGCTACATTAAATTTGTTTATTTCCACGAAAAAATGACGCTTGAAAAATTTAATTCCTGTCTTTTATTCACCTTCTCCTTAATTAATTGCTATGTTCGCCTTTCGAGTTGTCCATCTCTTCATTCAGTTCTCTACACAGTTATACAATTACACTCAGATACAATCTATCCAGCACGCAAGAAGCGCCAAACGAGTGTATAATAGATAGATAGAGAGAAAAAGCTGTCGAAAAGCATAACAACCCCTTCTTTGAAATTCGTTCCTTTGAAAAGTCGCGTGGCAAAAGTCACGTGCCAGGAAGGGGTGAGGAAAGGCGTCGAAAAGACAGGGGTTGAGTAACGAAGCGTGAACTATGTCATGACATGCGCGACCACAAGAAACATTAATCGAAAGCCGAACAATTCAAGTGCGGTTCGCCTCATCTCGTCTCTCGTTACGAGGATGTAATCTGCAACGCGTGTTGCATGGCATAATGTATATTATATCGTCGTGTGAATGTGATTACTCGGAGCACTGTTGAATCCTTTATCGTCGAGCCCTTGTAATTTGTCAGAAGAACTTGTGTAATTTCTACATTTGTATCTCGTAGTTCGATAAACCCTTTTACCTTAAAAACTTTTTATTCGCGTTCCTTTTTATCGTACTGTATAATATCTTCTTTGTCGACAGAAAGGACATTTTCGATTTTCACCCCTTTCGATCGTTGCTCTTGCGTAAACGAACGAAGAAATTTTTAATGATTCCAGGAAGCTTCTAACGTAGAATTGAGACGAGAAATAACGCGTAACGATAATAATACGATTATATTTCCCTCAAACTTGACATATTTTCTTACGTTAAGGGTGATACGGATGCGTCGAAAGTGACGCGAAGAACGGAGAGTTAATGACGAAGATTGAGACTTTAAAGCGAACTTAATTAATAAAACATCGTAAGGGGAAAAAGAATAAATGCCGACGATTTTAGAGTAGCTATCAAAGGAAGCATAAAGTATCGCCGATTCTTTTATCGTGTACTTAAAAAAGATCGAAACAAGTAGCGAAAGAAAAGGAAGAAACGTACACTTTGTTGAAATCAATTTCTCTTGTCCCAAAAGCATATCAATACGAAAAAAAAAAAACAAGAAAAAACGGAGGAACACAACCACAGCATACAAACTGCTACCTCGCGTAAAATCCTCCGGTCGGAAAAACAAAAGTTGAACGATTCTGAAGAGAAGGAAGAAGAATGCACCTTGTTGAAATCAATTTCTCTTTCCCCCAGAAGATACCGATGTAAAGAGACGAAGAAACAAAACCAAAGCAAGCAAACTGCTGTCAAATAATCCAAAGTTGCGTGACGATCGCTGTGCCTCGCGTAAAATCCTCCGATCGGATAAACAAAAGTTGAACGATTCTGAAGAGAAGGAAGAAGAATGCACCTTGTAAAATCAATTTCTCTTTCCCCCAAAAATAGCAGTATGAAAAGACGAGAAAACAAAACGAAAGCGTAGAAACTGGCAGGAAATAATCCAACGCTTGCCCGACAATCACTATTCCAAATTTCTCACCTATAGTCCTGCGATCATGCACGCAGAAGCTGTACAATTCGCATGATCGATAAAATGGTCCATCCATTCCCGTACTCGCATCCACGAGGAGCAGAAGCGTCCCATGGTCCGTGACAGCGACGCGATGGCGACCGGTTTGGGGCGGTCTCACCCCTTGTTTCTCGCGATACCATTGGAGAACCAAGGGGATGCTGCACGAGAGAGACGAATGAACAGAGACCGAACGATGAACGACGAAGGGATGTTTTCAGGGGCGTGGTTTCAGCAATATACAGATGATCCTTGAAATCGTTCCTCGGGGTGCATCCTGTCCACGCGACAGCCAGAAATCTTATCAGAGACATCGTCTATCTCGTCGAGTAATCGTGTTTGACTGATTCACAGGGTGAAAGGTATTTTTATGCTTGGATGGTTTTGTAAGAAAAGAAGTTTGGAAGATATAAAGCATTGAATACAGTGGTGCGATATGTTTTTGAAGTATGTAAAGAAATTGACAATCTGTGAGTGACGGTGGTCAGTTGAAGTCTCAAATAATACAGGTGTAAGTTTCTGAATTAGTTTAAAAATTTGATTAATAGGAATTGTTATGTTATATCAATAGGAAGAGAGAGAGAGAGAGAGAGAAAGAGAGAGAGAGAAGTAAACATATAGAGAAAACTTTGCTTTAGATTCATAAAAATTTTTGATGTGTCATCGAAGTGCTTTTTCAGTGAATTACTATGTTTGTTGTAACATGGATGCGTTTAAAGATAATTTAAATAATCGTTCAATTATTAAATTTGTTAAATATTCGTTGAAAAATACATAGTGCGAGCAGAAAGGATAGTGTCGAGGTGTAAAAAGTGTGTTACGATATTCCTTTTGGCAGATACATTTACACCGTACGAGGTATAATACAATTATAAAGAACGAAATACTTTTACAGAGGCAAGACAGTAATTTTTCGACGTTAATTATCGGCGAAGGAAAAATGAATTATTTTAAAGAATTGGAAGACTTATCGAAGACGAGAGTAGAAACTGTGCAGCGATCGTTTAGTGAGTTTCTAAACTTTGCTTCGCTTTCGCTTGCTTTTTAATCGAATGTCTAAAATTTAAAATCGATTCTAATTATAAAAAATGAAATAGTCGAATTCCGATACATTCGTGGAATAATAAAATTTGCATGAAAAAAGTGAGAATCGAGGGGAGAAAAGTTGGCAATAAAAGTGAAACGGCATCGAAATCTGGCAAATTTCATGAATTATTGAAGCAACCGCGAGAAAATGTCCATACGAATTGCTGGTTTACCATAAGAATCAGATTGAACGAGACCGGGGTTTGTTCTGTGTAAATAATTAAAAAGGGATGCGTTGAGTGTCATGCGGACCAGCCAAGTTTTCCTGAATAATAGAATGACACTTTTCGTCGATTTCCATCGAATTTCTCGGAATTTAAGAGCCCCCTGAGCATCGAAACTATTCTTTCTTTCATAGCATCCTGTTCGCCTTTGCTTTTCCTCGTTTATTCATCCATACTGCGCCATTTTCTTAAACTGATTTCCTTAAACTCTATACGCTTTGCATCTACGGGAATTTATAAAGTACCCTTCAGGTATTATTCTTTTATTTGATATTTCACGATAAAGAAAATTTATAGGAAAGGGCGTGTGCGTTAGAGAGACGATTAACCCTTTCTGTTGTTCGTTGCACTTGTTTTCACGCGTATGTCGAATACGTATGACAAATATTTGACCAACTTATTACGTTTCCCCTTTATTCCGAATTTTTCCTCAACGCTTATTCCCTTGAGATTCGATTACAGCGGGTAACTCTGAACATCGTCGAAACGACGACAGAAACTGACAGATTATTTATTAATCTACCTTGAATCTACACGATCGAACGATATATTACGTTTCAGGTTTAAAGCACGAAAATGGATGCTTCACTGGCAATATCCGTTCTCAATAATTCGAGCCTTTATACGCGAAGAAATTGAATGTGTTAATTTATTAAGGAGAAGGAAGAGGAAAGGAGAATTATCTTTCTTCTCGCGAATTCCTATTGATCGAAGGCAAAATGGCGAATGGCGGTCACGGTGTGGTTGTAAACGGGGTTGGTGCACCTGGTGCTGGCACCCTTTCGAGGGAAGAAAGACGTCGACGCAGAAGAGCGACGCAAAAATATCGAACTGCACACGCCACGAGGTAAAAGTTGCGTAAACATACGTGTAAATTATCTAAATACCTTTAATTATCGTTAAATGTCATCATTTCCTATTAATCTCCTATATTTAACGCGGTTAAACTTTCATTTTTACACTTTCTGCGTCTCTCTGTATCATCTAGATCGCTCGAAGCTTGCAATTTTGATCGAAAGATTGGTATTTTATTAATTTTGACTAAGAAATATTTTGTAATCTCGGAGAACGCTGCTTTATTATATCGTTCGAAGTATTTATTTGTTACATAAACGTATAGCATCGATCTTGCGAAATTACCGAAACTGCTTTAATCGTTTAATTTCAACCGCTTCCTCGATTTCTTCTTCTTGAACAATCAAGATCTCAAGTATAAATCTTGAATTGTTAAAATTAAAATAACAACAAATCTTCGATGAATATTTTGATACCTTCGTTGCAGAGTTGGAACTTTGCATGTTAATTATTTATTCGTCACAGGGAAAGGGTTCGAGTAGAAGCTTTCAATTTAGCCTTCGCAGAGCTTCGCAAGCTTCTGCCAACTTTGCCACCGGACAAGAAACTCTCGAAGATCGAGATCCTACGACTGGCCATCTGCTATATCGCCTACTTGAACCACGTGCTCGAGGCTTGAACCGACCAGGAGTCGCTCTATTTTTGCAAAACCTAATCCTGTGTCATCCGGCATGACACTTCGATCACGGCAGAAGAAAGTATAAACCTTCCCAGTTTTAATATTTTATTAATATACATATACGTAACTCGATCTTTTGTAGATAATCGAATTGATAGGAAGTTGTAATAATTAATCATTGGAAATCGACATCGTTCTTATTATTAATGCGATATTTATGCTGCAAATGTATATTAAATTAATACGAATCGCTTTATCACTCTTCCTAAATATCATGAAAAGATTGCGATTAAGAAACACTCTCATAGAAACTGCGTTTATCGTAAAATATTTTACACATTTTGGATATTGCAATTTCATTTCTTAATTTCCAACGTAAAATAAAAATAACCAAGCATTTCTGTTAAAACGTCGATAAGACTTTGTTAAACGATATTAATATTTTGTTGACTGGCTGTTTTATATAAAATCTGACAGCTTAATTTTAGACACGAAAACACGACGAGTTTACTCGTGACTGATCGGCAACGCGTTAAAAAGCGATCATCTCGTTTATAGAACTAATTTCTTGCAAAGAAGAACCTGTTCCGTGATAACTCCTATCACTGTCATAGTATTTCAATCGTTTCAAGTGTCGCATACTCGAAGAACGTTCAAGTGCAACTATTCGAAATCGCCCGGAAGAATGACCGAAACTCTTAAATCAATCTCGTTCCGTGAATTATCTCGATTCCCGAGGGATCTTCACGCCCCACGAGCCCACGTATCCTAAATTCTCCGTTCTGTTCGCATAGTCGTACAATCGAACTCACCGAACCTCCCTATTTACCGACCATCATCGAACGAAACAGACTTTTCGACTGTAACACAACGAGACGAGCTGTAACTTCACGGCTCGTCGATTTCACTTCTCGTTTCCATTTTTCTCCTGCAATCTTTTTCCACGAGATTCGACGTGAGAATAATGGAAGTGGAATTTTTATGGAGTTTTGCTTGGTCAAAGTGCATTATGATAACGAATTGCACTCGATTTTCATTGCAATGGAAGGATCTCTCACAGGCAACGACGTTAACTTTCAGTTTTCGTATATTAGTATATCCTTGGTTACTGTGTTGATCGTTAAGGGAATAATTAAGTAAGAGTAATAAATAATCAGGCGAGGCAACGAAGATGCTAGAATGAAACGATCGTAAAAAAACGTTGTACCTTAGAGTTTGATCGACGAAGACGTATCGATTGTCTCGTGAGAAATGAGATAAAAATCCATTATTGTCCTCTTTCACTTGTGTTAGTCTTAAACAAAGCTCTACAAATTTCATTTTTACTTTCTTACGACTTTCGTGTGAAGAAGTTTCTTTAACTCGGCGCTTTCGCCACGGCATCCTCGGAACTCGGAACGTTTTCGATACATAAGTTGAAGCAATTTCTGTTAGTAAGAAAAAAATATACATGCGTAAGTATTCCAGCATTTCATACAGATGATATATAACACGGTGTAGAACGTATGAATGAAAATAATGATTTTGTGTCATACTATATATGAGATAATTGAGGACATATACATATTTATGTACGTTATAAATAAATTAAATTAACTAAAATATAATATTCTGTATTCGATTCAATAGCAAAATTAAACACATTTAGGACGTTCATAATTTTTCACCTATATCGGATACTATTATTTGATTACATATTAATGCAATCTCTTGAAATGATCTCTTGAATGATGAGTAAGCACTCGAAACTATATTAATCAATCGTCATTCGCGTATCGTGCATAAGGTCAAGGCAAGTTAATACAATTTCTTCGTTATAATTCTCTATTTATGAAGCTCATTCTCACTTTTAATAATCGCATATCCGATACTCGAGTCGCTGTTACTTTTATTTGCACGGAGAAACGAGTCGCGTTAATGTCGCGCGTATGTATAAAATTGAATAATTTTTAACATTTTCTACGTTAATTTCTACAAATAGATAAAAACAAGGACGAAGAATTACGTGGCAACAACAGGCAGAGAAAATAACGATATCGAATCACACGATTGCGTTTCCGAACTTCATAAGTCCAACTGACCATCGATTCAGATTTATACGCAGCTGACTTTGAAACATGTTGCGGTTTGTTGTGCTTTCTGTCATTGCAATTTGTCTACAAATATACGATATAACACATAATCATTGCATACATAATCATAGCGATCGTTGGTCTGTACCGATCTAAGGTGAATACGTAATGAATCTCTTTTTAGTCATATAACATAAAGCATCAGACTGTTTCTTTTGAGAAATAAAAAGATATATTTGCTGGTGTCTTTATTACTTTATATTTTAAGAAGTAAATAAATAACGTAAATTAGTGAAGTGTCAATTTTGAAAACAATGAAATATTTTAAAAATTATCTTCAAGAGAATTTAATCTAATCATTGAACATTACTGGCTAAAGCAAGTATAAGAATATAGAAATGCAAAATAAAATTTTCGCTCAAATTGTAATTACTTTCGTTCTTTTCGTTTATCATTCAGAACGAATCGTCTCGTCATATAAGACACATACGACCTCCCTATGTCCTCTACGTGTCCATCTGCAAAAAAATTGATAACATCAAGAAGTGCCCTTTTCAACGCCATTCGACTCGTGCTTCAAACGTTTTCCTCGTGCAGTAAATAATTTTATCATAACGTGAACTAACGAAGTAAAATGCTTCGTGCTATTTAGAATAGGCTATATCGCATGCCAAATGTCCTCCTGTTTGTTCGATAATATCATGATAATTACTTCCTATCTAACGAAATTTAAACATATCGTAAATAATGCAATTGGAAGCGTTAGTGGAAATTAACGTCATTTTTCGAGAGAAAGGTTTAGCGCGATCTATGGTTCTCGAGCACAGAATACGACGATCTTGAACTTCAAGATCAAGTTGAATTTTGTGGCAACCTTTCGCGTCAAGCTCTACCATACCGAATAGGTACGATCACGCTGTAGAGATTTTGACTCCAATTTTGTTTCATACCGTACGTCATACCTAAAGGATAAATTAAATTAATTGGAGAATATTCTAATGTTCCATGTACGACGCAATATCAATTGAAACATTCCTAGTACATCGCTGATTTTTCACATATATTTAATAAAACAATTAGTGCAATCTTCTGAAGTGATCGTAATCGTTGGAAAAAATATTATTCGATCGTCGCTTAGGTTCCGACGATATCGCATAAGGTCACGTCAAGGTAAATTATCCACTTTTCCTCCGTCATAATTTCATAGATTACATTATGTTGAAAACGTGAAAACCTTTCTTATATCTAATAATTGAATATCCGATATTCGATACATCCGGAAATCGCTATCACCTTCAGTTGCATAGAGAAATGAGTCACGTTAATATCGCGCGTAGATATCGCGCTAGAAAGTTGAACAATTTTTAACATTTTTCATTGATTTCTAAAAATAAATTAAAACAAGTATGAACAATTACAAGGCAACAACCAAGATAATAACCATATTAAATACCATTGCGATACTTCGAAACTTCATAGATCCAGTTAAGCATAAATTTAAATTTATCTGCAGCTGGATTTTGACAACGTTTTTGATCGTCGTGTTTCCTCCCATCATAATTTACATACGAATGAACGATATTAAACGATACATGGCGTATAATATAGAAAGTGTCACATACATGTTCCAATTTATCATCCATGATCTTGGGTACATAAGCATAGTGATCATTGGCCAGTACCAGTCTAAGGTAAATCGTTTCAATTGTTTGGTATAATTTGTTTCTTTCGAAAAATGAAAAAGTATATTGCTGCATATTTATTTCTTATTCTATATTTATAAGCTAAAGTAGACGAAATATTAATCTTTCAAATAAGATGAATTTCATTTATTTGCTAAGAGAATGTTTATTTACTTGACACATCTGAAATAATCAAAATCTATTCACTGAATATTACATTTTTACGTACATCAAACGATTCAATCGCTTCTAAGTTTTTCGTTTATTGTTCAGAATGCAATGACAATGATACAGCGTATTGACAAAGTGGACGAAATCTTCAAGGAACTAGGAATTGAAATCGAGTATCGCAGTTTGTTTCGTCACATGATGATCGTCGGATCCTTCTGGTTATTAAATGCGGTCATAGTATTCGCACTTTTCATAAGGATGTTAATACAACACTCCGCACTGTATACCACGACATTTCTTATATTCACTTACTGTTACAATACGAACACCCAATCAATCATTTTATACGACTACAACACTGTCGTATAGTATGCGAACAATCTTCTTTAATTAAGTCATTTTCCGTGCACGTCGAAGTTTAAACGTTGTTACTTTCCGAAATTCTTTTGCTATTACAGTTGGCTAGGATCGCGATTTAAAAATATAAACCATCTCATGGAAACGTCTATCTTGGAGAATTCTCAAGTAGAAACAGAGGATTCCGATACGGAAACCGTCCTCGAACCGGGTCATAATTTTCGAAACGGATTTCAATTGGACAATTGTATGTCCGAAGGAACTGTGAAAGTTTTACGAGTAAATTCCACTAACAACACTCGAAAGTTGAAACAAAGGCCACTGTCCGACGATAAAATTCGTTTGCTTCAACAAATCAGGTAAATAAACGTCGAATTAATAACAATTACAGCCACGGATAGTGGCAAGTATAAAAACACGGAAAGAAAATGATAAAACAATGTTACGAGACGAAATTGTCTTTGCCAATTAAAGCTATTGCACCATTTCACCTTTTCTTTTAATTCTTTAACTAAATCGAGAGCTCGAGAATTCTTTTGTAAAATGTATCTGTAATTTAAACTTCCTTTTGTCTGTCACTACATATTGTTATGAACTTTTGGACAAATAAAAAGATTTGAATATTTGCCAATTTGAAGATTCGTGCATCTGCGAGTGTGCAACGTATCGAAGATGGTGAACCAAATATTCAACGCTCAAATATTAATATACACGACCGTGATACTGCTAAATTGTAGTATATCTGTCTACTTTTTGTACATGAAATTCTCCAAACCATCTACTCGCATACATTCAATAGAATTAATGATGATGTACGTGTTGAACTGCGTCCTTGCTACACTGAAAATCCCTCTAACGAGCTACGATTGCGAAGATACAGTGAGACAGGTAAAAACTTTGTTCCTCGATTCTTTTCATCCCACTGCGTGGGCCGATCTTCGATGAAACGTATTTTCCTGCTATACTGGAAAATTTTATTAATTACGAATAACAGCGTATTACAATTGGTATATTACCGTTACAGAAAGAATGCTACTAATTTATTTTCTTCGAATACTGTCGGTAATATACACTATCGTTCGTGCGTTAATTTAAAACATTTTCCACTATTCATTTTCCCAATAAAAGCAAGTTTCTGCGATAGAAACAATTTTCATGTTTTCGTAGCGTGCGTACCAGTCGCTGAAGTCACAGTTTTGTGAAATCTTTGCTTGATTGATCCTTTGCTTGAGCGCACCAAGTTACATTATTTTTTGCGAAAAGAAGTAACAAGTTTCACTCGATCGATTTTCAGGCTAACAAAACGATAGGACTCCTCCACGCATGTCCTGTGGACGGGGGAAACGCAAAATTAATAGATGAGGTAAAAGAATTGAAATTTTATTAATTTACATACTGAAAGAAATTATCATAAATAAAGCAGAATTAATCTATCGGTAGATCCTCCAATTTTCTTGGCAAATATCCTACACACAGCTTGAAAAAACAAAATCGGTTCATTATATATTGAACTATGGATTCGTCCGTTACGTTAGTATACTTCTTTACGTGGATTTATTTCTCCTTGAATTTATTGCAAATTTATTCGTATAATTTTCACAGTGTCTCAACTTCGTGATATCTTATTTGGTGATTATGATACAATGGAGCCAACACTTGCTAAAGAACGATCCAACGATAATCACGAACAGAACCACCACCCTTCAAACGTTGCAAGAGAATACGAGCGTAATAGCGTAATAGTACAACGTTGGATACCTTTCGATTGCGTCATGTTATGGAACTATAAAAGCCTCACATAAGGACTGTAATTAAACATTAATAAACTGCACCTCATAGATATAACTTCTTTCGCACAATCACCTTAGGATCTTCAATCGTTGAAGGTATGTTGAGATACGAGGTACATTTGTTCTTCGTCCCTTCAACGTTTTGAGATACAATGGTACATAAAGATCGAACATTTTTGGATGCTTTTATTTCGTTATGTCGTTTCGAAAGCATAATTTGTTAAAATATGCCCGAAGCAAATTGTTTCTTGGCACGAGCGAATTAACATTTTCCTAGATGAAATAACGAGATTCGTCGCGAGAATTGTTTGTATATCAAAAAATATATGTTTGCCAAGAAAATTAATAACATCAGGGCGTTCAACGTCATTTCATCGTTGCTTGAAAGGCTTTTGCCACGCAGTAAATGATTTATTTCTTGTTTCCTCATTAGTATTATGTTATTTACTTCCTATCTGACTACGACATGCAAACATATATATGATGCATCGATACAAACGTATTCATGCCACGCAATACCAATTGAAACACTTCAAGAACATTAACAATTTTTCAAGTATATCGAATGTAGCAATAAGTGCAATTTCCTAAAGTGATAGTAGACATTCGGGATTATGACCATTATTCTATCATGAAGTACCATTTGTCGACAACGAATGAAATCAAACTAATTGCTTTTTCTACTTTATAACTTCCTACATTCCTATGACATTCTATTAATGAAACTCTGTCTTACTTCTAATAGTTGCATATGCAATATCTGAGTCCCCATCGCCTTTAGTTGCACAGAGAAACGAGTCACGTTAATGCCGCGGGTTAATATCGCTGAAGAAAAGTTAAAAATTTATCCACGTTTTCTACTTGCAATTTAAAAAATAGACCAAAGCAAGAATGAAAAATTACGAGACGACAACAAGGATAATAACCGTATTGAATTACGTGGTGGCACTGAGAAACTTCATAGATCCAAGAAAACAACGATTCAAATTTATATGTAGCTGGATTTGGTGCACATTGTTAGTTGTTGTGCTTTCTGTTTTCACAATTCAGGCACAAATACAAAATATAAAATATCACATGGTGTATAACATAGAAAGCGTCACATACATGTTCCAATATATCACGCACGTATTTGGATACATAAGTATAATAATCATTGGTCTGTACCAATCCAAGGTGAAAACAAAATGGATCTTTTTTTAATTATATAGTAATGGAATTTTTACGCAAATTTAATAACTCGATTACCTTTGTTTTTACTCGTTTATTACTCAGAACGTATCGACGTTGATACAACAGATCGACAAAGTGGACGAACGTTTGAAGAAATTGGGAATTGAAATCGAGTATCGCAGTTTGTTTCGCCATATAACGATCGTCGGATCATTCTGGTTGTTAAATGCGGTCGTAACATCAGCAATTTTCATAAGGATTTTATTACAAAATATTTTATCGCCACCGGCAGCATTTATTACCTTTGCTTACTATTATATAACGAACGCCCAATCGGTCGTATTATACGACTACAACACAGCGATTTAGTATGTAAACAATTAAAAACAGATACCGTTCATCTGTACCATCATTCTTCATTTGGTTATATTCGATATTTTCGTTACATATTTGCTTTAAAATATTTCAAAATAATTCTTTCCTTATTTTTCGAAATTCTACTGTTATTACAGTTGGCTAGGATCGCGATTTAAGATGATAAACGAGCTTCTGAAAACGTTCCTCTTAGAGAAATACGAAGTAAAAGCAGAGAAATCCAATACGGAGACCATCTTCGAACCGAGTTATAATTTTCGAAATAAATTTGAATTGAACAGTTGGTTCTCCGGACGGTCTTTAAATGTTCCAGAAGTGTCCACGATGAGCGGCATTTCGAATGTAAACCAAAAGATCGTCCAAGAAAAAGTTCATATACTTCGACAAATTAGGTAAATAAAAATCGAATTAATAACAGTGACAGCAACGGAACATTGTTCGTTTCTTATGTTTTCAATGGAATGGGCGACGAAAGACATAAAGCTATATTATAAAACAAAATTTTATTCGTCGAATAAACCTATCATTCGATATACCCTTTTAATTTTGATCCGGAAATTTGTAAATTCTCAAGTATAACGCAACACAAATTTAACCATTCATTTGAGTGTCAGTATGTATTATTTTGCATATTTCGACAAATAAAAAAATATGAAAATTCGCAAATTTGAAGGTTCGTGCATCTACAAGTGTGCAAGATATCGAAGATGGTGAACGATATATTCAACGCCCAAATATTAATACATACGATCACGACACTGCTACATTGTACTATATGTGTCTACAGCCTGTACATGAATCTTAACAGAGGGCATAATTTTATAGTAGATCAATTAGATATGACATTGATGTATATGTTGGACAGCGTGGTTGGTACCTTGAAGATCGCTTTAATGAGCTACGACTGCGAATATACAATGAGACAGGTAAAACATATATTTGCTGCATTGGTCATTTCTCACCCAATCATATTTTCTTCAATTATGAATAATAACTTGCTATTTGGGAATTAGTATATCGTTGGGAAAAATACTAACAGTTAATTTTGATTCGTTTCAAAGGCTATAATACATACCACCATTCGTGCATCGATTTTAAAAGGTTTTCATTATTCGATTTTCCAATAAAAACAGATTTCTCTGCAGAACAACTGTCATATTTTTGTAGTATACGTATAGATCGGCTATGTCATATTTTTATGAAACGAACATGTTGTATGTTATAAGACGTTTACGTTCTTTAGTAGGAATGCACGAAATTTTGCCACTGTTTTGGAAAAAGCAAGTAACAGAGATTGACACGGTCAACCGTTTTTCAGGCTAACAAAACGATAGGAAACATCCACGCGTATCCTGTGCACGAAGGAAACGCAGAATTAACGGATGAGGTAGAAAAATGGAAATTTTATTCATTTACAGGTCAAAATGAAATTATCATAAGTAACGTAGAATTAATCTGTTGGTAGATCCTGCATTTTTCTTGGCAAATATCGTACACACAACTTGAGAAAACGAAATCAGTTCATTATATATTGAACTATGGATTCGTCCGTTCTGTTAGTATACTTCTTTACGTGGATTTATTTCTCCTTTATTTATTTATTTATTGCAAATTTATTCGTATAATTTTTACAGTGTCTCAACTTCGTAATATCTTATTTGGTGATTATGGTACAATGGAGCCAAAGCTTGCTAAAGAACGATCCAATATCGATCACAAACGGAACCATCACCTCTCAAACGCTGCAAGAGAATACAAGCATAGTAGTGTAATAGTACAACGTTGGATACTTTTCGATAGCGTCATGTTATGGAATTATAAAAGCCACACATAAGAATTGTAATTAAACATTAATAAACTGCACCTCATAGATATAACTTCTTTCACACAATCACCTTAGGATCTTCAATCGTTGAAGATATGTTGAGATACGAGGTACAAGATACAACGTGAGGAAATATATTTAAAAGGATCTTTGTCCTTCGTCTCTTCAACATTTCGAGATAGAATGGTACATAAAGATCGAACATTTTTGGATGCTTTTATTTCGTTATGTCGTTTCGAAAGCATAATTTATTAAAGTATGCCCGAAACAAATTGTTTCTTGGCACGAGCGAATTAACATTTTCCTACATGAGATAACGAGACGCATCGAGAGAAGCGTTTGTATATTAAAAAATATATTGTTTGCCAACAAAATTAATAACATCAGAGCATTGCCTCTTCTACGTCATATCTCCGTTGCTTGAAAGGCTTTTGCCAAGCAGTGAATTATTTATTCCTTGTTTCTTCGTTAGTATTGTCGATGCAAACGTATTCATGCCACGCAATGCCAATTGAAACTTTTCACGAACATTAATAATTTTTCAAGTGTACCGAATGAAGCAATAAGTGCGATTTTCTGAAGTGATCGTAATCATTCGGGACTATAACAATTATTCTACCATGAAGTAGCATTCATCGATAACGAATGAAATTAAATTAATTGCTTTTCCTACTGCGTAATTTCCTACATTCCTATGACATTCTATTAATGAAACTCTGTCTTACTTCTAATAGTTGCCTGCGCAATACCTGAGTCGCTATCACCTTTAGTTGCACAGAGAAACGGGTCACGTTAATGCCGCGAGTTAATATCGTTGAAGAAAAGTTAAAAAATTATTCATGTTTTCTACTTGAAATTTAAAAAATAGACCAAAGCAAGAATGAAAAATTACAGGACGACAACAAGGATAATAACCATATTGAATTACGTGGGGGCACTGCGAAACTTCATAGATCCAAGAAAACACCGATTCAAATTTATATGTAGCTGGATGTGGAGCACGTTGTTAATTGTTGTGCTTCCTGTTTACACAATTTCTGTACAAATACAAAATGTAAAATATCACATGGTGTATAACATAGAAAGCGTCACATACATGTTCCAATATATCACGCACGTATTTGGATACATAAGCATAATGATCATTGGTCTGTACCAATCCAAGGTGAAAACAAAATGGATCTTTTTTTAATTATTACAGTAATGGAATTCTTACGCAAATTTAATAACTCGATTACTTTTGTTTTTACTCGTTTATTACTCAGAACGTATCGGCGTTGATAAAACAGATCGACAAAGTGGACGAACGTTTGAAGAAATTGGGAATTGAAATCGAGTATCGCAGTTTGTTTCGTCATATAACGATCGTCGGATCATTCTGGTTACTAAATGCGCTAGTAGCATCTGCAATTTTCATAAAGATTTTAATACAAAAACTTTTACCGCCTGTGACAGCATTTATTACCTTTAATTACTGTTACATAACGAACGTCCAATCAATCGTATTATACGACTACAACACAGCGATTTAGTATGTAAACAATTAAAAACAGATACTGTTTATCGTCTGTACTTTCATCCTTTATTTGATTATATTCCATATTTTAATTACATATTTGCTCTAAAATATTTTAAAATAATTCTTTTCCCTATTCTCCGAAATTTTGCTGTTATTACAGTTGGCTAGGAACGCGATTTAAGATGATAAACGAGCTTCTCGAAACGTACCTCTTGGAGAAATACAAAGTAAAAGCAGAGGAATCCAATAAGA
Source organism: Bombus haemorrhoidalis (assembly GCA_014825975.1). Classification (NCBI taxonomy): domain Eukaryota; kingdom Metazoa; phylum Arthropoda; class Insecta; order Hymenoptera; family Apidae; genus Bombus; species Bombus haemorrhoidalis. Next base: position 11,572,493 of record CM026169.1, read on the forward strand.
AGACCATCTTCGAACCTGGTCATAATTTTCGAAATAGAATTGAATTAAACAATTGGTTGTCCGAGCGATCTTTGAATGATTCAGGAGTATCTACGACAGGCAGCGTTTGGAATGTAAACCAAAAAATCGTCCAAGAAAAAGTTCATATACTTCGACAAATTAGGTAAATAAAAATCGAATTAGTAACACTGACAGCAACGGAACATTATTCGTTTCTTATGTTTTCATTATTCGTCGAATAAACTTATCGTATTATTCGATACTCCCTTTTAATTTAGAGCTGAGTATTTGTAAACTCTCTTGTACAACGCAACACAAATTTAACCATTCATTTGTCTGTCAGTACGTATTACTTTGCATATTTCGACAAATAAAAAAATATGAAAATTCGCAAATTTAAAGGTTCGTGTATCTACAAGTGTGCAAGGTATCGAAGATGGTGAACGATATATTCAACGCCCAAATATTAATATACACGATCACGACACTGCTATATTGTACTATATGTGTCTACGCTTTGTACATGAATCTTCACAGAGGGCTTAATTTTATAATAGATCAATTCGATATAACATTGATGTATATGTTGGACAGCATGATTGGCACCTTGAAGATCGTTTTAATGAGCTACGACTGCGAATATACAATGAGACAGGTAAAACATATATTTGCTGCGTTGGTCGTTTTTCACCGAATCATATTTTCTTCAATTATGAATAATAACTTGCTATTTGGAAATTAGCATATCGTTAGAAAAAGTACTAACAATTAAGTTTGATTTAACGATTATAATATGTACCACCATTCGTACATCGATTTTAAAAGGTTTTCATTATTCGATTTTCCAATAAAAGCAGATTTCTTTGCAGAACCATTGTCATATTTTTGTAGTATACTCATCGATCGGCTATGTCATATTTTTATGAAACGAACACATTTTATATTGTAAGATGTTTACGGTCTTTGGCAGGAATGCACTAAATTTTGCCACTGTTTTGGAAAAAGCAAGTAACAGGGTTTGACACGATCAATCGATTTTCAGGCTAACAGAACGATAGGAAACATCCACGCGTATCCTGTGCACGAAGGAAACGCAGAATTAACGGATGAGGTAGAGAAATGGAAATTTTATTCGTTTACAGGTCAAAAAGGAAATTATCATAAGTAACGTAGAATTAATCTGTTGGTAGATCCTGCATTTTTCTTGGCAAATATCGTACACGCAACTTGAGAAAACGAAATCGGTTCATTATATATTGAACTATGGATTAGTCCGTTACGTTAGTATACTTCTTTACGTGGATTTATTTCTCCTTGAATTTATTGCAAATTTATTCGTATAATTTTTACAGTGTTTCAACTTCGTAATATCTTATTTGGTGATTATGGTACAATGGAGCCAAAGCTTGCTAAAGAACGATCCAATATCAATCACAAACGGAACCACCACCCTTCAAACGTTGCAAGAGAATACGAGCATAATAGCGTAATAGTACAACGTTGGATACCTTTCGATTGCGTCATGTTATGGAACTATAAAAGCCTCACATAAGGAGTGTAATTAAACATTAATAAACTGCACCTCATAGATATAACTTCTTTCGCACAATCACCTTAGGATCTTCAATCGTTGAAGGTATGTTGAGATACGAGGTACATTTGTTCTTCGTCCCTTCAACGTTTTGAGATACAATGGTACATAAAGATCGAACATTTTTGGATGCGTTTATTTCGTTATGTCGTTTCGAAAGCATAATTCGTTAAAATATGCCCGAAGCAAATTGTTTCTTGACACGAGCGAGTTAATATTTTCCTAGATGAAATAACGAGATTCGTCGCGAGAATTGTTTGTATATCAAAAAATATATGTTTGCCAACAAAATTAATAACATCAGGACATTCTGTCTTCAACGTCATCTCACCGTTGCTTGAAAGGCTTCTGCCATGCACTAAATGATTTTAAAGTAATATAATGTGAAAACATAAAGTAAAAAGCCTCGTTCTATTTAGGGTTCTTAGGAATAATTTCTTGTTTCCTCGTTAATATCGTGCTATTTACTTCCTATCTGATATGCAAACAAATATAATGCATCGATGCAAACGTATTCGTGCCACGCAATACCAAATGAAACACTTCAAGAGCATTAACGATCTTCCAAGTATATCGAATGCAGCAATAAGTGTAATTTTCTGGAGTGATCGTAATCATTCGGGATATAACTATTATTCTACCATGAAGTACGATTCGTCGATAACGAATGAAATCAAACTAATTGCTTCTCCTACTTTATAACTTCTCTATAACAATATCTGAGTCACCATCGCCTTTAGTTGCACAGAGAAACGGGTCACGTTAATGCCGCCGGTTAATATCGTTTGAAGAAAAGTTAAAAAATTATTCACGTTTTCTGCTTAAAATTTAAAAAATAGACCAAAGCAAGAATGAAAAATTACGAGACGACAACAAGGATAATAACCATATTGAATTACATCGGGGCACTTCGAAATTTCATAGATCCAAGAAAACACCGATTCAAATTTATATGTAGCTGGATTTGGAACACGTTGTTAATTGTGCTTTCTGTTTCCACAATTTATCCACAAATAAAAAATGTAGAATATTACATGGTGTATAACATAGAAAGCGTCACATACGTGTTCCAATTTATCACGTATGTATTTGGATACATAAGCATAATGATCATTGGTCTGTACCAATCCAAGGTGAAAACATAATGGATCTTCGTTTAATTATATAGTAATGAAATTTTTACGCAAATTTAATATCTCGCATACTTTTGTCTTCACCTGTTTGTTATTCAGAACGTATCGGCGTTGATAAAACAAATCGACAAAGTGGACGAACGTTTGAAGAAGTTAGGAATTGAAATCGAGTATCGCAGTTTGTTTCGTCACATGATGATCGTCGGATCATTCTGGTTGCTAAATGTGGTCGTAACATCTGCTATTTTCATAAAGATGTTGATACAAGACTTTCTAACGGTTCAGGCAATATGTATTATCTTTATTTGCTGTTACATAACGAACGTCCAATCGGTCGTATTATACGACTACAACACAGCGATTTAGTATGTAAACAATTAAAAACAGATACCGTTCATCGTCTGTACCATCGTCCTTCATTTGATTATATTCCATATTTTCATTACATATTTTTTCTAAAATATTTCAAAATAATTCTTTTCCCTATTTTTCGATATTTTATTGGCATTACAGTTGGCTAGGGTCGCGATTTAAGATGATAAACGAGCTTCTCGAAACGTTCCTCTTAGAGAAATATAAAGCAAAAGCAGGGGAATCCAATAAGGGGACCATCTTCGAACCGAGTTATAATTTTCGAAATAGATTTGAATTGAACAGTTGGTTCTCCGAACGGTCTCTAAATGTTCCAGAAGTATCTACGACGAGCGGCGTTTCGAATGTAAACCAAAAGATCGTCCAAGAAAAAGTTCATATACTTCGACAAATTAGGTAAATAAAAATCGAATTAATAACAGTGACAGCAACGGATTATTATTCGTTTCTTATGTTTTCAATGGAAAGGGCGACGAAAGACATAAAGCTATATTATAAAACAAAATTTTATTCGTCGAATAAACCTATCATTCGATACACCTTTTAATTTTGAGCCGGAAATTTGTAAATTCTCAAGTATAACGCAATTCAAATTTAATCATTCATTTGGGCGTCAGTATGTATTATTTTGCATATTTCGACAAATAAAAAATTTGGAAAATTCGCAAATTTAAAGGTTCGTACATCTACAAGTGTGCAAGGTATCGAAAATGGTGAACGATATATTCAACGCCCAAATATTAATATACACGATCGTGACACTGCTATATTGTACTACATGCGTTTACAACTTGTACATGGATCTTAACAGAGGATCTAATTTAATAATAGAACAATTAGATATTATATTGATATATATGTTGGACAGCGTGGTTGGTACCTTGAAGATCGCTTTAATGAGCTACGACTGCGAATATACAATGAGACAGGTAAAACATATATTTGCTGCATTGGTCATTTTTCACCCAATCGTATTTTCTTCAATTATGAATAATAACTTGCTATTTGGGAATTAGTATATCGTTGGGAAAAATACTAACAGTTAATTTTGATTCGTTTCAAAGACTATAATACATACCACCATTCGTGCATCGATTTTAAAAGGTTTTCATTATTCGATTTTTCAATAAAAACGGATTTCTTTGCAGAACCATTGTCATATTTTTGTAGTATACTCATCGATCGGCTATGTCATATTTTTATGAAACGAACATGTTTTATATTGTAAGATGTTTACGGTCTTTGGCAGGAATGCACTAAATTTTGCCACTGTTTTGGAAAAAGCAAGTAACAGAGATTGACACGGTCAATCGTTTTTCAGGCTAACAGAACGATAGGAAACATCCACGCGTATCCTGTGCACGAAGGAAACGCAGAATTAACGGATGAGGTAGGCAAATGGAAATTTTATTCGTTTACAGGTCAAAAAGGAAATTATCATAAGTAACGTAGAATTAATCTGTTGGTAGATCCTCCATTTTTCTTGGCAAATATCGTACACGCAACTTGAGAAAACGAAATCGGTTCATTATATATTGAACTATGGATTCGTCCGTTCCGTTAGTATACTTCTTTACGTGGATTTATTTCTCCTTGAATTTATTGCAAATTTATTCGTATAATTTTTACAGTGTCTCAACTTCGTAATATCTTATTTGGTGATTATGGTACAATGGAGCCAAAGCTTGCTAAAGAACGATCCAATATCGATCACAAACGAGACCACCACCTTATACGAAAATACAAGTGTATTAGTATAACTATGCATAGTTCTCGACAGAATCGTATTGTAGAATTATGAAACACGTAGATAAAGTCTGCAAGTGTTAAATATTAATATAATGCGTCTCGTAATTAACATTCCTCTCGCAAAACCGCCGTACAATTTGCAATCTTTACTCATAAATATGTAGAGGTACAAGGTGCAAGACGTACAACGTGACAAAATCTAATTAGAAAAATCATCATTGTTTATCTCGTTGACGTAACTATAAGATATACATCTAATAACGTATAAGAAATGATAGTATTTGAGGACTTTACGAGACACAGTGTATGTTTACTGGAGCTTGACTCAGTATAAAATACCACAACTCGTATGTATCGTAACAAATATATTTAAAGGAAAAAAACACTTACGATGAAACAATATTTTTATTCCCGTATGAATTACAAAAGTATTCTTATCTCTTCGTTATTTTATCAAATTATTGACATCATCAGTGCCACTTGCACACCTTGGATTCCAAGTGCTCCACGTTATTCTCAAATATCGGTATAATTTTTTGTATTGGCTAATCAAACGTGATTCATATTCTTAGAAAAACCTAAGGAAAAAAACATTGCGTAAGATCGTATCCTTCACTTTCCCAACGTTAATATTCTTACTTTCGCGATATTAATCAGACAGTTCTACTATGCGCAATTTTATCCTATAGACTCGTCGTTAACTGTTCCTCATAGCAATTTCATCCTCGTAACGATATCGATCCAGATACGAGCAGGCAATTGTTGTGCTCGTTATTACTTAGCAGCCTATTTAACATTCGTGACACGATAATGATCCGTCAAAATTATTGAGAAAGGATGGCAAAGAAGTAGAGTGTTCAAGTTTATCCACTGTTAAAGTTCACGCGACTTTGATCCGCGATGTTCAAGCCGAAAACTCTCGGGCAAACCATAGTGCCGTCGTTGGTGATGAATTTTCTTTTCGGGATGGGCGTCAGTAACGTTCTTAGCAAAATGTCATCGAAACTGATAGAGTACGCGTACACCCTGTGTGTTTTGATACTGGTTAATGTCGGTGGTATATTAATGATACCTTATTTCAATAAATATTATATAATTAGCATGCTCAGCTTAAGTCGAGTCGCGTTTAAATTACTGATTTACGCGAATCTTTGGACATTAAGCACGTTGATCGTCGCCAGCAGATTAAATGCGCAGGTAAATTGCGCGCTTTGTTTCGAAAAACTTTTATTTTAAATACAGTGACCACAGGGGAAGACACGATACACTTATGTCATATTTTTTGGATGTTATGACGCAGCAACGTTGAAATTCGGTAGATTAGAAACACTCGATAATTACTTTCAGATCGACCGTATTATATTTTTATCTTGGATTAGATATATATCTTTGTCATCCTCTTTCTCATCGTCATATTTTTTAATTAAGAAAAAAAAGAAAAAACAACATGTACAGCAGTAAATTTTCATCCGAGATAGTTTTAAAGAGTCGAAGTTCCAATACCATACGACCGATTAATTTATTCGTAATTTTAATACGTCTTTCGTCTTCTAGAAATTACGTACTTTGATCGCACTTGTAGAATCGAACGATCAAGCAATGGAAAAAATAGGATTGCCACGAATGTATCGTGCGCTGTTCATGTATCAGATAAAGGAATTCATGATTTACGGATTTATCACAGTCGTTTTCATCGCAGTCACTTCCAAATGGCATTTTGCAACATCCACGCCAACGATGATGAAACTGTGCCTTTCCTTCGTAGCCCACGTTCCATTCATAGTCATCTACGTTTCCAGCGTTACCTTCGGCTTTTGGGTCACGTATGAAACCAAATATTCAAAAACAATGCGATAGATATTTAATTACGGTAGAATTCTATTTATAGAAATGAAATTTTAATCAGTGCTCGATTAAGTGAACTCGTTCCAATTATACTTATGCATTATCGTCTACAAAGATGATTCTGTGAATCATCGCTAGTAACGAGAACCGTGACAATGATAAACCATTTACTCCGCTACAAATTACGATAAATAGAGTTCTACTATGATAGTGTTCTAATGAAACTATAAAAAATACAATGTATAAAATATAGGTGCTTGAGGTTGAAGCTTCATCAACTGAATCAATTGCTTCATAGTATGTTGACCACGATGACATCGGAATCGTCATTGCATAAAAGATTTGTACAGATGAAGAACGATTTCGAGAGCAAGAATTTCTGGTCGTTTAGGAATGAACAAGGAAGCCATGGAAACACGAACAAGATAAGATCGATAAAGTGAGATTCTGCGTTGAACGGAAAACCGCGAAACGTTCTCTGTATCGTTTCTCATATGTTATACGTTAATTTGTCTAGCATGACAAGAGATAGTAGAAAATTGTTTAATAGGAATATTTGATATAACGCGTGAGAGAAGATTGAAGATCGCGCGTTTGCATTTTCACCGCGATCTTACAAAATTGTTAAACCGGATAAAGAATTTTTTCGTTCGAAATATTTGAGGAGCGTTTCTATCGAATTGTACAGTTGGAATGTATCAGGTAATTTAACGACATTGCGGTAGAAATATCGTCCCGAAATTCTTCAAATTTAGCCGTCAAATTTAACAAATAAAACCGTAGAAAAGAAATGGATTAAATTTTACTTCAATGGATAATTTAATATCGAGGAAAGTATTAAACGTCGATTTTTAAGAATAAATTTCAGTTTTTGAAAACGAGAGTGTGCGATAAATAGTTTGGACAATATTAAATTATTCATTCATACGAACATACATTTTTTTCAAAAAGGCAACTGCATCTAGAGATAATCAAGATCGTGAAAGTGGTGAATGACACGTTCGGAATGCAGATTCTGTTGCTGATGATCACATCGGTTATCTTCACCGTTATTTTCCTCTACATATTGTACAGAATTATATGGCTGGATCTGACCATGGATGAAATTATAAAAGAACTGGTCTCCGTTATTTGCTGGTTCTTAATTTACGCGTCGCAAATCTTTCACGTGAATCACGTTTGTGCTAAAACGAACTTAGAGGTACAGCATTTTATTAGAAGAAACTATCGATACACATCGATAAACGTTTGAAAGATTAAAGATGTTAATGAACATAGAAGAATATTTTTAAAAAAGAGAGACAAGTATTATTTAAATATGTTTCTCAAAACATATATCTAAAATTGTTCACAGGTAACGATTATGGGCGATGTTATTTGCGACCTGTACGAACCATCCACCAGCAACGAATTTCGAGCAGAGGTAAATATTCAAGACCTGTATAAAAGGGTATGTTGTAAGATTATTAAAAAAAACACATCCACTAAATTCAGATAAAAAATGACATTTTTAGATTCGAAATTTCACCCTACAGCTGATACAAAATCCGGTGGTATTCACAGCTCATGGATATTTCAACCTGGATCACACGTTTATTCAAGCAGTATATGGACCTTTAATTAAATAAGAAATAGAATTTAATATATAGTCAATTTTAATATATAGTTGTTAGCGAGTTATATCATTCTTTAATTAACATTTGTTTTTTCAGGTCATTGGAACGATTACCACGTATCTGATAATTATGATTCAAGTGGGCGATGTGACGAGGTCACGAACCGAGAAAACTCTGAACAATGATTCCGATGAGACTTTATTCTAAGAAACGTATCTCGGTGGAAATTGTACTCGACTTAAAGTTAAATCCAATTTCTTTCAATTCTTTTATTAAAATCATATAATATCAATTAACAAAGTTACAAATTATTTTCATCGATTATAAATCGAACCGTAAGTTGAATTTTCCGGCAAAAAATGATAAATTCATCGAAAAGACCAAAATAGTATCTTGAACTCGAGTTTCTTCACCTAGTTACTGGGATATTCGCCCTGACAATTTTCCGCCAATTAGAACGTGGACAGGGATGATACCTCAATTACACTACCCCCTGGTACGCCCTATACGATTCCAGATGGAGGCGTTAGCCCGTGAAATTTGGTAATCTTGAAACTGGATAGCTCGTAATTCGATGAAAATAGCTACTACTTCGAACAACCCCTAACCGATTTTTTACTTGGCGAAAATAGCGATTAAACAGTCTTGAAAATCTGAATTGAATTACTCTCCGAAGAATCTAAAATGAAATATTCAGAAATGAAACTAAAATGTTTCTCTATTGACTTTCAATTTTTCGAAACTCTGCGTGATTTTAATAAAAAATTAAAGCTTCCAAAATTGTATTAGCACGTAATATTTTCAAGTTTTGGTCCATCTTCAGGAAAAGAAAAGAAATCTGAGAAGAGTCTTGTTTCGATCACTTTCGATTCAACATATTTTCCTAACGTCAGAAAATATCTGCAATTTAAATACAATTTCACGTTTCAATTTTACGTTAAACATCTTCCTAAAATATCACAAAACCATTTTCTTCGATAAAATGAAAACAGTTGGTAAATTATATTTCAAACTTTTCTGTCTGATCTATGTACTCTTTTCTTAATTCTCGTTATTCATTTGTCGCGATATAGCTTTTCTATCTTTTTTTCTTTTATTTGTTTCGTGTGTATGTGTTTATGTAGCTCATTTTAGTATTGCAACTTACGCGGCACGGATAAAATACACGTTTACAACGGGTATAACATTAATTGAGAATTAAGGGTGCGAACGAGCGTAGCCGTCAGGAGCCACCTGCTACCGTGGAATACTGGTGGGGCTAGGAGAATTGATATATTGCACCCAAGGGGACAGAGAGACCAGTTTAGATGGGTGCAAGTACCGTGTCATCCCTAATCCTCTCCCCTCTCGTTAACTAACATTCGTAAGAGATATCTGGGCTTTGTTGCCGATTAAATTATTCCAGTCAATGCGATCGAATCCACGATAGTGTACGTCTGCATGTATAATAGTGCCATGTACAAAAGCGTATCATTAATTTTAAATTTCGAATTTTATTCTAATTGACAAATATTACACTGTCTTTCTTTCTACTCTACATACATGTACGTATTCTATAAAAAATATTATAACTTCTTTAACGTCAGTTTTAAAAGCAAGTTTCGTTTTATATCAACTTAAGAAATATAATTTCTTAATAATAATTTTGCAAAACAATATAATAATAATAATAATAGTGTTAATATTTATTTAATATCGATGGCTGATGGTCATTGAACGGAAACAGAAGGATAGGTTTCCTTGACCAAGGCATATGGTATGGATTAAGATGGAGATTTTAGAAAAGTAAACTCAAACAGGCTGCTACGATTCTAATAATCCGCAAACGTCGTTTATCATGCCGAAACGGATTTACCCTAACAACAGAACACTCCCACTTGAGGGTGCGGGTATTCGATCACATCGAATGCTCGCCAAACGTTTACCCCGCATGTTTATTGATATTGAACAGGGCGCGCGCGACGGCGTAAGAAAGCAGGGAATATAAAGATAGTCGATTATAATAACAAATTATATGTACATATTTATATTTACAATATGACATAGTTATTGTTTCTTCTTTCCGTATTTCAATTTGTTTTTCAGTTTTTTTGGATTTATCCCATATACCTTTAACCTTTCCGGATTTAATGAAGCAATGTCACTATTAACTTCTTCTTTCTTTGTCCACTTCTTCTTCCTCTTTTTGTTGAGCTTCTTCTTCTTCATCTTCTCCTTTAACTTTGTCTTCTTCGAATGTTTAACATTTGACTCGTTGTGATTTTGATCACTAACTTTCTTTTCAGATGAAAATTCTTTATCGATAAGTTCGCCTACAGTTTCTTTTTCTTCGTGAACTTCATTTTCGGTGGAATTTATAGATTCTTCCAGCTTATTAGTTTTTAGCTTCTTTTTCTTTGGTTGCTCATGCTGTTCCTCTGGCTTCCGCTTCTCACATTTCACATGTTCCTTTGATTTTTCTTGTGTTACATTAACGTCATTTTTTATCTTTTCATCACTTTCATCATTTTCATTACTTTCATTACTTTCATTACTTTCATTACTTTCATTACTTTCATTCGTTTTCATCTCTTCCATTTCAGGTTGTTTGTTATATTTAGATGTTTCGTGATTAATCTCGACAGTGACTGAATCGTTCTGATCGTTTTGTATCTTTTTCTTCTTCTTTCGTCGCTTCTTTTTGGTTTCTACGCTTTCATTAACGGCGGTAGCAGTTGCGATCTCTTTTTTATCTCCCTCTTCGTCATCCTCGGCTTCTCTGAAAAATGTTAAATACAGTTTGTAGTAAATAGCACGAACTCGGTTAAAAAAATTTCCATCCTTTTTGCCTTACTTGTATAAACTTGTAAGTATCTTTCTTTTAAGCGCCTCATTCTTGGCTTTCTGTTTAAACATTTTGACGTCATTTAGTTCAATATGTTTTGGTCTGTACTGAAGAGCTCTCTTCAAAGAACACCATTTATTCAATTCTTTATCATCGGCCATCAATATCTAATAAAAAGAACGTAGTAAGGTGTTTTACAAAAAAATAAAAGCGTTAAAAATAATATTAATATATACTTACCTCTTCTATGCTCAGACCATAATCGTTTGGCACAACTTCTCTGTATTTAAATCTACATGGTATGTCACCAATCATATCTTCGTAATCCAATGAGTAATACTTATTGAAATATTCTTCATAAGATTTATGTTGTTGAGGATCAAATATCGGCTTTTGTTTTGCTATGAGTTCTGCAAACTGAGACTTTCGTCTACGTTTTCTTCTTTTAGAATCCATTTTCATTTCTTCCTCAACTCTTTTCAATGGATTATAATCCGCATCCATCTGAAATTATATGTAATTTTGATTTATTTTCTTGGAATAAAAATAATTAATATAAATAAATTACATTAAATCCTGGATCCTCGCAATGCGGTCCTTCGTATCCATCTTCATCTGCCAAATTTTCTGTATTTGGATCATAATTATCCCAGGTATCCTCGATTCCTAGTTCCTCGTCAATATCTTGAAACTCGGGCTTAGCATTCTCCTCGGGAACCGCATAGTAATCGTCATTAAAAATTTGATTCATTTTTTGATCATATTCAGTAGGATCAAAATCACCCTCCAAATCGATGTCATTAAATTGAATATCGTCATTCCCTGTAATCTCCTTCAATTTCTCTATTTTTTCTTCGATTTCTTTTCTCTTTAATGCTTTCAACTGCTTAAGTTCCTCTTGTTTCCTTAATTTCTCATCTTCTTTTCTCTTTTTTACCTCTGCTCTCTTTTCGGCTCTACGAGTATCTTTCCTTCTTAAAGAATTCTCCATGCTACGCGGGTATCGTTTAATAAATTCCTGATCAGGTTCTTCAAATCTAAAATTATATTTAAGCTCGAATTCTTCTTGCTTTTCGATGTTTTTCTCATCTTCTGACAAATTCTCATCACTGTCGTGAATTACGTAGTTTCTGCCTTCATCGTCATCTTTATCATCATCCGATCCTGTATTTTTATCTAGATATTTATCATTAAGCACATAATCCCTTAAGAATTTCTCATTAGCATCTAAATTAGAGCTAGACCAGAAATCTCGCAGAGGTTTAAGTACCTGCTGCTCATTTTCATTTATATTTGTCCTTTGTCCTTTCAACCATTCCTTGTAATCTGCCTCTTCCTAAATAATAAACATAACATCAGGTTTGTTACAAAAAATAAGAAGATATCAAGGACAGCTTACTTTTGCTTTTTCACTTTCAGATTTGGTTTTTGGTTTTAGCAAATCATCTTCCTCTTCCTCGTCGTGCAATGCGCCTTTGAAACTTTCTTTTAGTTCTTTTTGTTCTTGTACATATGTGATCTGTTTAGGCTCTGCTTTATCTTCCTTTAGTATACTTTCATCCTCATTGTCGCTAAATTTCCCTTCCCTTTCCACGATAATGTTCCTTTCATAATCTCTTAGAAAAATACCTTTTTCTTTTTTAGTTTTTTGCTTCTTCTTTTCAATATATAATTCCTGTGCCTTATTAGTATCGTCAAAAAATGTTACATTTTGGTTATAAATTTTTGGGTCTTTATTTTTTAGAAAGGCTAGTGTCTTATAAAAATCTTTATCAAATTGCTGTGTCAGCTCCTATGAAAGAAAAATGTAATTAATAAAATAATACAGAATTTTGTTATATTTGTAAAATATTGTATTATACATTTTCTTCTTCTTTTTCAGAAGAACTCTCATTGTCAGAACTTTCATCTAAGTTTGTATCGTCATTAACATCTCCGTATTTTGTTTTTACTGAAATATATTGAATTGTTAGACAAAAATAGCCATTATGCACGAGGTTATAAAGTCAGTTATATGTACTTACGCTTATTTAATTCTTCCTTCTGCCGCCAATTGTTATAGTTTTTAGCATAATTCGTATTTATTTTTAATTCTTTATCAGAATCAGAATCATTACCGTTAAATAAAGTAATCATATTAAAGAAGTATTAGAAATTTAAGTGAACAATTATATATTATACACTCGATTTCTATAACATACAATACTTCATTAATTCTTGATATAAGATAATTATGAAAAAGTGTTACTCTCTGTATAAGTGAAATTTACCAAATTACGAAAAATAAAAATTGTTCTTCCGACACTAATATACGATACCAGAATAAAATGTGGAGGTTTCGTATGGAAGAACGAAAAGCCACATGTCGCCTTCCTCTGCTTAGGGAATTAATAAAAAGTTTTTATTATTGAAATATAATATGTTAAATCATTATCTTATTGAAAAATAAGTAAACAGTTTTTATATCAACCTAAGGAAATTTTATAAAATTATTATTTTTTTTAATCTATTAATTAAGAGGTTATATGTTCATTAAAACTATTCTGATTTCCAAAATACTTATGTATATATATATATATATATATATATGTGTATATATATATATATATATATATTAATGTTATAATTTTTTAAAATAATTAATTAGTTATTTAATGTAAATATAAACATATAATTTTATACTTTGAGGTAAATATAAACATATATATTAACAAATATAGTTTAAAAAAATTTTTATACTTTGAGGTAAATATAAACATATATATTAACAAATATAGTTTAAAAAATCAATTTTATTTGGAAAATACATAAATGTACGTAAAAAGTTAACGCTTCTTAAACATTTGCTGTAAACTTTGTACACAGGTGCTCTTTTAGGTATTTAAGTGACTATATATAGTATGTACATTATTTTGATTTATCAGTTAGCACAGACTGAAGTAGTATATAAATTTTATTATATACATGTATATATAGAATACAAATGGAATATTTAAACAATATTACAATAAATATTAAAAATCTTTAAAATACGGGTGAAACAATAATGTTTTACTTTATCATATCCTAACCAAGATATCGTTATAAATAATATACCTTATCTAATAATCATATCATATATTTGCAAATTTGTTCATACGGTAAATTTTTTACAATAATGTCATTCCTTTCTAATTTTACATCAATACTGTAACTTTCTATGTGAAGTTTATATACTACACCCGTCATGCCTTTGTATTTTCCCCAAAGAATCATGACTTGCTTTCCAAAGGCGGGTATTACGGTTTCTAGATATTCCTGATCCAATTTTATAACATGATTCTCGACTTCTTCAGGCGATTTCAATTTGACCTTCCCAACAAAATTGGATTTCTCAACAGACTGAACTATTCCTTTAGACTTGTAATATTTGTTTCCAAGAGTCTTAGTAATTACTTTCACCATCAAACCCTCTCTTAACCATCCTTCTCTACTATCTTCATCTTTGCTATATTTAGATGTATGTTTTTCTGATTTTATTGACCTTGTTTCTTTGTCCATATACCTCTTACTTGATTCCTCGGATTTTATATTCGAAATTATAGAGACTGTTTCAGTACTAGTTGAACCTCTATCTGCTTTTTCTATTTTTATGATAGGAAGCAGTTTTGGCTTTTTATTTATTTTCATGCTAAGAACTAGAGGCGTATCATTGTCAACTCGTGTTAACGGCTCTTTAACAGTTTCAGATTGTCCGTTACTTTCTTGCTGACCCTTTTCTACTTGTTTTTCTACAAACTCCATCATCCTTTCCTCGTCATCTTTATCCATTTTTTGCTTTTTAGCTTTCCTTTCTTGAGCTGCTAATGTTTCTGGATCTCTGTCGATATATGTTACGTACCAACCTAAGGACAGAGAAAACAATAATTAGAAAGAATAATTGATATTTTTCATTTTTTACAGAACATATGAAATATCACACTTATTGAAAATACCCTTTTCTGTTTCATCAACAACACATTGGCCAGTACGTCCAAGCCATTTAACAAATGCAGTTAACGTAAGCCAGATTGTAGCATTCATATGTATGTGTCCTCTATCTGAGATATATTCCTGGTAAACTCGATTAGCTGGTACACGTCTGGTACCAAATTGTCTTTTCAGCAAGTTTAAGTAACCATGAGAAAATTCTTTTGAGAATTGATCCATATACCGGGATGCATTGTCAGCAAATAGTAATAACTGTCTATGATGAGATTCTGACATGGTATGACACTTGAATCCATTTTCGTCTCTGCACTGTTTCTGACACATTTGACAATACCATCTCAATTTTTGCAAGCCTTTTGCCTTAATTTTATTAGCAATGTACTTTGGTGTTCCCACTTCGTGTTTACCCATTTTCTCAATCGGCAGTGAATTGATCTACTATAACTGATTAATTGACGAAGTTCAATCAAACTGTATCGCAATTATGAAAAGAATTTTGGAACGCGATTATATGAACACGTTTTTACAGTAATATTCCGAGAGCAGCCGAATGCAGAAAGGAAATGTCCGACGACTGAATCATGAAAAATCAAAATGGAATACAATAAGATTCTCATTCTGCGCATGCGTCACATACTATCAATGTCTCAGACAGAGATAGAAATATTTTACTTATCTCTGTCTATCACGCAGAACGAAAAGTTTGTTGTATTCTATGTTGATTTTTCACGATGCAATTTGCGGACGGTTTTCCCTAGGGAGTGTCAGAACCTGTTTATATGATCGTGGTCTGTATCAGACTGTTTTATTAAATTAAAAACACTGTTTCTCGAGAAAAAAGTTGTTGCAGATCGTAGTTATAAATTCTAATATAATATCATTACCCTTACTTTTTCAACAAATTGTTAAGCGTCTTTCATATTCTATATATTGGAAAACTATGCAATATTATAACATTAAGAAAAATATCTTTCATATAAATATAAAAATTTATAATAGGTTTTTATTTAACACATCTCCATAATATTGGGAATTTTTGGAGCACTCTTAAAAGTCTATAGAGACATCTATACCACAGACGAGGTACTTAGCCAATGTTTTAATTACTTACCGACCGTAGGTAACATTTGCTGTTATAAAATGATTTAAATAATAAAAGAAATGTATTTTTAAGAAATACATATTAATAAAGATATGATTGAAATTAAAGAAAAAAGCTTTAGATTAATGAAAATATTGTATTAATATAGTGGAATAATAACGCAATTAAAAAATTAAAAGTGTGTTTTGTATATTTGGAATTTTTTATTCAACACAATACATATATATATGTACATAAGGCTGTAAATCATGTTTAAGTTTTATACTTCTCATTTGAACATCTTCAAAGTTACAAAATAGGGGCCATCATCTAAGGTCTCTACTTAATTTATACGCAATACACGCCTACGATTAATCGATTCTAGAATCGCCAATTTCTAACATTCTCGCAGGAACGTGTAAATTTAATCGATCATTAAGTAACCACATACTCGTAGTAACACGTAATCTGTAACTTCGCTCCTGGTACTACGCCGCCCGACTCTAAGTTCAATTTCATATTGCACTTTGGCAATAGACCAGACACTATGTGCTATGTACGACGCGTAGACGTAGACATGCAAACAGTTCTTAGAATTCACGCATTGAAGTACAGTAGTACATTTCATAGGATTGGTAACAAATTACTGTCGAATGATTTCCGAGTCGAGAGTGATAAAGAACTTGATGTCTTCACGTAGTCATAGATCGCATACTTTTTAAAATACCAAATTTTTAAATACTTTCAAATTTTATTTCAATATATCGTACAATATTTCTAAATTTATTATTATACATAGATACTATAAAAATTTTATCCACCGATGAGACGATGATCTTATCTACTTTATCGACATGATCACTGGCATAACGTAGTTGACGAGTGAAAGTCACGTTTTTGTCTTTTTCGAATTTGGCGCGTTTTATGATCCGCGTATTTAGGCGCTACACTCTTTGTAGCAAAAATGTGCATGCACGTACATTGTGTAATACGCTCGAATTCGAAACTTTTGATCGTACTTCCGAAGGCCGAATATAGAGCATCTATTTCGAACGAGCGCGAACTTGAACTTAACCAGTCGACGTAATCTTGATTATAGCGGCATGATAGCTAGGAAATTAGCAATTATGACAGAGAATGATAAGACACGCTTCCTGCACGAAGTTTAACGAATCCTAAATAGGGATCTGGTTGAAATTGTTTCAAATACAGATTGCGATACAATTATAGTATCCACTCTTAACGTCGAGTATTGTAAACGTACTTGTAAATTTAATCGGTATTTAAGTATAATTATAATAAAAGATCGGAAAAATATAAAACCTTTCGCCTGCTTGTTCTACGATGGTGTACGACGAGGATTTCAATATTTTTGCTACAAAGTATTTCCACTTTCTTGCCTCCGAATGTTAAACAGATCTATTTACAGACATTTACATGTTCTCGATTATCCATTCCGATCGAACGAAAATGGCACGAAACGCATGCAAAGATCGGTAACTGCGATAAAGTTACCAGATAACACTTATGCGAGACGAACTATCACATTGCACGTGAAAACATAACCATATTCTACGAGGATGCGTGATGCGCAATATGCATACATACAGGCGTTATTCGAGTTCGTCAAGGATTTCAATAAGCGAATGATCTTCGAATACGAAGAATATATAAGCGATTATAAGTAATATGAAGTGCTTATTTATTTCATGGGGAATCATTTATTCTTGTATGGCGTATCGAATAAATTCAGATTTCAAATAATTACCACAAATAAAAGATGACTTGTTACTAGTCTGCGGACTTTTATTGCATTTATGGGATATTTAAAAATATAGAAATGTACGCAGTACACGTAATATGCAGAAATATATAAAATATTCAAAGTAGAGCATTTATCATGATTTTTAGTATATGATATAAATTTCTATTTAAGTTCCATTTCTTTAATTATCCTCATAAAGATATAAAAGCGCATGAAAAATTCGCTAATCAATTATTGTTACGTGATTTTGTATAACTCGTCGAACGTAATAATTAGCCAACTATAGCGGAGTTAACCGAAGACTAAACTGATTAATCTGAGGCACGAATCTCCTTTCCAACGAGCGGATCAAGGATTTTCTCGCTCCTTAATAGTTGACGGAGGTGTTAGATCAGTCGGGCCTTCGAATTCTCGAGTTCATGGCCCGCTCTTATGCATATACGTATCCGTTAGCTTGGTGGGATGGTAAGCTCGTGCGCGGCTCGATGAACCGACTCGGCCAAAACCTACCGGAATTATTAACTCCTGTCAGTCTGGGTAGCTCGATGCAGCAACGAGCACATGACTGCTTCTTCCACTTGTTAAGATTATTTTGACAAAGAATATCCATCGATTTCACGCATATCAAATCCTACGAGAAAGACAAACGTTATTTGGACCAAACAACAATTCTTCTTCGATATAAGTAAATAAAATGTTTATACACAAGAAAAGAATAAGGCGATTGATTCTATTTAGTGGATTGTAATCACGTTTCATTTATAAAATATAGAGACTGCATTCTATGTAGCGGATAGTAATCATGTTTCGTTCGTAAGATACACACAGATTGATGAATTGATTGTTTTACGATTGTTATCGTTCTACATTTAAGCGAGCTCACATTCCGTAGATTATGTTCAAGTGTTTGTAGAAGTTTGATGAACCTTTAAGACTCGTGAGTGGATTTTGAGAGAATTGGAAGACATGGAGGAAGCAGAGGAAATCGAGGAGAGTACCAAATCGTGTTCAACGTCCACGTCGTCCTCGGCGACGACGGTGCGTGGCAAGAAACACTGTACAGAAATGCGATCGGAGAAACCGGTGTACCTTCGGCAAAAAGGTACTGTCAAAGGATATAATGATTGTTAATAACGGTTAGGGAATTTTTAATTACTTAAAATTATTATAATTATTATTTTTAATTATTTATGCAAATAAACGCTGCTTATTCGCACGTATAATTTTTCACATTTTCAATCCCAGTTTTTAGCATAGCTCACCTTCGTCATCGTCCGAGTCTGACACTTCTGAAATCCAATTTCGCACATTGACTTGATTGATTAACGATGCAGTCATGTATCATTGTCTGTAAACTTTCTTAATTGCACATGTTAAAATAGAAAACACGGTCACGTACACTTTCCTATAATTATTTGTTCATTTCACTTAATTATTCGCGTTATTTAACACTGAAGTCTGCTCTATGGTCTTTGAATTTTTATGTCTCGAAAGACACTTTTTGTTTAACAAGCAGAAAGATTTTGAACGTTTCAAGAGATCCAACAACGTTCTTTCATACTCTTCTCAAATTCGAGGGATTTGCTAAGAACGAAAGAAAACACGGTTGAATTTAAAATAATGCAAAGAAGATAGTAGTTTTAAGCAGTTGACTTTACAGAAAATCGTATCCTTCAAAAGGTACAAATTTCTTATCGGTAAACCAAATGTTACGCTGTACGTTTAATTTTGTCAGTCTCGTTCAACACCGTTCAAGAAACGAGCGAATCACGTTTTCTCTCTGTGGCATTGCAAAACAAAGAAGCACAGTTTTATAGAAGAAGAAGTAAACGGAAACGTTGCAGAGCGATGGAGAGCTTGACGACGAATGAATTAAATTTCACCTTCCATGGGCCAATTCGTCGATGCTTCGCCAAGAATCGTCAAGTGTTAGCTGACGAATTAGATCGATGGATCGCGGGTGCAAATTAAACCGCATTATATCGGTAGGTGTAATCGACGAATGCAGATGCCTGTTCCGACGTGAATTCGTAATTCGATAGACTCGATTACACGCGAGCACGCGATTCTGAAAAGTACGTTCGAGACGTACACATACTAGAGAACAGCTCTCCGTTATCCGTTAATTCGTAGAACGAATAATCATGTATTATTCGCCGTTAATAATCTGTCTAGAGAATATTACGTAGAATAGAATGTATAGGTATGTCTTTGAAAGAGAAAATAAATTTCTGTAGACTCAATTGTTTAATTATCGAACAATACTTACTCGAAGTAAGAAGTTACTATAGACATTAAGTAGGAATAAGTAGAATGAAAAAATAAGTAACTATGAAAATGAGGTTTATATGATTGCGTTTGAAACGTACGCTTTTTACAGTAACACGCGTAATTAATTAAGTCATAGTTTTAATTATTCTCATTTCGGTTGAAGTTATCTAGGTCTTAGATAAATTCCTTCGGATTAATCTTTCTATGAATATCTTATTTTATTTATTTTAATTTTAATTAGATTTTCATATCTTTTCGAGATCGTCAGTGTCTTTTATCAGGAAAGCTCCTATTGTATTTTGTAGCATCGTGTCATTTTGGATGACATTTATAAGCCTCGTGACACGAAAGCCTATGAGACCAAAATTTTCATAGAACTTTATATAAATCCGTGAGATTTCAAAAATTGATTTTTTATCGATATTAAAATGCTTCGTCCTATATGTATATATCGATTTCCCTAAAAAATATATTACACGTACTTTTTATTACGATACAAAATGTAGATCATTGTTTTAGAAAAATAATAATAATAATTACAATAGTAATATTGGAAATCAATCAGAAAATGTATATTCGAAGAAGTTGCAAGACATTTATTGTAAATATACGCTTAATGAAAATTTAGTCTTATTAGCATAAGCTTAACATTTACGCTCATCAACATAGTCAGTGATTGACTCTTCAAATACTTTGATCATTGTAACTTCTATATATATATTTTTAGGTGCATTTAAAATTTTGCCAGTATAATTGAGCCGTGTCTCGTCATTGTGCTAATGAGTTTTTAAAAAGTTTCCTGTACCATAAAAAGTTTCTAAGAGTGTTCGAATACTTTCGTGAGCCGTTATACGTGTATATGCTAATGCGTGAGTATATTTCAAATCTAGAAAATCCATTTGTGTAAAAACGATGTTTCGAGTAACGGGGATCGCAGACAGGTACCAGAACTATTATTAGAGAACGAAAATGAACCTCGTAACAGCGTATAGGCTAAAAAGGATCCAATCCACACGTACATACGTTTTTTTAAAGCTCGCGTGCAACGCGAAACGATTCGCGTGAAACAATAATACACGTCGGGTAAATGGCATACGTGTAAAAAGGGAACAGTGAAATGGTAAATGAAATGAGGAACAGATTCAAGGGCGGACGATTACTTTACGTTGTAAAGCGATTACTTCGGTGAAACGATATCGCTCATTCTTCTTCTCGATCTTCGTTCGCTCTAGATACAAAATTGCGGAAGTTAGCTTTACATCCAGTGATTCGAGTAATTGCAACAATTGCATTAAAAATTTAGCCCTATTAGTGTCTCTAATTTTGTGGTAAGCTACGTAAGTTTCCTATTAAATCTAATACACAGTACATAATCCGATGTATGATCAATTTTAACTGTATTTTTTTAAACAATGACCTGCACGTATCATAATAAAAAGCAGACCAGTGTATCATAATAAAAAGTACGTGTGATATATTTTTTGCGGAAATCGATATATACATACAGGACGAACCATTTTAATATCGATAAAAAATCAATTTTTGAAATCTCACGGATTTATATAAAGTTCTATGAAAATTTTGGTCTCATAGGCTTTCGTGTCACGGGGCTTATAAATATCATCCAAAATGACACGGTGCTACAAAATACAATAGGAGCTTTCCTGATAAAAGGTATTGACGATCTCGAAATGATATGAAAATCCAATTGTTATAAATAAAATAAGATATTCTAGCTCGTTCTTTGCATATTATTCAATTCCAATCGTACTAATGCCCGTGTTAACATCAATTATATCTCAATTACCATAATCTGACATCTACGAATCCAACAGAAGCTGCACGTGTTTCAAACCGCAAGTTTCATCCTAAAACAGATGATTAAGTTGCTTGCGTGGCACGAGACACATCGTGCACCTGGTAGAACGACAGACAGACGTTATTAGGGCATGTCTATCGCTTATCCTGGCGAGTAAAGTGTCTTTGGACGTTCGAATTGACGAGTTTCGTGCGGCCAAAAGTTTCACGGACTCGTCGCGATATCAAGCTGGGATCGGTGTATATAAAGGGACCTGGAATTCGGCACGAATCCCAATTGATATTCGATTGCTTGGTGTGTCGGCTGTGCCAGTGTGCAGCGGGTGACAATCGCCACAAGTTTCCTTTCACCCTTCGGTTATTTAACACTAGAACTACCAGAGCGGACGAAAAGACAATCTATAATCCTCCACATAAATAATCTTTCTAGAAATATGTTTTCATTCTATCATTTCAAAATCATTCCTTTAGAAATATTTTCTTATCGTTAAAGTTCTTATCGAAATTTTAGACACAGCTTTGCGAACGAGGATTTTTGGGGGCTTTGAACGTTTTTTGGTGAAGTGCGAACTACACAAAGTGCGAATTAGATGCATCAACAAAGTTTTTGGATGTTGAGCAGTGTAACAGTGTTACTAGAAATCGTAAAATAAAATTAAACGTCTGTAGAGAGCTCTACAAGTATCGAAATTGTAATGTGAAATCTTTTTGGCCGTGTTCTTTTAAATAGCGTGATTCTCTTTTTATCTTGGGCTGAAACTTCATGTATTTGGTAATATGAATAGTGCTACCAAAAATCGCAAAATAAAATTATCTCGTTATTATCCTCCTGCAAAAATATTTCTTCCTACCTTTCGTTTCGATTTCCACGGTACAAGTTTCGTACTTTAGTCATTGGTAGTTC
Organism: Bombus haemorrhoidalis; assembly: GCA_014825975.1. Classification (NCBI taxonomy): domain Eukaryota; kingdom Metazoa; phylum Arthropoda; class Insecta; order Hymenoptera; family Apidae; genus Bombus; species Bombus haemorrhoidalis. The sequence goes on from CM026169.1 coordinate 11,595,431, forward strand.
GAGTGTTAAATGTTTCATTTTTGAAAATTTCTCGCTCTTCACGATTTAATCCCCTATTTTATTGTTAGAATAAATTTGTTTGCTATATTATGTAAATTTTTTTATCGTATACTTCATAAATGATTCCAGCGTGTTCGTTGATGTGTGAGATTGAAATTTAAGAAATATGTTGCTGTCTGTTAGAGCAGCCAGGTGTGCGGCTCTGATGGGAGAGCCTGATGAACTGTATCCAGGTGGAGAACTCGAAGGATTATTGTGCATGAAAGAGAAAGAATCGACGAGGATGATGTTTTGAGCTTTTTCTGTTACAGAGAAGATCATTTATCCGAGGAGCACTAGGACGCTGGTCAAAACTGCCGTGATTGGAGGAAAACCTATCGAAGAGAAGACTTGCATGGTAATTCGTCGAATAAAATCCAAATTAAAATAGAAGGCAATTTTTAGAGATACTCCCCCTGGCTGATAGATCCTTTTTTATTAATTTTTATTATTTTTATTAGGTATATTCTTTTTTTTTTAATGTTATCAGTATTACTAATTTTAAACAGTAAGATGCGCATTTAAAAGCTTGAAACTTTGTTAGAAATGTAAGTATTCGAAAGGTTTTTCGCTCCTTTATACGTATATGTATAATTTTGAACCGTTTTGACAGAAAAATATTATTTTCTCATTTTTAACGTCTGTCTTTCCGTTACGTTTTGTATTATAGACCCTGAGAACGTTGGTTTTCGGAAGTTGTGCCAGTCCACCGAGACCGGAATGGGCAAGAACCGGATTCACCCTACGACCTTACGGACAAAGCTTGGCATTCGGATTACGAGCACCGAGAAATACGACCAGGGGTTTCGTAACTGCTGTACAGGCTACAATGCTCAAGCATTTCCTGTTTAAATGTAATAGACAAGACACTCATGCTAATCCAGAGAGGTAAAATCTGTTCAACGTGTAGTACACCAAAGTTCCACTTCTAGAACCACTATATCCTTTATTCATTTAGGCATCTTTAACATTTGCATCCATTAAATTGTATTTTACGCGTTAATATAATAAACGCATAAGAATTCGCAGTCTATTCGTCAGTTATCTGTAATTAATCATTTTCAAATTTCTGAGCGAAGAATACTTTAAATAATTTTATTTCTGTACACATTAGTATGCTGAAGCCATCGTACGATAGACAGATCGATGTCTTGACATTGACGATAGCAGAGATCATTTGGCGTTGCGCCGGTGGATTCGCCGTGCAAAGTACTGGTTATTCGCCAAATCAGAGTGTCACGGGAAACGCAAATGCGCCCAGGGCCGTGGTAGCTTTGCCGCAAGAGACGCCCTATGTGCAACATAGCGTGCAATACTTCCAGGATGGTCTCACGGAGACCGTACGTGAATAAATAAAGAATAGAAAATGGAAATTTTTTCCTGTAATTGAATCATGATGAATGTCAGCGTAGTGGCTAATTACGTTATTAACAATTACGTTTATATACGTTACGTTAATATGTATTAATATATTACTAGAATGTGTTAATAACGTCGCATTAGCGGGTCGTTGGTTTCTCGATAAAGTTGTAGTTTGCGTTGAATTATTGGCACTGATCCAAACAATGGCTTTATTCTCTTCCACGAATTCATAAGACAGTTCATATATCTTGAAACCTTTTATTTATAGCTGCACTTGTTCGAGTTTGATTCTTTGGGAGACTTGGAGATATTTATTAAAAGATATTTATATTTGGTAAGCTTAGGTAAATATTCTGTTAATAATGTGTCAAGAACTTTTATAATTAAATTGTTTCGTGTGACATTACTCTAGTTTCAAGACGAGGGTGGCCCTGGTGCTAAATTATTATTGTACAGCGCTGTGCTTTCCAGAGGACTTTCTAAGTAAACTTTTACACATCTATATACATTACATTATACATCTATGCATATATTTATTCTATACCATTATATATTTTAATAAGTTCACGTAACAAGGATCAGAATGAGAACGTTTGTTTAAAAAAATTGCTAACTTATTTAACTTTTAAGTATAAATAATAATCTCTTTATTCGTAGACTTTCTACTTTTTAATTCGTATAATATTTTATAAAAGTAAACTATACCACGGCTGTCAACCCAATCGGAGTTGATTTGTACCTTGTCGATCAATTATAAAAGCTATGTTTAAGAAACGATCTATTTTTACTCGTACAGAGTACAGGCCGATCTAGAAGATCCAAAAGGCTCGATACTAAGCGGTTGTCCAGAGGAAGGCCCCATAAGCGTTGTAATTCTCTCATTAACTGGTCGTGCTTCGCCTCATCTGCATAATGGGGTGCTACACGTTGGGGATGAAAACACATACGTGAGTAGTTCCTTTGTTCCTCTTTCCCAAGCTTCATTTTGATATTCCTGTGTAAATGTCAAGGCTATACCACAATGGGGTGTCCTTGCAAGGAGCGAAGTAGGATTTCTGGTGTACGAGGTTGATGGACAATTGAACAAACAACCAGGTTCTCGTTTGAAAACCCCGAATTTGCCAATTTGGGTTACTCTGTGTCATGGCCACCACGGTGTCTTATTCAATACCAACCGGGAATTACTTAGAAATTATCACGCTGAGCGACGGTATGCTATTTCTTCTTTTTTTTTACACAAAACATTTACCTAATTATTACTTATGGTAATTGAGAGAAAGAATAATATTGTATCGTAGAAAGAAATATATATATATAGTTGATTACCCGACCACGGATTTTTATACAAATTTATATTTCTGTGAAAACGTATATTTCGTAAATTAAAGAAACGTAATTTGAATAAAGATTTGTTTCACTCTTTAAGTATTATAATAGAATTTTATTTTACAAGCTTTGCATATTATTACATACTATGTACATTCTTTTACGTATTTACTGTATGTATTTACACATTTAAATTTCTCATAAATGTATACAATTTGCGGTCTATTGATCGCGTTATATTCTTCGTTAAGTAATTTTCTTCGTTTACTTGTGCAAGTTTCGAGATTCAATACTTTACATGCGGCGGCAGCCATGCCATTTTGACCGTGGACACCAGGTCAAATTCCGGAAATGATTCAGAGTTCGAGGGCCCAAGCAAAGAATGCATGGACATTGCTGCAACACCCTTGGAGAAACTCATTCGTTCCAAGTGAATAATTACTACACTTTTTATTCATTTCTGAATACTTCTCGTTACACAGTGATTCATAGAAATGTTTGAACATTTATCATAGAAAATTTTTGTAAATATTATACGTATTGGTTTAGACTTTACCAATGTAATCATGGTATCGTAAATCGTACCAGGTCGTATGTTATACAAAATCTTTTGCATAACACACGTAATATATCCAGGAAAAGTTTCTATACACGTTCAAACTTTTTGTCTTTTTTTCAGATGGCAAGATGCTTGCATACAGTGGAATGGAACACCCTTAATGTGAATGCATTAATATGTGTCTCTCTATAAATTTAGTTGAAAAATAAATATAATGTTCTAAGCTTTTTGTATAGATCGTAGTAGATTATATACATTATAGTTATGTTTGTAAAAATTTCTGTGCTTCGAGAAAAAAGATTATTTCCATCGATCTTCTACTTTTTACTTTTACTTCGAGCAAGAAGATCCGCCTAAGATATTATTCAAAAATTTCCTGAAACAGATATCGACGTTTCGTGCATTCATCGAACACTCTTCAACACGCGATCGCGTGAAGCTCAACGCCTTCTCAATCACCTCACGATAAATTCCTCTCTATAAAATCTTGCATACAGCCAACTTTATCCTCTAACCAACTACTCTACTTTTACCTAATAAATATTTTTTCCATTCACTAAAAGTCCATCATCCGCGCCAGCATATAGAATTCAACGAATATGTAAATTCTTGCATACAACCAGCTTTATCTTGTAATCGATTAGGCACACGTGTATTAATTCTCTACTTTACATATTCTACTTTTACGTAACTTAAATATTTTTCCATTCACTAAAAGTTTACCACTTACGTACATATGTACATCACGTATTTTCAAGAATACAATGAATTTTCTGCACTTTGACAATATTTAAAACGTCCATCCCTTCTTCATCCCTTTCATCATCAACCCTATTCACAGCAATTTCCATGGCGTACACACACTGAAACCAAACGAGACACAATTATCCCTTCCCCAGAAACATTCAACGGTACAATTAAAAGTACATATACTATACAGAAATGGCAGAACAATGGGCCGTGCCCCATAAACAGTCACCGTTCGAATCGTTCCATCGTTTTCCCTGACAGAAAATTTTCGGCTTTCACGTAAACCAAAAGGAGGAAAGGGAAGGAGCAGTTGCATGTGCAATGGCAGACACATAGTCGTCCAATTTCCTGCCAACGAAAGTAAACACCTGTTCGAAGCAGGGCCAGGAAGGCGTTCGGTTGGTCGTCGATTCCCCCTTCCTAACAATGGAGAACCGACTTCCCGAGTGCCGGTCTACCGCGTCTCTTTGCTCGTCCATGTTTCGTAGTAGCGAGTTCTGCCGGTCGAAAGCGAACAGGTGCTAGTTTTAAAGCATCCTCTGTTACTATTCAAATTAATATTCAAAAAATCTATAGTACATGTAGGAAAATTAACATTAAAACAAATATTCAAAGAATCTACGATATCTGGGAAAATAAATATCGAAAGCAGCAGAGTCGAATTTACGGCTCCTCAAACGTGAAAATCGAAGAAATAGGAAGGAACAGGGTGAAAGAACTCGGAGATTATTCCTTCGATATTTATTTGCGGATATTTGTCCGTGGTGTATTTTTGAAAAATTCACACGCGATTTTTTGTTTAATTCACATGTAACGTAAGCTATAACAATTGTTTGAAGAACACGACGCGACGCCGACGGTGTTTTTTTCGCGATGTTACCGAAAAGCTTTAGTCTGTGATGAAATGATCGCAAGAGGGGTTGAAAGTATCATTTTTCAAAACGTTATGTTGACTACAGTGAATTGTTAGTGAAGGACGATGATGATTTGAGAGGAATGCTCGCTGCTGATCGTTGATACGCGAAACAAGCGAGACGGAACTGGAAGTTTGAGTGGTAGAGAGTGAAATAGTGCCACTGCTGATTCTGATCGTGTAATAGGATTCTTGTGGTAAGTGGTTGGATCTTCTGCAGAGGGTGTGGATGATGAAGTAGCTCGAAAGTTAGACTAATTGCTCGATTGTTTCCAATACAAAGCGCTAATTATACGGGTCAACAATATCCATTCGGTTCGTGCATATGAAATGTTACTTATACGAATACTTTTATAATCAATCTTTTTAACATTTTATGTACGTAATTTACAGAACGTTTCTTTTCCGGTTGACAATCAAGGATAGGATAAAGTTTCCGCGAAATTCAAATTTAGAAAGAAATATATTTTATACGCAGTGATCTGATGTATCCCCTTAATTAAAATATCATGGCTAACGCTCTTTCATTTTTTAAGATATATTGAAATATTTGATATTTCCTGTGCCTTTATCTTTCAAATAAAGTTATATCGTGCAACCTGTGTTAAACGACGATTAAACATTCTTAAGTTAGACGAAAGGAAACAAAAGTGGCATAAAGAGAATAATAAAACTATTCTGTAGTTTCTAAATAAAAGATAAGCTATTTTAATTAAATAAAGCAGAATAGATAATCGTTAAATTAGAAAAAATAATATTTTATACGTGCAATAGAATAACCTAAACAAAACGAAATATTTCTCCTATTTAAATTCACCCCAGTATACTACGTCTCGTCATTCCGTCAAAATTTGAATGCTGCTTAATTATGAATTAATGTTCTACTCGTTTTTCCTATCCAAAAAAATAGATACGTTTCCGTACTTTCGATCGTGAAAGTGGCCGTGTCAAGAGTACATACATAGAAGCACAGACAGAACAACAGTACAGTGATTCATGCTGTTTCTTGAGTTAGCGGCTAGCATCGAATCGGTGGCATCGCGGATCGTGAACAGGAGGGAGGACTTTACGCCGGTTGCCCATGGCAGTGCGTTTCAGGTTACGGTCGGTGAATTTGAGGAGTACCGTGGCCCACATAACCGTCGTATCCGGCTTGTGTATACCGTATAAATCATTTGGCCCTACCGCGGATCCATTTTTCCTTCGATTTCAAGGATTATTTCCGCTTACTCTGCCGAAGAATTGCTTTTACCGCTTTGTTCCAACCGATAGGAGACGTAATTGCCGGCTTAAGCGGAGATACGTCGATTACCTCGACTCGCCACGATGACCATAATTCTCTTAACCAATGGATTTCAATTTCTTGGAGGTTCTGATCGATGATTCTGTAATTACTGATTGTGAAGGATCTTAAAATATCGTGAATGAATTATGGGTAAACATTTCGTAGGTAACTTAATTTTCAAAGATAAACTTCTAGATAGATCGACAAAATTTTAAGATCGCCTTTCGTGTAAACTAATTATCACTTCGTTTAATCGTTGCTCGTTATGAATGACCAGAATCTTTTCCAGCAATGGATATCGATTCTTTGAGTGTTTTGATTATGCGATTCTGAAATTAAAGGGCCAAGTGAAAACATTAAAATTAATCTCTAGATAGATTGACAATTTGACAGATCGTGTTTCGTGCAAAATACTTAGCTTCTTGTTTTATTATCGTTCATTACTGACGACTAGAACTTTTTCAAGCGATGTATTCCAATTCTTTAAATTGATCGATGATCCTGTAATTATTTATGAAAAAGAACATAAAGATAAATTGTTTTAACAGGTCACGTTTGTTACAAGATATTTAGCTTCCTGTTTAATTGTTATTCGTGTTTCGAAATAGTTCCGTATAAAGAAACTGCGCCGAAATAAGACGAGGAAAAAAAATTGTCGAATCGAGGAAGCGGTAATCGCGATTCTCAAGCTGCCGTGAACTTTTTGCAATCACGAGCCTACTTTTACCTCCGCGATTCGATTCACTTTGCCCTTCTTTGGTTTCGAACACGCAGGATCGACAAACTATCGCTCTCGCCACCCCCACTCGTGATGCTAATGTCGTTCCACGTATCTAGGTTTCACGTAATAAAGCAGTTTCTTCGCATGCTTTCTAACCACGCGTTATGTTCTCCAGTTGCGAATGCACATGGTCGTTTCTTTTTTTATTTCTTTTTTCTTTGTGTCTTTTCGATCCGCCACTCCGTGGATCCAACATCGATCAGACAAATGTTTGCGTTCGCTTTTCGTTTGTAGGAGATCGTCCATAGTCACGCTACTTACGCGAAGCGAACCTTCGATAACGTTAGAACTATCGATGACGATCAGATATGAAATTTGTGCCAAAGAAAATCAAAATGACAGGGAAATATATGAAAAGACGCAAATATTTCTCCATATCTATTTTATCAAGAATAATTCAAAATGTACCGTTCGTAGAGCTACGCCTGAAGCATGCTTACAAGAATTACTTCGAAGTATTCGTATGAAAATAATTTCCACGAAAGCTGTTAACATCTGATGATAAAATGATAAACAACTGCAAGCTAGATTAGTAAAAATAATTAAATACGACTATATATTCTAAAGATTGTATGTAATTATATCGAATCATTACGACCGACTACGAACGACAGTCACCTTTTTCGCTGAGCTTCTCATAATACATAGTTGTGTCTCATATGAGTAGCTAAACGCTGCCATAAATGAATGATTGCAAATGACTATAATTAGAAACAATTATGACTAATTATAGTATAAGTAACTACATATGATTCTAATTGTGATTAACTACAAATGGTTACAAGTAACTGTAAACGGTCATGGCTAGTTAAAAGCAAATACGAATGTGTAAACAACGATCGTCATAAGTGACCACCATCACATCGACTATGTCACGTTAGCGACTCTAAATTGCTATAAGTGGCCTCGAGTAGCTGTATGACAACGTGGTTATCGCTAGAGATGGGTCGAAATCTGATTTTTAGACTCGTGAAAGTCGAATCTGAAACTTTGTGAGATCTCGCAGTTCTCGAAGCTTCCGAAAGTATATATGCTTTTCTTTTCTTTTTTCTAAGGAGTATCTATGTTGTGGTTGTCAGCAACCACAATTTCAACAAATGATTTTCACGAAATCATATTATTTTTCCTCCATATAAACGCTTATAAGAGATCGGTGGAATCGTGCCGATTGAAACGGATCTGAATCTAAATATAAATTCCATTGGATTATCATTACTTAAATAAAAATAAATTCATCTTCGTCGCAATATTCTCATAAGTTGTTTATACAAATTACTATTGACTTGTAATTCGAGAAACATTTCGTATTGTTTTCTGAATGTTTTCCGAAATTTCGAGGTTTCGGGGTTTCGAGGTTTCGAGGTTTCGAGTGATCCATCTCCATTTACGACTATTACATTTCAACATTACAATATCATGATGCATTCAAGTAGCAAATTTTGAATATAGTCTTCGATTGCAAGGTACGCTGTCTAACTTTCAAGCTGTTTGTACACTTATTTGCAATGTGCATCGCGTAATCATAAATTTTGCATCAATTTGCAGATGCATCGGCCGTTGCCTGGATCGGTGAAGGATGTCCTTGGATCGCCATGAAACACAACATTCTGAAGATCCTGCCTATCCTCTTTTGCACGTTGCATTTACACACCGGACAATGTGGGTCTTCTTTTGACTTTTCTCACGCCACCTGCTTTCGCCCCTTTCGTCCCTTCTGTTCCACAATTCGTCCGCCGTCTACCCTCTTTCTCTTTCCATTTTGGTCGCGACCTTAATCGCGCCGCATCGTCTTCCGTTTCATCACACGGTTGATCGCGTGCGAACGCGAAGGAATTGCGGTTGCAGAAGGAAACTGGACTGTTTGAATTCGATGTATACGAATGTTCTCGGTTTTTACAACTGGTGCTAACGAACGAGTCAATATTTCTACGACTTTGCAGTGATCACACTACGCGATTCGATAGATTTTATATTTCTTAAATTCGATGCAGATGAACGAGTTTTGTAGCGCGAACATTCCTCGCGCGTTTCAACGGTACGATAGAATTTCATTTGTTTGAATTCCACTTCAAATGAAGTGAGATTTTTATTATTATGAGATTGAATATGTACATGTACTGTCTTACTTCGTGAACGAGTTTCTATGTAAACTATTTTTTATTTTATGATAATTAATACTTTATATATTAATACTAGTACCTATTAATACTTTCACTAACTTTTCTACTTATGTGACAAATATTTTCTCACATTGCATTACATCATTAGAAATATAAACCTCTCGAATCACATAACGTCACCCGCGAGAAATGACAACAATATCGCGTTGCTTGTCTACGCTGTGCTTCGTATTTCTAATGACGAAATCCAGGCAAATGTAGAATTTCTACAGTGAAAATACAAATTTGGCGGATCCAACGAGGAAATCCACACGAACGTACGATTCGTTTATTGCAAGTAGAAATTTGTCCAATCAAAAAATGTCACTAGTGCGAGGACGTAACGACGCGTTACATCGCTTGTCCGCAACAAGCCTGTTCGTTTTCCTTCGACGATTCTCGCGACATGTCCAGTCGTGGATAAGGATCGAATGACTTAGAAAGCCGTTGCATTGCGGCAATCGAGATATCCTAGTTTTAATGTCTCCGTTTCCCTTCCTCGATGGACATTCGTAGAAATTGCCGGCCATTTTACGCGCATGGTAATTAGGCCGTAATAAAAGAGAACCAGCGATACTTTCGAAACTCCGTTTTGTTACGCTCTTAACTTTATAATTCGATTCGTTTTTATCGACCGGAATAACCAGATTCAATTAAAACTTGAGAATCAGCAATAGGTAACCGAAAAGCATTCGTTGGAATGGTAACCATAGGAACACGTTTAATTAATTTCTTCGTAGAAACAGCCGTTTATTTGTATCATGACTGAACCTTATCTTGTACAATTGCGTACAATTAACGATAATATACGTGAGTTTTTCCTAGTTACAAACATGTACAAGTTTACAGTATGTTCTTACAGTCAGTGGCTTGTAGAGGAGGTTGATACGTTTCATCGTGCAATCATTGTCTCTCATTTACATGACAATTCGCTGTTATCTCGACAGTCAGGAAGTTTGTTGAGACAAGGCTTAAACGAGCGTTTACTTTTTCCCCTCGCATAATCGTGCGAACTTCTTTTATTTTTTTTTTTTTGTCTTTTCTTATCCAGCTCGTAATAGAACGATGAACAATCGCAATAAAGTAATTCGTTCCGATTTACTAGTTCGACCATTGACGCGTGTCGGTGATGATGTCGAAGGAATTGATTTCTAATTTAACACAGGAAAATTATTTGCTATTGCTCGTATACAAAAATAAATACAAAAGAAAAGAAAAAAAATATTGGAATTATTAAAAAGGAGTTATTGGATTTTAATTATCGGGATAATTGTAAAAGGAAATATTTCTTTCTTTCCTAAGATTTTTTTCTTTTACAAGATACAGAATTAGCTTCTCTGTAAATTTTTTGAAGCTTTGTGCATTACGACAAACAATTTCGTAAATTCTTAACTTTAAACGCAATGCTTTTAAACCATAAAAATCCTATACACTCCGTTCATCGTGTCAGAAGCAATACTATGGTTTTCTTCTGGAAAAGTCTCTGACTGAAAAGGGAAAAAGATTACGAAAGGCAACGCCGGAACGTTGCATCGTCGTCGATACGCCGTGAGCTGGCAGCAGGCGGAACTCCGCTCCAAGGGAGCGCACACGTCCAATTCCTCGTGCACGCGCTCCTGTTAAATGACTTCTATATACACATATTTTTCGTAGCACTCACATATTTCCACTTATTACTATGTATTAATTCGATTTTTTATCCGTGCAAACCATTTGCAAACGTGAACGGCTACATATACCAAATGTATAGACAATAGACACGATCACATCTACCAAGTTGACCATCGAAATGTAGGTTTCTACTATGACATGTTACGGTGCTTTGATCGAGAACAAAACAAATGTAGTTCATTGATATTCGAATGTTGATGGATAGAATAAAACAGAACTTACATGTTGATTCTAGTAAATCGAATATCGTAAGATTTTTATAGAGTCAGGGTGAATCGTATCATCTTGTATAAGAGGAACATTATAGTATTTCTGTTCCCTTTTAGAGGTTTCATTTAGAAGAGATTCTAGTTATCGGCTGGTTGTGTAATTATTTCGGAAAATAGAAAAGTATCACGCATAATACAGCTAAGTTGGAAAAATAACGGATAACAGGGGTTTTGATGCACAACGAATTAGAGGCAATGATCGCTTTACACTGACCGTCTTGATCTTATTACGAACGGTTATCTTGATCGTTTTTTACTTTTCAAATAGCTACTACAGAAATTCTTCTTTTCCTTTTACTCGACAAAAGCGAGGAAATTAAATCGTTCTGTTCCAACCAGAGAACTTCTTTGCATTTAATTACGAAAACAGTTAGAGTTAACTAAGGATCAAACGTTTCATTTATAAATACCCTGTAATTTAAATATCTGTGAACATTCTTTCAATTTTTTTGTTTATAATTACTCTTTTAATAAATTAATTACTCAAATGTAATTTCTAGATACCCTACAATTTAAATATTTATGCAACGGATCTCCTTATACAATTTTTCTTACAATCTTTTGAAATTTAAATCTTTTACTTTTATAACTATCTTTTGAATAAATTACGACGACGAAAGATGTATCGGTAGGAAGACCAGCGGTAAGCCGCTTCTTTAAAAAGCCCGGAAACCCGAAAACCACACAATAGCCGTATATGGATCAAAGGAACATGATCGTTCTTCGTTCGAAGCAGCTAAAGAAATACATATTAACTCTCAATATGGTAGAACCTGTCCCCAGTTCTCGCTATATTTTACATATCATTTCCGCTTTGCAAGAATCCTTCTCTTCCTGTTAATATCTTCCAGCGTATCGTATATTATTAAAATTCAATATATAATGAATATAAAAATTTGATATATCATGAAAGTAAAACACATATATAATTTACAACATTTGACACTTTCAAGAAAATTTACATGTACAAAAATTCATAAATTACTTTAGTATGTAATTAATATGTGTATGTGTACGCGGATTCCATAATCCACGCTGAAAATTCTATCCTTTTGTCTGCTTAAATTAAATTTAATGTCCATACAAATTTCTGATTCATTTTCTTTATGATGATCAAAGTACAATTAATCGAATAAACATGATATTTATTTAAATATAGTGATCCGTGATGCGAGATGTTTTCTGGAAAACGGTGCCACCGCTGCACATCTCTTCGTCAGCGAAGATTTGCCGGTCGGTGACACCGTGGGTGTACTCGGAGTGCTGGGTGATCCTGGACCACAGGGTGACATCGAACTCAGACTCCAGGAGCACGATAGTCCAGTAACTTTCTCAGCGTATTCGAAGAATCTAACTCTTATCAGGCCACTAGATAAAGAAGGCATCGACGGACCTGCCAGCGTTTACGTGAATGTAATTTGCGAACGGAAACATACATTAGATCCTGTAGGTTTAACATATCCTCTTTACTCTATATACGCAATTAACATTTTAAGGAACATAGTTGTTTTAATTACTCGCATTTGTTGCAGGGTTTCGTGATACCGGTCAATATTCGCGTGACTGATGCCAATGATAATGCACCTCAATTTGTAAATGCGCCTTACGTTCTAAATATCTCTGAGGTGAAATATTAGATATGTTTGGCAGACAGAAATTTTCTTTCATTCAGAAGGAATCTCTTCTTTTTTTTATTTATTCGTGACAATTTTTGACATCTAGGTCACGGTAGTTGGCACAAGGGTTCTTCAAGGTGTGAGAGCCGTGGATGCTGACCAACCAGGGCCATTTTCTACTGTACAATATGCCGTTTTGCCTGGACCGCATTCGGTAATTTTTTAATTCTCCTCTATCATATCTTATTCTTTTGTTTTACATAGAAGAAATTTTAACGAACTTTTGTAGGATTACTTCGTGTTCGTGAATGCTTTAGAAGGTACCCTAGTTCTAAGGAAACCGCTAGATTATGAAACTCTTGCCAATTTTTCCGTCGATATCCGTGCACAGGTAAGCCGCGATTCCTTAAATGTAAACATTAATTCTCCAAAAACTTTCTTAATGCGCTTTAATATTTTTTTTTTTTACTCACAGGACCAGGGTAATCCGCCCAAATCATCGACTACAACTCTCTATGTTAATGTTATCGACGCGGATGACCAAAATCCTGCCTTCCAAAATGACCAATACAAAATTCTCATTCCTCGAAATATTAAAACGGTATAATTGAACATTTTTTAACAAATCGATGTTACGTATACGCAATATTATACTTTTCCATCGAGTTGCTAGTGCATTCTAAATTAAAAAAAGTAAAGATAAAATGGAAAGTAGGCGATTTAAAATAATGTGAAATAATACATGATTCATTCTTTCAGAGAAGGATACTGAAAGTTGATCCAGCGCCAATAAAAGCGGTAGATCAGGATGTAGGAATTAATGCTCCGGTTCAGTATACGATTCAAGGAGGAATTCTACCGTTCCTCACACTTAATCCGGAAACAGCTGAAGTCGCCATAACACGACCATTATACGAGCATGAACTTTTATCACCAGCAACTATCGTAGCGAAGGCAAGCATTGCGACAGTAGAAATTAATTAATAATGTATTATAAATATCTGCCGTACATATAAATCTGTTACTAATTATTTTTTGTTTCTATTTATTGATACTTAGTAATTTCTTATTCATCTTCTCAATAATTACAGGCTACGCAGATAGACAATCCAGATAAATATGCTCTTTCCACTATAGTCGTTTCTCGAGAGTCGGATTGGAACGTGGAACCCACTGCTGGTAGGTGATTTCTTAATCTATTCTTAAGATTTCAAGTTCTGATAAGGAACAGATCTAGAATCGCGTGGCCCATCTCGTCGTTAAGAAAATAAAACGATTAAATGGAAATGATATTAATTAGGTGGCAGATTACCTGTGAGATTCATACGAAAGGATCATCAAACTAGTATTCCAGAAAATACTCCGCCAGGAAGCGTTTTATTAACGACAGGAGTGAATAAAGTAGATTCAGTAAGTCAGAATCAGACACGAGAATTTATTATACCTATTACGCAAATGTAAGTCATTTCTCTGCTTCTAGAATTTAAGATTCTGGCTTGTGGGAGCGATTGAAGATCTGGAAAGGTTCTCAATTACTAATTCCGGTGAACTGATTTTAAAAGGCACTCTCGATTACGAGAGGAGGGTCCAACATAGTTTTTTGGTTCGTGTCACCGACGGCCATCATGTACGTTTTCAACAATTTAATCGTTAAAATAAAACTAGACTTTTAATATTGGAATATCTATCGTTGTAAACGAATATATATATATATATATATATTATTATTATATTATTATTATTATTAAATTTATTATTAAATATCAACACTATTTAAATATATTACAGAACGACACCTCACGCGTCAATGTTTCTGTTGAGGACGTAAATGAATGGGAACCCAGGTTTCGTCATCCCAGGTACGAATTTCACGCCGCAACTTTGAGAGAAGGATCCATCGTCGGTGAGTTAATATTCTAACTAATATATATATACAATAATAGTAGTTTTTATTTACATCTTCATTTATATATATATCTTTTTTCTTTAATTATATGATCCTTAGGAAAATTGGAAGCTGCTGATGGTGACAGAGACGACAAAGTTAGTCTATCTCTTAGAGGTCCAGATGCAAGGTATGATAAACATTTATTTTTAAATAAAAAGCAAAACTTATTTCAATTTTACAACAATAGTAAATAATGAATGATCATACAGGTCCTTCGAGATACGTGATAATGGAGAATTAATTCTCAGATCAGCAACAACCATTAATGGCACTTTGGCCAGGCTAGTGGCTGTGGCTTCTGATTCTGGTCGTCCCCCCAGGTTTGTAGAATAAAATAAATATATTTTTTCGATTTGATACGATATAATTCGTATAATTATTTGAATTTTTTTCTCTAAAGATCTAGTATGATCCCAGTGATCGTACATATACCAAATAGTGGCTCGTTGCCAATTGCTGCGAGAGCTGCACCTGCTTGGTTGGGCAGCAGTGTTCTCCTGGTTGCTGTTTTTGGCGCTGTCTTGGGTCTACTTGGTGTTATAATACTTGTTTTAATTTTGTACATATATAAAAAGTAAGTAAAGCTGATCACTTGGAAGATTATCTTATTTCTTTCCTTTAATATTTTCCCCAACCATAACAGGACGTTCTCGTAGGACATACTCTAAAATTTTTACGAAATATTTTCTTCGGTTGTTAAGAATTATTTTTCACGTCAACCTATAGACATTCAAATTAAAGAAGAAAGCTGTAAACTGATCATTATTTCTACATTTTTATATATAAAAAAATTATATATATCAACAAATAGTATTCTTAAACTAACGATACGCGTGATTGTAGATCTTTAAATCCTTACAACGTGTTACAGTAAAAGGCCAAAAACCAGTGGCTCAGTAAGTTCAGTAGGAACTGGCTACAGAGAAAAATCGCCAGTTCCCTCTGCTCTGAGCCCGACACCTCAAGTACTCGGAGCAAATATGCTTCAAGATGCCTTGGAAGTGCCTCGAAGAGGAAATCGAATCGAGAACGCGCGCAATATCGATGAAAACGACGAAGAGGCTGATACTGGAGACGACCTAGAAGAAGATGATCATGTTGATCAAGAGATCGTAGACGACAGTAACAATAGTGAATCTCGAGAAGTCAAGAATGATAACAATGACGTCGAGAATCCAGTTTTTGCAGCGAAGAACTACAATGCCACTATTAAAAGTAATTCGAAACAATGAATTAAAAATTACTCGGAATACTATTAAAATTTATAATTAAAACAGAATATATTAGCCTATTTTAAATTCACTTCATTTTAAAATTCTTTTAAATTTCTATTCTCATACAATTATTATTTATTTATGGAAATTAGGTGTAACATCGGCTAGACAACTGCCTCTTTACGCAAGACATAAGGTGGCCCCAGCTCCAAATCCTCCAGGTTTATCAGCAACGTCCAACATCCCTAATATCGGCGGTTTAGTTCAGAACATGAACGACTTAAGTTTAAAAACTAATCTAAATGCTGACTCTTGCAAATCTTCCAATTATTCCGGAGATCTCCCAGATTCTTTGGTACCTGCGTGGCCAGCTTGCTCCGTTTCACAGAGAGTCAAAAAATTATCGTGGGACGATGACGATAGGGTATCGTATCTTTTATTATGATAAATATTTAGATACTTCAATGAATATATTTTACATAGAACACAATTAGTCTGATTTGTTACAAATAAAAATATCAGTAGATGCTAGAACATAAGAAGAAGATAACAAAAAATAACTAAATTTCTCTAAGTATAAAATTATTACGTGTAAAAATATTTTTTCTCTTTTTTTTTTAGACAGTGGATAGCGTAGAAGTGGCAGCAGAAACAATGTCCAGAAACAGTCAGGTCGGAAACGAACGACTTAATCTCACCGTGTACTTTTAATCACGCGGAGAATGAAAGACTGAGAAATAAAATGGTTTCAATTACTCCATCGTCTGTCAAACGAAAAAATTACCGATAGACCACTTCGATATAAATAATTCCTTTATAAATAGACACTATTAAAATGCGCTATATAATTGCCAGATACTGAATCAATTCAAATAGAATGTACATACAAAATGTATAGATAATTATACTATATAGTTACAGACGAATTGCATTTAACGATAATGCAAGTACGTCCTTTACTCATAGTTATTTTATTAAAGAAATGCAAACGTTAACAGATTTTCTGATGTTCTAACGATTCTAATACCTTTAATTTACATTTAACCCGACCAAGAGAGACACAAAAAATTTTCTAAATAAATTAAGCTTAGCAGAGGAAAAATTTTTCTCTGTGAAAGACATTCGAATGACGGAGGCCAAGTTAAGAAAAGGACAAAGTTCCGTTTCACGCGAAAAACCGTGTCAGTAGGACGATCTGGAAGAAATCCCGCGTTCCTCGCGATTCTGCCTAAAAAGTATGTAAAAAGTAACAAAAAATTTTTAAACCAAATCATACTTCAAAATCCTTATTCTATATTTAACATCTAATAATTTTTTAAAAATACATTATGTAGCAATTTTTCAAAGTCCTTGTATATTTTTGTTTCATTTCTCATTGTATAATTCCTTGTCAACCATAGGTATTTCTAACGATTATAAAATTCGATGTGGTTTATAAAAAGCTAGTTAACTTTCAGCTACAAGATGAAATTCGATTGAGATAATTAATGGGCAATTACAACTTGATTGAAATAAAAAGTAAATGAATAAGAAGAAGGAAGATTTGAGGAAGAAATTATCGCAAAAATACGAGGACACAGCCGAATCAAACGAAGAAAGTGACTCATTCTTTCGAAGAGGAGAGAGAAAGTGCCCCGCAGAAGAGTGCACAAGCCTCAGCTCTCGATAGTTTTACGTGACTTCTGAACAGAAACGGATCGAACAGGTGAATAGCATTTAGGAGAAAACAAGAGTGGCATGATAATAACTAAGAGGTCGTTTTCATTTTATAGATATTACGTAAGTGAATTTTCTTTACTTACATTTTTTCTAATGTATATAATATATTATTTTTTAATATATCTTTTATATATACGTTTAATAGATGTAAGTATACATTAAAAATTGATCATTCTAATAGTTAATGTTTAAACTGCAGATGTTTATATACTTTTGGGAAATTACTTAAAGATGTAAAAATCTACACAATGAATGTAATATATAAAAATAAGTAAAATATCCAATGAGAAAAATACTTAGTATAATATTAAATGTATAATTTAACATTAGTATTGATATAGAATATAATATTTCATAAGTCAAATAAATTTTTATTTCGTCTCTATTTCTTTAATTATGTTCATAAAAATATAAAATTGAGTAAATATCCGCAAGCTATTAATAATAATTCATTTAAGAAAATAAACGTTCGCACCGTCATAATTTATATATAATATTTATAGAATATATAAATACGATTTTCTATTTAATTATAAGCGATTAAAAATTAATTAAAATACGCTAAGCAAGAATGTCGAAGAAACGATTTGCATGATGCAGTCAATCGTCCCAGCTACTTAAACTTTCTTAAGGAAAGTTGAAGATAGCCTTCACAGTCGAAATAAAAACGTCAATCCGTATTTGCGTATCCATATTTTTCTTAATTCGTTCCCTACTTTCAGGTTTATCATGAAGCATAAAATGTCTTTTAGTCTGTTTCTTCTCATGATTTTCCAACTATGCCTCGGTATAGAAATTCCAGGTATGTGAAAAGAACTAAATCATTTATATAGATGAAAGAATGTCCTAACAAAATTATTCATGTATTTTTAGGCGATCTGTACTCGATACCTACTCTAAATTCATCTAACGTTTCAATAATTAAGCCACCAGAACTATGGAGCGAGATTCTAGAAAATTGGATTGTTTCTGATTCGAAATTAACGAGGATGTCAAAGGTGATGAAACTAGGAGATAAGAGCCTAACTATAACGAGTAAAATATCGACGCCAAACAAACGAGAAGTTTCTGAAACCGACCTCTATCTACTTGGTAAAATTTTAGTATTAATGTAATTATTATCTATCCGTTTAAAAATTATATAAATTATTCTGTGATATACCTAGGTGCGATAGAGAAGCTTGTCTATAGAGTGGATTTTCTAGAAAGTCGTCTTAGAAGAGCAGAAGAACTCCTGTATTATGTGATTTCCGGAAACATCAATAAAAAAGGTAAATTACAGTGTTTTTGCACAATAATTTATAATAATATTAATTAATATTACAAATTACCAGCTGCAAATTTTACATTTTTTCTTTAACAATTTATCATCAAATAGAATAATTCAATAATTTGTAATTTTGTACAATTTTTGTAATGTTACAATTTACTTGTAACATTTGTCTTATTATCAAACTTGTTAATATTATGCAATGATATTTATCAATACTGGTAACTTGTGACTTATAGAATTTCGCTAATAATATTAGTTCTATTGTGTAAAAGAGCTCAGGTTTCCTTCACTCTTTCTCTTCATTATAAATTCATTATCCTCTTCAGAGCCCTGCCCTACTAATTATACCAAAATTGGTCAAAACTGCTATCACTTTAGTAATCGTGATTTTGACTGGAAGTCATCAGCTAGTCTCTGCCGAGGAATGGGCGGCCATTTGTTGGAATTCGACACGGAAGACGAAAAGCGTGATGTGTTAGCTAGCTTGCAAACAAATTCTAAATTAAAAGGCAAAACCTTTTGGACAGGGGGATTGAATCCAGGTCTTCTTTGGATTTGGGCTAGTAGTGCAAAGCCAGTTTACCAGAATACCAAACAAACTGTTCCTGGTGATGGCAGGTAAGTTTGTTTGTTAATTAGTTTTGTTAATTGATATTAATGATTAATCACACTTATCGTAGTTTTAATATATATTTGATATTTTCAAATATTTATAATTCTGTGATTGTATATTTAGGTGTTTAAAGTTGTCTTACAATACAACGTCCAGATTATACTCTTATCAAAGTGATGATTGCGGGGCTAGATACAGATACGCTTGCAAATTATCAAACGACGACGAATCAGCAAACAAAATTGAGAAAACCGCAAGGATGTTAATGAACGAATAGTATTAAGTATAGACTGATATGTAGTAATGTGTAACTAGTTTTATTTATTGTATGTACATCTATTTAATTCTAAAGGCTTAATATATATTTAATATAGTTAAAAAATACTTACTATATGTTTCTATTTGTTATAACTGAAACACCTTTTTCACGTTAAGTATATTAAATTTCTTAAATATATATTGTTCGACCGTTCACGGAGAGACGCGATCGCGAAGAAACAAGAGTCCTAAATTTTCGTTACAATTCGATAATCGACGCCACGAATTGGTCGATCCTCTATTTCGTTTAGGATAATAGAGGTAGTTGACTGATTATAACATTGAAGTAACAAATTATAATATATACTTTATTCCAACAACTTTGTAGATATAAATAATTATGCAATGTGCGTACAGACGTATTCTCAAAGACGTGTAAATAGTAAGTTACAACCGATGACTGATCAACAAATGAAAAACCAGTCAAGAGATGTTGACTGATCCAAGCAAGACAGATAAACCAGTCCATAGATGTTGACTAAAGCAGGTAAACCAATGAAGCTCGGTGACGATGCGGTCGCAGAGAAAAACTATTGCTGGGTATTGGTCGTCCCACCACCGGTCGCTTACAGGTGAAAATGACCGTTGAACATGAGAAAAACCCGACATTCCCATTTTTTACGTAATTGAACAATAACCATAAAGAACGTCTCGACTTAAATATATTTAAATACAAATACTTAGTTTTATGACAGTTCCTTAGGATTATTGCGGTCCGACTAATTATATTTTCACAGCTAGTGACCGCTTCGACCGAAGGATGGATTCTGGTTTGTGTAAAGAGTCACCAGACGTGACACATATTCTAAGTACATACATTTTTATAACCATCCACCGTTTCTCTTTGTGCATTGATACATTAAGTTCAACTAATATTATAAATAATGCAAATTATGTAAGTACAATAAATTAGGAATGATTAATCAAGCTCGTATGAAACAAAATTTCCTGAAAAAGAAATATTTTATTGTTGAAATTGAAACAAAAAATTAAAAATAAATTTCAAATCACTTTCATATTAAGAACGAACCTTGTTTCCGAAACAGCCCGTGCTTTTCTCAGTTAATTATAAAATATTATCTTTCCGGTTCTGCAGAATTTTCAATTGAAGCCATAGACTTTGCAATTTTGTGAGCCAAGACGAGGCTTTTTTTTCTTTTATTTGTCATTGCAATAACGTCGTTACTGTTAGTAATCAGACCTCCATTCTCAAGAATTAATTTTTTAGTCTCTTCAGTATTAGATTCTGCAACACCACAACAACAGTCGTCGACTATAGCTATCGCATAGCCTAACTGAAGACCGTCTAAACATGTGGATTTTACACAAATGTCATAAGCGAGGCCACATACGAAAACATAGTTCACATCCTCTTTTTTTAAAATTGCGTGCAATTCCATTGATCCCTTAAAATTATTATCGAAAAATACGGAATAAGCTTCCATATCCGGGTTTTGACCCTTACGTATCTAAAAAAAACAAATATAATTAAAATGTTAATATTTTATTTTCATTTTATAATAAATTTTAAATTAGGATATTTTACTATAATGGAAGAACGAAGATATACATGTCGAAGATGAAATGACATTGGAGCCTTTTCTTTGGAATGTTTGGGAAAGTCCCTAATACTCTAGTTCAGACTTTTTATTATAGCTGTACTTAAATAATAAAACTGAGAAATAGTTGCTTATGATTTAATCTGAGTATGGGTGCCCGAGATTTATGATAGTGGGCTTGGGCTCGAAGTGACATAACGGGTCGCTGAACGTAGCCACGGCCAACGAAATAACGAATGCGATTTCTCCCACAATCTAAGTCGAACTCAACTTACTGATCCACGATTCGGGTGTGACTCAACGTATTTGTCCACAGTACAAGTAGAACTTATCTGACTGAATCTCAATCCAAGTAGAACTGCCTTTAATACTCCTCTCCGTACCTCTCTGTAACCCTCAGGTCAATCTTTGTTTTTAAGGTGAGCTATTTAATTAATGGCTAATCCATACCTCTGTTAGGTACACGTGATCGTGACTACGTTCAGCGACTCGTTATGTCACTTCGAGCCCAAGCCCACAGTCATAAATCTTGGGCACCCATACTCAGATTAAATTACAAACAACTATTTCTCATTCTTATTATTTAAATACAGCTATAGTAAAAAGTCTAGACTAAAGTATTGGGGACGTTTCCAAACATTCCAAAAGAAAGACCCCAATGTCATCTCATCTTCGACATACATATACCTGTATGGAACCTGGTGCAACCACAAGATCTTTGTGTAATTCTGCTCCCCATGTGTTCATCACACAATGTTTAGGCCAAAGAATCTGTTCCAGATAAGGATCCGCAAATATGACTGTATCAAATAACTTAACATCTTCTCTTTTCATCTATGCATAATTAAAAACGTTTTCATTTTTTAGCATACGAAAATTTCTTTTAAATTAAAAATTTTTAACATTTTAATGAGAATAGTGTTCATACAAAAGAAATATAGTATTTCGAATTTTTATAGCAAAATAGCAAATATAGTATGCAAAATACACAAATACGTGAAATATGATTCGAACGAAACACAATAATACAATTGTATGAATAAGGATAATCTTTTTCTGAAAGAACCGCTTTTCACAGATCGCAACACGATAGCATTGTGACTACTATTATGTGATACTATTATCTACTATCTATATATACTATCTATATTACAAAATTGTTTTACATATGTATTATATGTCATAATAAGTACTATAATTTAGATATTTGATATACTTTGCATAAAAATTCACAGTCTAATTATTAATATTATAATACAATGTTGTTGCAATAAAGTGATAAATTCCAACTTTATACCTTTGAATTAGGACATAATTCCCGTAAATGTAAGTTTTCATAAAAGCTGATATGATTTTCCGGATGCCAATCTAATGAATAAATAATTTTATTGAAAGATCCATTTTTCAATAAATTATTAATTGGCTTCACCACATCAGCTCCATCCTGTTTGGCTTCGCAAGTACGAAGAGACAAAGACCCATCGATAAAATCATTTTGAACGTCTACTATTAAAAGAGCGGTTTTAGGCATGCTTAATTTTCGTGTCCATTCACCAAATCTGTTAATTGAATAAAATACATAACTTTATCTAATTCAGTGTTAAAACAGAAAAAAGAATATTAGCTTGCCATAAGTTCTTGCAGTTTTCATTTCTTATTGAATGCACATAAATCATAACATTGCTTATTTGCTATATTCGACAGCTTTTGTTTCCTTCTTTTATGACAAATATAAAACTTTATATGAAAGTTTGACCGAACTTCGGTTTAAGGACATAAGATTATTACCTTTTTTATTTGTCATTTAATAATCTTCGTCACGCAGAAGAATCCGCACGTAGAATCACGTAATTAATTTTATGAAAACGCGAAAAACACTCAACTTTACATGCGCATAACTTTTAAACCATTAAATTCCTAAAGATAAGACTTGCATTTTTGGAATTTACGCGATAATCTGGATGGATGATCGATGATCTATCGCCTTCTTCAAAAAAAATTAGGGAACTGCAAAACTGACTCACAGATTGTTTTACATCAATAAAGGAATTCTTTGAGCAAAAAATTAAAAATCTATTAAAATATTGTAGAGAAACTACTTATAAAAAAATATTACTGTTGTCAGCATTCATAATAGTGAATCAAATACTTACTAAAGTATAAGGGATAGTATAATTTTTTGTATTTTAATAAACTACTTCAACATTTATTTATTAAAGATGTTGAACATGCAAAGAAGTGCATACCACAAATTTATAATCATACATGCAAGATACATTAAGACTAAGTTTGGGTTAGATTTATTTTAAATATGGACATAATATTTCAAATAGCAATAGAACGTTTAAAAAAAAAGAGGAACAGATTGTTCATAAACAGTAGTGTAGTCTGTTCAACACACACAGGCTTACGTTACAGATATAGATACGTTACAGACACAAATATGTTATAGTACAAATAACCATTTCACTTGATAAAGATAGTGTCATGGATTAATGTTTTATTATGCTATTTACATAATTCAGTACTCAGTATTCAACAAGCTACTTCATATATTATAAAATTACTATATAAGAAATTTATTATATATAACTAAGTATATTATGGATGTTACATTTTGGCTTTTTGTTATTATTTATTATCTAAAGTTCCAACTTTTTGCTGTACTATTATGTATTTTAGTAATTTCATTGTCATTACTCTGTCACTTACTTTTTGGATCTAAATATATTTGTCATTAGTATGTGCGTGTGAGAAAACATAATATGATGTTCATTATTAAAAGATACTTATTATAGATTAAGATTAGTTAAATCATTAGTTAAATCATGACTACTTAGTACTAGTATTACTGGTCAAGTAAGTCACAGTAGTTTAATATGTACATATTAAATATAATACATTATTTTATTAGAATACTGGCTGTATATGCTTGCAGAAGTTCTCACCATTTTTTAATGCTTTTTCAGTATTCTATTTTTTAATAGCTTCCAGAATTTTTTTGTGTAAGGTATAATTACAGCGACTTATGAGTCAACTTAATATAACTTAATTCCAATAATTAACTTGTATTTTATCCCAATTATTCCTAGATGCTTTGAATTATAACAACTATTATTCTTATACGAATTTATGAACTTCATCTAAATGAACTAATTACGGCATATCATGTATGTAAGTACATATATACATACATATATTCTTCGCATTACGAAAAAGAAAAAGATAACAACATAAATTTATATTTACCTCGTTAATTCTTCTTCCTTCAACACGCCGTCTTTATCTAAATCAAATAAGTCGAAAATCTCTCGAATCCTCCATTCATCTTCTCGGATATCATCATCCTTAAAAATTAATGAACACATTGCACGAAAATTTGCAAAATTAAAATCACCCTTTGGATCTTTCAACATATACATCAACGGATCTATCATATTAATAAAAATAAGTTTCAAAATAATTTTGTTGGTTAGATTTGTTATGTGTTGTATAGAATAGTTTTCTCTATAAGACACATAAAAAGAATACGTAAGAAATTTATAAATAGGAGTACTTGTCTACTCTTGATATATGTTAGGTATCCTATCTATTTCTTTTCTAGAAATACATCTGTAAAGGTTAGTTTTCAAATATCAACCATGCGTGATTCATAGCATTTATGACCAATACAGATGAAGATATCTGCGCGATATTGACACAAACGGCTAATGCTAATTCTGAACACATTTTATTACCCATAGTCGTTTCTTTACGATTACAGTTTTCAAATTTCTTATTTAATAATCTTTTCATCTATCATTCACGTTTAGAAATATACTTTTAGAGATGGTAAAATCCAGGGTTTCTCCTTAAGCGAAAATAGTATATTTAAAAATACGTTTTATGTGATATTAAATAATGCTATTATTATAACTTGCAGATATATAGATATGTAAAAATTTACAGAATACGCATAATATACACAAATATAGAAAATATTCAAATTATTCATTTCTTCAGTTGTATTCATAAAAATATAAATTTGTATAGACATATTCTTAACAATAAGACTAGTTTTTTTTAGTATATTTTCGCACAGTTTACTAAAAAATTTACTTATTTTTAAATGCAGTGTCGATAAGTAATCCATGCAGTTGTTCAAGTTGCTAACAAGATTGTAAATTTCAAAAACAACAGAATTAATAGATAATAGTCAATGATTTTCGTTTTATATGTACCAAAAAATTTCGGATGATGAATTTTAAGAGTTGTAGATGTTATAATAGAGTTCCTTAGAAGGATCTAGCTACACAGTGATGATTATCTGTTTTTTCATGAATGTTACTAATCCTTTTCAGTTTGGTAAAAATGAATTTGTAAGTCTATAAAGAGTTTGAATAAAATACAAATTGTCAGGCAAATAACAAAAAACAATAACAATCATTATCGATATAATTATATCGTCCAAATCAAACAAAGATAAACTTAACCCTTTGCATTCCCAGCAATTTTTAATATGACCTACCAGAGACTCTGAATCATCTTTACCATGGGCTATCAGCTACTCTGAGACTATTTACAATCAGAGTTATGGCGTATCTTATAATGCAGCTGCAGCTATTAGTTTCACTTGCAATATCGCCACAACGATGATAACGAAATGCAAAGGGTTAATTGATAATTATTTTCTTCATTCTATCATCGATTTCTGTGTCTGTTTATTTTCATTAAAAGTTATATTTATCTTATCTTTTTTATTGTATCTGGATATTTGCAATTTATCGTACAACAATGATTAGCACAATTTATTTGCCACTCATAGTAGATTAATGAATAAATTGAATATATGATAAGCTTAAGGTACAATTTTTTTTTATTATTCGATATTAAATCTCAAAGTATCTGTCACAGTGATCTAATACTTTTAGTTTTATTAATTAAATTTGTTATAAATATTGCTATTAAAAAATTTGTTAATAAAATATTTATATAGACTTTTATTTTCATAGAAAATAAAGAATAATATCGCTATGTCAATAATTGGAAATATATTTGAAATAGTAACTCTAAACATATTTATCTTTATTTTCCATCAAAATATTATATTATTATATTAGCTATTAAATACAGTTATGAAATTTGTGATGTTTTGCTTCATAACAAACAGATAAAACTTTATATTGAACTAGTTGAACTGCTACATAGAGCCTGCCTTGTTGCAGTAATTTCAGATGCTAGTTTCTTGATAAAAGGATGTTCTATCTTTCCATCATTTGACAAAAAAAATTCCTCCAACTTTCCAGGAATATTATCTCTTTTTTCATACTCATATGCTTGCATAATTAAATCTAATCTATCTAAGTCTTTAACATATTTTGCTTCTGGGGTTTCTTGCTTTTCGTATTCCTGTAAACATTAACAATATAGTAGGATAACTTCCAAAACATATATATACACTCTGTATAATATATAACAATTTTTCATACACGAAATATTTCCAATATTGTAAGTCCTCTGTCTCCAAGGAGTTTACAAATATCTTCCATAGCTTCATCCTCTAATTTATGTTTTACATCAGGTGGAATACCACAGTGAGGTGTTATATCTCCCACAATACACTCTGCTAAATCATGTATTAAAGACATCTGCATGATTCTATATTTGGCAAAAAAATAATTTATAGAGATAAAACCTTCATCAACATAGCTGCTAGCTAAATGATATAAATAATACCATTTCATACTTGACTGTATCTAAGTTCTCGTCATTATTCACCAGGAAGGAAAGCATGGCCATCCTATACATGTGACCTGCGATTGTTTCTGGGTCAGATACATTCTTATGAACCCATCCTGTTCTTTTCATATGCTGAAATCAAATCAAAATAAAAATCATATTAACCTTTGATTTATAATTAAAAGGCACATGATAATATTTTTAAAAAATTTGATATCATTATTAAAAACAGAAAAATGTGTAAAGTGAATATATAATTCATAAACATTTAATTAAATTAAAAGATAAAATTAAGATGATAAGATTAATAAGATATTGCATAAATTCATGTTTCATATCTTGTAAAGTAAGAATGATTAAAGGATATATGACAACTTTTTAATGTTTACTGTTTTACTTTTTATATTATTGTATATACATACATATATATTTATATTTATATCATAATAAATATATTATATTTAATATAGCGAAAAAAGTATAATTTAGTACAAAAGTATGACATATAGCTAATTAAGAATACCAAAAGTGACCACTTGTATACAACATACAATAAATCTTAGCTAGAATTGTACACCTTTTAAAATTGAATAATATTCTTAAAATTGGATCAAATGGCTAGATTTTTCTACAAGTTAGAAGAATTAGTTTACTAGATGATGAGTGAAAAAATTTAAAAAAAATTACAATTGTCGAAATCACTAAGAAAATAATAAAAAAGTCACTTTTTACAACTTTTTTGTCTGAATCTATAATAAAAATTTAAACAACTTTAAAGATCTATATTAGATTTATTGTATTGCAAAATTTTCGAAATATTTTCATACATCCTCTAATAAACTAATTCTTCTAACTTCTGAAAAAAAAAATTAAATCGTTTGACTCAATTTTTAAAAAGTTATTAATAAGATGCATCAAAACAAATCTACGATAGTCCCGTTTACAGCACGTTCTGTAAATTGGGAATATGATGAACTCACATGATTTTGCTTTTACATTAGTCCATGGTAATTATTGTATTAGATCGTCCGAAAAGTTTCTTTCGTTTTATAAGAAAATAATGGATGTATAACATTTTCCGTTTTACATTATTTTATCGAATTACGAATGATCCATTTTATTCTATCGAGATAAATATTATAACGTTCGACAGATTAGATTTCATGTTTATATAAAAATGTGTTGTTGTAAAAGACGTGTTTGTAAAAGAAAAACACTTTTTGAACAACCTAATACAATAAATGACAAGTACTCTCGATGTCGCAGCCGCGCAAAAGATCAGAGCCCGTTAGCTTTTGGTCTAGCGAGGGAGAGAGCATAGCTTTCTGCATCCTCCCACAGTTTCGCTACCTCTTCCTATTGTAGAATTCAGTATAATCGCAATCACAAGATGTTGGGACCATTAGTCCTCACACAATGCAGTGACGGTTTAATTTATGGCGCCCTAAAGTGTTGATACCTGCTTTTCCATAGCCGAAGGCAACGAAGGACAGGCGGTCGCCCTAGACGTTCGAACTTTGCCCCTTTTTTACATATAATATTTTAAAGAATATGCCAATACCTCTATTCGTAACAGTATGTATACATCAAAATGATAGATTTATATCTATTTATCACAAGGACATTTTACAAAAATTTGTATCTCGATTATAGTAATAAATTTAATCTTACCTTCAATCTGCCTACTAGTTCCATGAATTCTTGCAATTTCTTGATATCCATAATATATTATTTACAAAACAAAATTTTTTTCGCTTAGATTGTTCAGTCATACACACCTATCACTAGTAATTATCAAAACAGAGATTTTATGTGTTATTAAAATGTCGATCAATTTCACAAATGATTGTCAAATATCAAAGTAAGCGGTCATAGAAAGACAATGTGACTGGAGAATTACAATTAGTTACTTCTTCCGTTCCTTCCACTGTAATAACTGCACCCACAGTGATTACTAACCACACTACCTCACTGACTACAGTTCTACACATAATATACTTACCTTCACATTAACGGCAGAGCATATACATATACACACGACCATAAACTTATTGTTGCCTAGGTTACATAATTTTCTAGCAAGTGAATGTGTTAAAGATGGCGATCCATAGATATAATAATATATAGACAGTGCATTTTAGATTCGCGCGAATCAAAGAAAATAGAAGTTATGTATATTTTTCTTTTTCTAATTGTACAATTGTTTTATTCATATATCTTCAATAATTTAGATTAGTATATTTAACTCAAAATAAAAGTACTAAATCTAAATATTGATTTTTTTTATTAAAGTAGAAAATAATACTATATGTTTTTTCTTTATATTTGATTTATATTGTAACTTCGTTGAGAAAAATTTTAAAAAGTTTATGGTTAATTAGATTGTTTATAAAAGAAAATGTTGTAGAATATATATAACCTGCAATAATTATAACAATCTGATAATAAATATTACCTTAGCCTGGTAATTTCTAATTTTAATCACTTTTCATTAGCAGTGTCTGGCACTGTTCAAAGGTGAATATGTACATATATACATACATATATAAACAGAATACAAATTATAGTTGTTGTGCGCGTTATATGGATATGTGATATATTAGCTTGAAAATATGTAATTTTCTTTAGTTGTTCAAAATAATACCTTCTTAAAAATATCCGATATATCAAAATCAATGCAACAATACGCGCATTTTTAATGGTACAGTTACTCTTTATCTTTTTCTCGATATTATTCATAATTTTTTTTAACGATATTACAAACTTATTATACAATATTATAATTTTTTAAAAATATTAAATGTCCTTTTTGTTTAAGCAAGAATAAGTTTGGGGTTATCAAAGTGAAGTAATAAAATGACAATCGAAAACCATGGTAAAGATATTAAAAATTTCGCTTACTTGTGAGTGCTGCCTTTAACCGAAGGAGCGAGCTAGATAATTGAAAACAGGCACATCGTTCAGTCAGCTGACCTGTCTTGTGATAGCAGGCTCGATTGTGAAGCTTGACTCGCTGTAGTAGGCTGGACTTACCTCGATACGTTTCTCGTCTCGTAAGTTTCTTACTGTCATTTAGTTTCGTTGATTGTAGATTACCATGCTTCGCCTTGATTCACTATATAGCCAGAGCGATTATAATGATTTCGTACTATATAGAGGAAACCAGAGATTTTTGCAGAAAAGACTGGCGCGTATAGTATCGATCGTGCCAGTTTGAATGCGCCATCGTTTTTCGATCCGGACATGAATTTGTATGTTTTAATCGCTGTCCACGATTAAACGGGATCACCGATATCATATATAATTACACGGAAAACGAGCTAAGCTGTTCTATTTGACGACAAAATACATCAATTGGATTCCACATTCTTATTAAGTGAGCAGACGTCTCGCGGGCTTAAAGAGGGCTACGCCTACTTTTTAAATGAACTGCTCACGTGAATTTTCTGATGAATGGATGCGTTAGCTGACATCAACTTTTTCGCCGATTTTTGTCGTCGTAATTGACTTAGGCCGCGTGTAAGAGTACTCATTTCCGGAATATACTTATTGTTCACGAGCGTTGTTTTTTTATTCTCGTTTTTGTCATATTTTTGTCGGTGTGTGATTAGTTGCTGTTGATTACATGTCAGACTGAAATGATATCAATTTAATCTTATGATCATATCCCACAAATTGAATGTAATTCTGTAAAATTGTTTTTAGATCAAAACTTACACTTCCTTGGAATGATTAACCATATATACTTTGCATTTCATTATAATAATATTTTTCTTTATAGAAAATGCATAATGAATACTATTAATTTAACTTTCGTTCAAATAAATGTTTCTCATTATATGGTCAGTATGTAGGTTTATTTATATTATATAATGCAAAATATTTTCAGTTGTTCGTCGATTTTAGTTGAATAACAATTTACAATGTCGAGCCAAGGGTTATCAAAAATTAGTAATGAAGAGAGAGAATCCAAATTTGGCTATGTGTATGCTGTATCTGGTCCTGGTTAGTATACGGTATATATTTTTAAGAAATTTATTTATGCTTTCAATTTTAATACACATATTTATTTTTCTACAGTGGTTACAGCTGAGAAAATGTCGGGATCAGCCATGTATGAACTTGTTAGGGTAGGATACTATGAATTAGTAGGAGAAATTATTCGTTTAGAAGGTGATATGGCCACTATTCAGGTATAATAAACTGTTTTGATATATTTAAAGATTTATCATGTTATTTTTACAATGTTATTATGTCATTTACATTTATATCTTGTTCCAGGTGTATGAAGAAACCAGTGGTGTAACTGTAGGTGATCCTGTCTTACGTACTGGAAAACCATTGTCTGTAGAACTTGGTCCTGGTATACTTGGCAATATCTTTGATGGTATTCAGAGACCATTGAAGGATATCAATGAGCTTACAAGCTCTATTTATATCCCAAAGGGTATTAATGTACCAGCATTGTCAAGAAGCACTGTTTGGGAATTTAGTCCATGTAATATAAAAAGTGGCAGCCATATTACTGGTGGAGATTTGTATGGTGTGGTTTATGAGAACACATTAGTAAAGCACAAAATGATCTTACCTTCAAAAAGTAAGGGAACTGTAACTTATGTTGCACCTGCTGGCAACTATACAGTATCTGTGAGTTATATGTTAATAAGTGAGCAATTCAATTATTTTAATTATTTATCTGATATATATTTTTTACCTTACAGGATGTTATTTTGGAAACAGAATTTGATGGTGAAAGACACAAGTATACTATGCTTCAGGTATGCAAATTATATTTTCTTTAATATTGATATATACATGCTAATATGATCTTGCATATGCAGGTATGGCCTGTACGTCAACCTCGTCCAGTTACTGAAAAATTACCAGCTAATCATCCTTTGCTTACTGGTCAACGAGTCCTGGACTCACTTTTCCCGTAAGAATTTATTTATTTGCTTTATGCACTATTTATAGCATTTATTGATAAAAAATTGCAGATGCGTTCAAGGAGGCACTACAGCAATTCCTGGTGCTTTCGGTTGCGGTAAAACTGTAATTTCGCAAGCTTTATCGAAGTACTCAAACTCCGATGTTATTGTTTATGTTGGTTGTGGAGAACGTGGTAATGAAATGTCTGAAGTATTGCGTGACTTCCCCACATTAACAGTGGAAATTGATGGAGTCACTGAGTCTATCATGAAACGTACAGCTTTGGTTGCTAATACGTCAAACATGCCTGTAGCTGCTCGTGAAGCATCCATTTACACAGGTAAATGTATTCCTATTAATAAGAGAACAGCAGTACAAATTTGATAACAACGTATTTCACTTTCCTATGTCAAATATTTCAGGCATTACTCTATCAGAGTATTTTAGAGATATGGGTTACAATGTATCCATGATGGCTGATTCAACATCTCGTTGGGCAGAAGCTCTTCGTGAAATTTCGGGTCGATTGGCTGAAATGCCTGCTGATTCCGGTTATCCGGCCTATCTCGGAGCTCGTTTAGCTAGCTTTTATGAACGTGCAGGAAGGTAAGTTCAATTTTCATTTAATATAGCGATATACGTATATATTAATTGATTATATTGTTAAAATTAAATATTGTTTGCAGAGTGAAATGTTTAGGTAATCCTGATCGTGAAGGTTCTGTCAGTATAGTAGGTGCTGTATCACCACCAGGTGGTGATTTCTCTGATCCTGTTACTAGTGCAACCTTGGGTATTGTGCAGGTACTAATACAATTAATGTTTATTTTCTATCTACATAGCTTATCTTTTTATTTCTTTTTTATCCATATAATTTTCTTTTTTTGTCCATTTCTTAGGTATTCTGGGGTCTCGATAAGAAACTCGCACAACGAAAACATTTCCCATCCATTAACTGGCTTATTTCATACAGTAAATATCTTCGAGCTTTAGATGATTTCTACGATAAAAATTTCGCGGAGTTTGTTCCTCTGAGAACGAAAGTGAAGGAAATCTTGCAGGAAGAAGAGGATTTATCAGAAATTGTACAGTTAGTCGGTAAAGCTTCTCTTGCTGAAACAGATAAAATCACTTTAGAAGTTGCAAAACTTCTAAAAGACGATTTTTTGCAACAAAACAGGTGCGAATTATCATTTTGCCATAGTTATGTTAATGTTAATTAATATCATTGATGTTCATTTTTACTATTCTGTTTCTACGTAGTTATTCAACATACGATCGTTTCTGTCCATTCTACAAAACTGTCGGAATGTTACGAAACATGATTGCATTCTATGATATGGCAAGGCATGCAGTCGAGTCTACGGCACAATCAGACAATAAAATAACGTGGAATGTCATTAGGGATAGCATGTACAATATTCTCTATCAGTTGAGTTCAATGAAATTCAAGGTAAGCATAGGTTAAGATGGTTTTATTCATATATTATAAAAAGTGTATAACAAATGTTATATATTTTTTCTTCATTTTAGGATCCAGTGCAAGACGGTGAAGCAAAGATCAGAGCTGATTTTGATCAGTTATATGAAGATATTCAACAGGCATTTAGAAATTTAGAAGATTAATTATCAGAAACATTCATACAAACATAAATTCTCTACATTCAGGAACCTTATGCTGGTCATTTAAGGATGTCCTGGTTCTACTAAAAAAAATATATGGAACATTCGTAATCACGTATCGCACATTAAACTGTTATATTAGTTTTCAATAATTACAAGAAAACTGTATATATAAAAAGTGTTACAAATATAAAAGCTACAATAATTTTATGTGTATTAACCTAACATTTAAACAGAAAATTATACGTGATGGCTGAATCATTAAGGTTATAGGACGTCCTTAAATGTATTTCCAGCTTCTATAAGTATTTATATATTAAGTGCTATACCAAGCTACTTCAAATTCTTGAAATGAAGTTATATATAATTAATTTAAATTGTTGGAAAAAAAAGATGAGATGCCTGGCGACTCAAGCTTCCGATTTTATTTGCTGTAAATGGAATTTAATCATGCAAGGATCAGTGTAAAGAAACTGTCATATGTATGTAAAATGAGAGTAAATGCATCATAAGAAGCTTTCCATTCATCCTTATATGTTATTCTTTTAAAAAGAAAAAACATGATCGTTCTGTATTTTGTTGTATCATGGGATGAAATGGTAGCTTTTTACAAAGGAATGAAATTTCAATTAAAGAGTATTAAATATTGTATTATAATAGTATATTATGTAAATGTCGCGTTAAGTGACGAATGCAGACGTTACATAAAAGTAGATGTTATTTTAAATGTTGAAACCGTTGAAATATGGTCTGAAAGTTTAAAAAAAGGGTGTCAAAATGTTAGAACTGTTAAGGTGCAGGATCTTTTATCGTTAAAAACAAAGTATAAAGAAAGATGCATCGTAAACAGTGTTCCAGTAACTTCGACATTTCCATTGTACCATATGTAAAAAACAAATAAACATTATGCATAAAAAGGCCAAACTTCGAGATTGTTAATGATTAAATAAAAATAACAGTGTTTCGATAAATTTCATTTTAATAATAATATAATATAACAATAACCTTCGCGGTATGTACATCAACGATATATTACAAACCAGTATTTAATTTTTTCAATTATTCCGACACATTGTCATAGAGTCCAAAATCCTGGGTTGAAAAAAATATGTTTATTGCTATATGCGTACGTATATCCATATGTACACACACGTGTATGTATATGCATATATAAATATATATACACATCCATACGTGTGCGATTAGCATATTTTACATTCTCATTATTTAGATCATTTTCTTTTACGGAAGTACCTACTCTACACTCGTTAAAACATTATTAAAAATAAAAAATATTTAACGATCTCTTTAAAGATGCAGTTGTCATATATGTATAATTTGTATCGCATTTTTCTTGTTTGTATTGCAACTGAATATTCTTCCTGCTTCTTTTTTCAAATTAACTTTGGTTATATCGTTTGAAATTATATATCCGAAAATTACAAATCAATGCTCAATATTCACAGCCTTAGCTCGTTCATCGTACACGAGGTAATTCAATCCAATGTATACGCATACATAAATATAAAATTCTTTTTTTCATAGGTTCTATGAGGAATAGTCATAACTTCACCAGCATTCGATAATTAGCAAATATTATCCATGATATACTCATGAATGCGTAATCAAGATCTTAATGGGGCAAAATGTTTATATATCCAATACCAAATAATTTAATAAGCATTAAAGAGGAAAGTTCAATTTACACGCAACATGAATGATGTCACGTACAAGTATATAAGATTATAATGATAGTTACGACCATACCATTAGGACCATGCAATATACTTCAAAGAACAAAATTTCAATATGATAAAATTTGGTGTGGTTCCTATGAAACCAAAAATTTTAAGAGTAAATAGAGTACTTCTTCTGACCATTGTATGATCAGATTGTATATCCTAATATTTACAAAAGAAGCATTGCATTACAAACTAATAATCTTTTAAGGACTTAAATGAACAACATCAACATTCGTTCCTGTGGAGGGTGACATTTGTGACCTGAGCTGGAGATTCTCACGTTTCAATTGCGTAACAACTTGTTTCAAAGCAGTTATTTCTTGTCGTAATTTTTCGTTATCGCGTAAACACTGACCCAGTCCCTGATTTGCTGCTCTTAATTCCGTTATATATTCACAGGCCTTTGATAAAATTCCACCTTTGCTCTACAAAAGAAACTCATGGAAAAAATGCTATTGTTAAATGTTTCTATAATTGCAAATTTCATAAGTTCTATTTTAATACCTGAGTTTCATAATTTGCCTTTCCTTCACCACTGCCACTACCAGTGCTGTTTGCACCTGCATTACACTCGGGAATAATTTTTCCCAATTTTGTAATCCAATTGTTTATTTTGTCTCTTCGTCGACGTTCGACTTCGTTATGAGTTGCTCTTCTTCTGTCATCTCTCTAAAGCATATATTACAAATAAAACAAAATTCAAAGAGCTTTAAGGAGTGAAGGAAAAATGTACCTTTTTCAAAACAGTAGTACAATTTCTTGGTGTTTCTATTTGTAATGTAGTGGTCCTAGGAACCAATGATCTAGATGTTTGCGCAGTAGTGAAAACATCATTAGCATTTCCAATGACATAAAATTGTCCATTCAACGGGGATGTTAAGACCTGTACGGTATTATTTCCTGGTTGGGTAACTGGCAGTTCTATTTCATTGCCAGCAGTAGCGCCATTTACTTGGACCACTCTATAAGCAAGAGCTTCTTGGTAACGCATTCCATCTTCCCCAACAGGTTCTCCTGTAATTGGTTCATAATTCAAATTTTTGCAAATTAATGACCAAACTGCTTAGAAGCTATATGAATCAACTTCATAAATCGAAAAGTAGAGAAAGCTCATGACTTTAAACATATGTCTTTGAAATTTACTTTACAATCTGCAATGAACAAGCTTAATAAAATATTTGATATATGTTTATATATATCTAAGTAAAAGGAAAAAGTGTAATCGATCAATTTGACTTCTAATCTTAATTGTCAACTTTTGAGATATAAACATTCTTGAATTTATGACAAATATTTATTTACCTTCGCAATCCACGATTTCCGCTTCCTCAATAACAATTCCCGTGCCCCCGTCATCCTTCGCGTTAACAGTGCTGTAAAACAAACATAAACACATTGAAGAATGGATATGTAACTTATCTATAGAATTACGTCTATGCCTATTACTTCCACGACCGTTGTCCTAAGTCTTGTAAGTGCGCACAGTGCACTACGTGATGACCTTGAGGAGACCTCGAGCGAAACAGGAGGGATAGGTGTTCGCATTATCAGCCAGTCGATATTTAACATAAACACTACCTGACATCCTGCTGTTCGAGGTGCTGCTCCAAAATATCCATTTTTTTTTCTACCAAAAACGTTTGAATTTGTCAAAATTCACGTGAGCTGGTCACGGGACACGGCAACGAGGTCATGTGGTGCACAAGATGGCGATTCTTGATTACAACGCCATCTTACGCCACTCGATTTTATTACAATTTTCAATTTTGTCCAAACTATACCGATTACTGATAATCGAAATTCCTTAATAAGCAATGTATACGTGTAATCATTTTATAAATAATTAAGACTTCTGACGTAAATAAAATTTTCTTAATAAGAAAAATAAATTCAAAAACTGAAGTTGAATAGTAAACAAAATTGTAAGATATTGTTCGATAAACATATGTAGAAATTAAAATTGAAAAACAGGGTGGAAGGTACATTTCTTTATTTCTGTTTGTTAGATTGATCGTTATAGCCAACATCTGTATGAATAAATACTTAACCTATATACATCAAGATTACGTAATTTATGGTTTCAAACATTATTTACTAATAAAGAGAAAACTTTCCTCTCTGATACCAGTATTAATTGTGATAGGGATGAACAAGTTCGTTATAGTTACATATTCGTAATTTGATAAAATTAGAAGACATGTCTTTCCAATAATTAATAATGATATTTTATAATTATATATAAAAATATAATTACAATAATGTATAGATATTCGTTTTTCTTAAAATATTTAAAACAGTGCGTAATCAATTTCAAAATTTGCAAAATCAGTAAATTAAAATATGAAAATCTGAAATTTAATATTGAATTTAAAGAATTGTATCAAGCAATTATATATCCAATTCCATTAATAAAAAGATTTAACCAGTAAAAACAAGATTTGGAAACTTATTTATAGTTTATTATGTACGATATTCTGAAATCTGTTGTGATGAATATGAACAATAAGTTCATTGAAAATTGTGATTAACGTTAATCTATGTTTATATGTATTATGTACAAAAATATGTATGATATTCCTAATAAAATATTAAAATAGAAGAATATAATATTTAGCAGAAGAATTAAATTTAAAATATACATATACATATGCATGTGTTGTTTGTATTTATGTAGAATTGAAAAATTGTTGATGGCATCTGGCTAACAAAGAATTTATTGATATTAAGAATATGAAAACAATATAACCAGATTTTTTATTCATTTAAATTTAGATGAAAGTACTTTCGTTTTACGTTTATAGAATATATCTAAAAATTTGAAAGTCATTTCAAGGATCGCTGTAAATACGAATAACAGGAACTACAATGTATCCTGTAATAGTTTGATTGGTCAACGAAATACAGTTCATCATGGAGTACGTCGGTACGTACTTGACGATTTTCGTGATTTTTATTAGCAATTTCTAAGCAATAAATATTTTTTGCATTTTTTTTTGTATTTATTATTAATTATTTTTAAATAAAGCAAATATCTACATCCCAGAAAAATCTTACCGTGATATGTTACAATCAGGCAATTGTATATGTTGGATTAATTTCCGTACAAACAGTCATATATATTTTTGCTACGAATCTTGCATAAATCTAATTTGAAATTATTTAAAAAATATGAAATTTAACATTTATATGTTTTTTCGATGAATTGCGTTTTCTCTGTTCTTTCTTTTAAATACGTGTCATTTTAAACATAACCTTTCATTTATACAATTTTTCCTTTTGTAATTTATTCGGTTGCTAAATTTTCATTATTTTTTGTAATCGATCTATGATTTATTAAAATCTTATTAATATAACTGATCGTTTGCTATTATAATACCATATTATATATGACATAATGATGACAGTATTTGTATTTAAAAAATATTAAGTTACTTATATTTTACAGATGCTGCAAAAAGTAAAAGCAACGACAATTCTTGTAACTCAACTCCTTGTGCTGAATTAGTATCAAATACAAATTCTAATGAAAATTTACTGGTAGAAAAAAAGGACTCAACAGTAAAACATCAGATTCGAGGCATACAAAAGAGAGATAATAATATTGCAACTACCTCGCATGATCCACCCCAAGAGAACATAGACTTTAAAGTGATTTATAATAAACAAAGGATTAATGTAAATTTTCCACTTGATGGTACAGTGGCAAAACTAAAAGCTTATCTTCAAAACATCATATCTGTGCCACAATCTATGCAGAAAGTTATGATTAAAGGACTAGCCAAAAATGAACAAACATTAAGAAGTTTGGGTGTTACAAAAGGTAACTTTTATTATATGATATCCCCTCTTTTGTGCACCGATATTTATCAGATATTTATTATATGTTGTGTTATATAATTATACTTTTAAGGTGCCAAAGTCATGGTAGTAGGGTCAAAACTAGATGATGTATTAGCCATTTCACTTCCATCAAAACAGGATTTGTTAGATGAAGCTGCATCTACTACAAATAAAGAACCTTTATCTCAGCAAAAAATACATAGGAAAGTATTAGATAAAGGTATGCCTGATGATGTGATGCCCGGTATATTAGATAGTAAGGTATGACATATTCTTTAATTAAAGTAATGATTTTTATTAAATATTGCGTATTTTTATTTAACTGTTTTAACTTTTAGGAACCTCTACCAGAATTTCCATTGGCTGGTATGTTAAATAAATCTGGCGGTAAAGTTAGACTAACATTTAAATTGGAGCAAGATCAGCTTTGGATTGGTACAAAAGAAAGAACAGATAAAATACCCATGAATTCCATAAAAGGAGTACACAGTGAACCAATACATGATCATCCGGAATATCATATTATGGTTTGTACTTTAGCATAAAATTGGTATGCTCTGACATAATTAAAATTTGCCTATTTTTTCAATTTTTTACAAAGGAAGTGTTGCTACATTAATATAATATGAACCATATGATTTACACAAACATCTTTTTAAATTGTAGGCTATACAATTAGGCACAACAGAAGCTTCGAGATACTGGATATATTGGGTTCCTGCACAATACATATCCGCTATAAAAGATGCTGTTCTTGGCAAGTGGTGCTACTTCTGATCGAACATTGATGGAAGTTTCGGTCTCTTCAAAAACAAAGCGTAATCAGGTGTAAGCATTGATACAAACACGACTGTACTAGTCACACATTTTTAACAGTAAGTAATAACTTATTTTGCGTTGGATAATAACTGATACGTTCTAATAAAAGTATTCTTTCTTTTTGTTAAGGAAATTTTCTTAGATAATTTTTAATTTTGTTAAAAATGATAAAAATATTTTACGAATATATTTTACGGATTTATAATTACCATTTCTGATAGCAAAAAGAAATGTTTATACAACATTGCGATTTCTGGATTATCGAAATTTTTTAATATATTGAAGTAATGCTAACTGTAACCTTAATTTCTCTGAATTATATATTCTCGTATATAGGATTTGTAAATATCATAAGTTTTTTAACTCTTAGGAAAATACGTTATATTAAAAAGAAACATTTTATTACCTTAGGTAAAAGAATTGTCATTTAAATGAACAGATTAAAGAATTTTAACTTTTCTGTTTATTTAAATAGAAATGCTTGGATCTTTAAAATAAAAGTGAAATGTTTGTAAAATTACATTTATAGGAGGAAGTGAAGAAAGAAGTTATGATGTTGCATTTACAATCTTTTGAAGTTCGTCGAGAAATAATTCAACTTTTTAGTACATTTAATGACATTAAATAATAAATTAAAATAGTTTAGATATTCAAAAACGAATTGTTTCAAATCTATTTTTATAATTACAATTTATGCCGAGTATCGAAATTGATTTTATAAATGTTAAGTTTCAAAACAATTTTATCGCAAATTAATTTGATTCAACTAAAAAAAAAAAAAACAAGAAGGTACGAATTATAAATGAAATTCAAGTTGCAATAAGCTAAGTTATTATCAAGAAATATAGTCCGCATTTTATAAAGATGGAAAAAATGCAATTTTTGGTACGATGTTACTGTTCGATTACGAAACAACGAATTTGTCAAAATATATTTGCACGCGTCTTGATATTGGCCTATAAAACAAAAATTTGTCCAGGGGAATTAGCCGTCTCAAAATTTCGCTACGCACTGGAATTCAAGTGGACTGTATATCTCGACGAGCATTATTAAGACGAGCATTAAATTATTATGTAACGTTAGTATTATAAACTGCTGTAAATTAGGTTTTATACTGTACATGTACACAACTGAAGGAACGAGAACCCGGGGAAACGACAAATCAAACTTGTATCTACCGTAATATCTACATGGAATTCATAACTATTTGCACATTCGAAAAACTATTTCAATGTCCATTTAAAACAAGACTTGTACATCATGTTGTGTGATTTGATAAAAATAAACAATTTTAAGTCTTCTCAAACGTGATTTTCTTTCATTTTTTTTAATTTGTAAATTATATTGAAATATAAATATAATAAATATTTGTTACTAACTCACATAAATTATTCTTGTAAATAAAGTATAATAAAGTAATTTTTAAGTTTTGGATCGAACTCGGGCTTCTTACCCGCATAATTGCGAGAAATCTAGATTCCCTTACGTTTGTTCGTTATGAACAGGAAACTCCTTATTATGGCTTTAAATTACTCGAGGCTAAGCAAGCTGTGCTGCAAGGTTTACTCTGTTTGAAGTAAGAAAAGAAAAGAATTATTAGAATTGTGCACGAATCAAAAATTAATTATAATTCCGTAATTGACATAAACCTTTGCATTTCGGTGAAATGTATGTATGTAAATGGTTCAAGGTTGAATACAGTGCTTGTATGCGTGTATATGTCAAGGCAATACATATGATGATATAACATAGTTCGTGGAAATCTCTGTTTCTACAATTTAAGTCGACGTCACTTTGATGTTTTTTCCGTGACTGTCATTTTTACATATAGTGTAAATAATGAAATAGCACGTTAACTCGTTACTATTAATGGTAATATGTTCTAACCAACATGTAATAAGCGTTTTCTACACAATTGAACAATGCTTTCTCTGTGACAGAAAATCTATGACCTGATGAATGAAGTGCGATCGCTAATTAAGCAAAGTGTCAAAAATAAGAAATAATTTTTAAAGAAATGCACAGAAAAACTATAAATTCTATCGTACATTTATTGCTAATGACAGAATTAATGTTGTCATTAATTTGAAATATGAGTAACCAGAAGATAAGTGGAATATGTATTATCTCTTAAGTAGATGATGTACATAAAAAGGATATCCAATATCAATGGTTACTTAAATTTATATTGAATCCTGAACACTTGCCCTATTAGTAATGGAACAGAGTGATAATATTTTAGAAGATATAGAAGAAGCATTTCTAGTTTTAACAGAAAGCTTCCTGGAGCAAGGTGCATCGTTAGTAGATCTTAAGTCTGCTAGTTTAGAAAATAACATAAAAAATAAAAGGAACCATATCTCACATTACTTGTGTTCTAAAAAGGTTCTTCTTGCCTTATTTACGCCAATATTTTGTAGCATACTTTTTAAATATTTATATTTTGATATAATCAGAAGCATTCGTGAAACTAGATGCTTAATACCAAATAATTATTTCATATGGGAATTTACAAGACCGATATCAAATTGTGATTATTGTCGGGATGTTACTTCAGCACTGGTCTTGCCAAATTTAACAAGAGAAGAATTCAAACAATATGCCTATTCTTCTAGACCTATGGTGATAAAATATGCTGCAAGTCATTGGCCAGCTTCAAAGGTATTTAGCTGGAAATTCTTCAAAGATTTATATGAGAATATTGACGGTGCTTATGATTCGGTAGATGAATGTCAGTTCTTGCATTTTAAAAGTAATCTTACCAATTTACGTGATGTTTTTGCAATGACTGAAGAAAGAGCTATGCAGCATAATGGTAAAGATCCTTGGTATGTTGGTTGGAAAAATTGTCACCTTCAGATTTTGGATATTATGAAACGGTACTACAATCTACCTCATTTTTTACCAGAGGATGCGGAGGTTCCTTATTCCAATTATGTCTTTTTAGGATATGAAGAAGGTGCTATTATGCATGTATGTATAATGGTAATAATACATGCGCACTTATTTTTAATTGTTTTTAGTTAATCACAGATTTTGTTTTATTTACAGCTAGATTATATTTCGCGTCTAATGTGGCAAGGGCAAATTATAGGCAATAAAACATGGAGCGTCGCTCCGACTCCGGAATGTGATACTGTTTGTACGCGTTTTAATTTTACTGTTTATGCTGGAGATATTGTTTTGTTGGATACAAGAATTTGGTATCATAGCACTTATGTGAAAGGAGGAAACTTTAGCTTGACAGTCACTTCAGAGTACGGATAGATCTTTATATGTATATTGCAAAATTGTATTTGATTAATTTTACTGACTACATAGATAGGATTCTATGGAGTTGAAAATTTTTATATTGTAAAATTGAAAAATCCAAAATGTTTTGCCTTGTTAAATTATTGCATTATATTGATGCTTAATTAAATATACATAAAGTTTTTATATGCACAAAAACTTTGATATTATAGGACATGCTATTAATGAGTAGCATTACATTATTTATGAAATTTTTATAAAGTAAAATTTTTGGAGGTGCCATTTTTAACGAAAGATATATATATTTACTAATGCATAGATTAGAATGTATAGAAGATTATATTTTGCAATATTTTAGATTGCCTATTTATTATAATTATTATGTATCGAGTTATATACAATTTCTGGATATTTATTGGTTTTGCCATAGTTAAAAACTAGTGGAAATAAGAATTAACGAATTTTTTGGATACTATTAGCACAAATGAAAAAACAATTTGTACTATAATGTAACTGGCCATTATATGTTCGAAAATTATTTCTGTATTCGTATATTTGAATTCTTATACATGTATATGTATTTAAAAATGCATGTAGCACAAGCTATTATAGAACATTTTACTTCCAATAAAGAGATACATACAGTTAAATACGTTTTGACTAACGAAATTTCGTGTAAATTTAATGCATAAACTTTACTGTAGGCGATCAATTGTTATTTAATTTATATTTAATTATATATATGTATGTACATGTACAAATATATTCAGCCTATAATTTTTAATAAAATATATGAATATAGATAAAGTGTTTCAATGTGACTTTCCCTGCATACTCATATATAGCA
This sequence comes from Bombus haemorrhoidalis, assembly GCA_014825975.1. Taxonomy (NCBI): domain Eukaryota; kingdom Metazoa; phylum Arthropoda; class Insecta; order Hymenoptera; family Apidae; genus Bombus; species Bombus haemorrhoidalis. The sequence continues at coordinate 11,639,575 of CM026169.1, forward strand.
ACTTTTATTTTATATATTCATTTAATTGCATAAAACACAACGCGATAGAACTTTTTTTTTTTATAAATCGTTTATACAGTTTGACATTGCAAGTATAAATACTCGCATACTTTGAAGCATAAAAGTACAATATATCGTGTTATACTTAAAAATTGTAGATAGCATAGGAAAGATAGAAATATTGTTTCATTTAATTACACACACCAAAACGACATATATCAGAACCTAAAGTGGAATGCATATACCTGTTGCTATGCAATGCAGCATATCATACATATAATACTAATTGAACAATGTGCTGATGTTACATCATCATTTTCAGACTTCAAGGTTGCATTTCTACTGATCCTTTTTCTCTGTTGCCTGTTGAAAACTTGGCGGACTTTCCTAAGATATATACAAAGGAACATTTATTTGTAGTATTAATTTTTGATTCCCGGATAATATTTTAAGATTATATAATAAATGTTCTACTTACATAGTATGCAGGAGGTGGAACATAGGCGCACTGGGGTCTGTTTGGATCATAATATGCACTTTGAGCAGCTTCTGCTGCTTTTGCATCTGTAAATGATAAAAGGAATAAAAAACTGATATAACAAAACATTAAATTTTTACTTGAAAATATATTTAAATTTATGATAAGTCACATACATTTGTACATATTTGAAGTAGTAAATTTAAATTGATCTGGCATTTTCGATTTTTATAAAAAATATTCAGACAAATTAATTTTTATATATTTCGTAGTTTGATCTTTCTAAGGTTCTATGAATTTTATTTATTTTATAACAGTATTGATAAATTTTATTATGTAGATAAAATCATAAAGCAAATAACTTTCAATATTTTCACATGGATCTTGAGATAGTTTGTTTAAAAAATTAATAAATTAACACAATTTTTCAAACAGTAATAGAGTAGCAATATATTGTGAAAGGACACTTTAGTTGAATGAGTCATTGAATATGCTAAAAATCTATATTCTTCTTAGCGCTATTTTAACGAAAAAGAAACAAAATTAACGATTGATATATTGTTTTGATAATTTACACTAACGAATAAACAAATAAAAAATAATTAACGAGCCATAATAACACTCGCGTATTTTTGAACTATCTCTGACAACTATGTGATAATAACTGAGCATAGTGAAAGTCAACCTTACTGCAGGTCAACCAAACCTGTTGTGCAATAATGTTGCATAATATTTAATACTTAAAGTTTTTCAAGCGAAATAAAAACTATGTTACTGTTCGATTATTTTACGAACGAAATATATACGATTTTTATAATAGAGCAATATTTCAAATTGGTGGGTTTAAATAAAAACAGCAAGTTATATTTGGCTAAATTTTAATAACATAATATGTTCTTGTATTATAATGATCATCACAAAGCTATATATGATCGAAGCAGCAAAAATATAATACTTTAATATACAATAATAATTGATAAAAAAACAAATATTTAAAAATAATTTGATATTCACTGTTATGTGTATGTATTATATCATATGATCCTCATGTCATAAAGAATAGTATAAGATACAAGTTCATTCACATCTTCCTTCTTTGCACTTTTAATATTCTAACTAATATTTTTTTATCTTTCATTTATTATAATTTATTTTAAAGACTTTCGAAAATTTGGCCATTATTCAGATAAAGTATGATACAAACATGCATACACAAAACATGTAGCCCCATATGTTTAATAATTAGTAATTAGGTGGGTATGGATTGTAAGGATTTTGTTGTGGGTAATAACCAGACTGTGTATAATTATTACCTTGAGAATATGGAGTATATGGTGGAGGATTTTGTGGATAACTGTTATATTGTGGCTGTCCATAGTTCGGATACGCACCTGCTTGGGACATTGGTTGGGCATTATAACTTGGATTAGCCCACCCAGGTGCTCCATTTTGTTGAGGTGGTGTCCAATTAGGTTGTTGACTGGAAGTGCCCCATGCACCTTGTGGCGGTGCATTTGCATATCCTTGATAAGGTGTATTTATACCAGGATACGGAGGTGGCATATCCGTCATATATACACTGTTTGCTATGCAATATAAATTTACATTCTCTATGTGTGTATAAAACATTAAAATTGTGCTAATTGTAAGAAAACTAATAAGGTTTTTATTACATTGAAAAGATCTTAGAGAAAAATAGATGTTTAACCTGGTGGAGTACGTGAAAATGCATCATTTTGTGGAAGCCACCCATAATAGCCAGTCTGTGTTGCTTGGTAAGCAGGTGGTGGAGCTGCATACCAATTTGATATTGGTGGTTGATACGGTGGTGGAGCATCATTTGCAGGTCCATTACGCTGAGCTACAAATAGGTAAAAACAGTTATATACAAAGCATCGTAATGTTCATAGATAGACAATAAGAGAGAATTATTAAAGTTTATACCTGCTAAGATAACTAACTATAACGAACTTACCCATTGCTACTGCTCTTAACATAGCTTGACCAAATTCTATTGCACCACCACTTCTGAAATGCAATTTGAACTTGCATTCTCCAATCCAATTGCCATTTGGTTGAGCACGGCATTTACCTTCGATGTAATTAGCACCAAATATTGGCTGTTCTATTTCAACATCACATATTGTTATAAAAGGAAAACTAAATGACTGCATCCTTTCTTTGAGATCTTTGGCATTAAAAATCATTCGATGGGTGGTCAGGTATAATCTACCATATTTGGTACCAGCAAATTCCACTTGTTCTGGTCCATGGAATTCCATTGTGACATTGTTACAAAATAATAATATGCTAAATAAATAAAGATTTTATTTGTTTATGTCGTACTTAGTATAATATAGAAAAAACTGAAATGACGATGATTTTTATTAATTCTAACAATTTTACTGCAAATATTTGATATATCTTTGATGTAGTAATCATTATTCAGAGAAACGATTATTGATAAAAAGGAAGTTACATTCGGAAGGCCACGACGATAACTACGTTGTAAAAACGTCATAAGCAAGAACATGTGAAACAACGATCATATTATTAAAAGTTGTTAACATATTTTATAACTTACCATTCTCCGGCGTGTATTAGAACGCCCCCGTTAGCGTGCGCTGTATTTAACGACATACTTTTTTAACGTTTTTTCCAATACTGTTGAAATTTCCAGCAACAATCTTCCTTCATCAGCTGATTCATAAGTGATAAGTATGGCGCAGTGCGCACGCGCACTTATCTCAATATAATATATCTAACGATATAGTATATGCGCACAATACGTATATGTTGAACTTATATTTCACATAAATGCGTAACCATCTTTCTCAATTAAAATATTTTTTGATGATATTGTTCAAAATACTTTACTAACTGCTAAAAATTTAAACATGTAGTATTACATATATATATGCAAACCTATACTAAAATATGATTGTAACAAACTGATGCGATACCTTAGCGCTAAAGCAGAATTGAAACGCGTATACATTTTCGTATATATGTCTCGAAGATATACTTCATTTACAATTTATGTTTACTTTAGAAACTAGTATGAAAAATAAGAGGAACCATATCTCTCGAGACTTGTGTTCTGAAACGATTCTTACCTTATTTAAATCGATATTTTGTAGCATATCTACTCAGACTTAAAAGCATTCGTGGAACTAAATGCTTAATACCAAATAATTATTTTATATGGGAATTTACAAGATAGATAGTTGGAAACTCTCCAAAGATTTATATGAGAACAACGATAGTGCTTCTCGAGTTGAAACATCGTCATGATCTAACCCAAAGTGTTGAAATGAAAAAAGTTTAAATTCCTATATTCAGAATTCGCGGGAACACGGGGGAAGAAATGCAAGTGCGCACGCAGAAATCAATGCCGCAAATTTTCAAAGCATGCGCCAGTGCACGAAGACAATCACGTCTGTACTACGCGTAAAGAAATAAATAAGGCAGTGATCAGGTGCAATTAACCGATTGGCAGGAAGTGCGTGGTGTAGTGGAATCAGACGGTTCTTTTTTAGTAAAAGCCGCCCAGTTGAAATTCTTCCGAAAACAATGAAATCATAAAACAGTTCAACGGCTAATTGATTACTGTTTTTTTCATTCTTAATACGCGTCGATCACGGCAGACATGGATGAAAATTTGAGCCGGGGCTACGTGCAGTTAGGGAAAGCGAGGGGCATGAACGAATTCAAATTTTCCAATGGATTCACTCATCTGTCACCGCCTGTTGACAAATGCAACTTCATCTACTTCGCCCTTATACTTGGCGGTATAGGATTCCTCTTGCCGTACAACAGGTCACGCCGCAATCAGACACTATATTCTTCCGTGTGTCGGCAATTGAGTGTCAAAGACCTCTGTACTTTTAATTTACGCTCTTTTCTTGAAACTAAATTGGAACTTGCGGTATACGCTTGTGCATGCTTACGTCGAACACCAAAACCATGTATACCTTATGTTTTGATATACAGTGGACCCTTGCATAACGCTGATTCGTATAACGCGATGCGAAGATCGTGACAATACTCGTAAAACGTAATAAGCCGTATATAGCGGCTAGAAAAACTATTTGAACCTTCCTTTTTTGCAATGAAGAATTTTTCTTTAACGGATTTTATGTACTTCATCTCCATAGCATCAAATTTGTGTAGCCATGTAAACATGCTACTAAATGATACGAAATGTAATGTACTTGGATGTAAATGCTATGATAAATACAATGTTATACCAATTTTTTTTGTAGCCACCGTGTTTATATATAGGGAAGTTAACGGTTGTAAAGGATGTAAAAATTTATCTCTTATCCTTGAACTGGTATAGTTGATATCAAAGAAAGATTCGTATAACGCGGAATATTGCATAAGGACCCACTGTACTGTTAATAGTGATTCTAGATGGTAAATGCTCGTTGAAAATCGATCAATGATCTCAGGAATGGTCATATGAGAATATTGCATGGCTATACTTAGTAGTAGATTGTTAGTAAAAAATATTCCTAATAAAAAATATTAATTGTCTTTATTATTCATGGAACGTAACGTCGATATGTCTGTTTCTTACAGTTTCATCATAGCGGTGGACTTTTTTCAAGCGAGGTATCCCGGAACTACTGTAATATTCGATATGTCAGTTGTCTACATTATCATGGCCTTTTTCGCGGTTTTTGCAAATAATATTCTGATCGAAACATTGTCCCTAAACACACGGATAACATTTGGTAAGAATTAGCTACCAGTGTAAAAATTTTTGTATTAAGAACAGAAAAACATTTTGTATAAAAATATGCTATTATTTAATACATTAATATAAATTGTAGGATATCTGGTAGCCTTCGTCACCTTAAATTTTGTTGTGATTTCCGAGATCTGGTGGGAGCCTTTTAACGTGGCTACTTCTTACACGATTAATTTAGTCGTCGTTGCAATAGTATCGCTGGGCTGTACCGGTAAAGAATGCTTTGTGTCATGAATTCCATGAAAATTCACATTTTATATTAAAATTGCTATTTTTTAATTAGTTCAGCAATCGAGCTTTTACGGATACACTTCCATGCTTCCCAGTCGATACACGCAGGCGGTGATGATTGGAGAAAGTGAGAAATAAACACTCAAATAATTGTTTTATTTAAAGTATCAAACTGACGAAATATTAAAAAAAAAACATGTATTTTCTTGTAGGCATTGCTGGCCTTTGGGTATCAATCAATCGAATATTAACAAAGTCTTTGCTTGACGATGAACGTAGCAACACATCCATGTTTTTCGTTTTATCGAATAGCACGATTCTGATGTGCTTCTTACTAAACCAAAAAGTTCGCAAAACTGATTTCGTGCAGTTTTATATAACATTATGTCAAGAAAGAAATCGAATTACGTTAGAGCCGACGGAAGATGTTGGTTTGGTACGTATCAATTATTATTAACGAACAATTTTAATTAAATAATATTAAATGTTTTTTGTGAATAGATGGATCCACTGGATCAGGTCGGGGACCCTTCGAAAGGTCAGTATGGGGTTCTAAAGATTCAGACTAGTCCTTTAGGAAATGAATCTGCAAGTGGAAACACCGAGCTAAATGGTAAAAATTACAATTTATTTCTAGTGCGTCCAATAACATTTATTTGTGGTAATAAATCAATAATTTTTATTTTTAGGAACAAATCAGTATTCACCATTCTCATTCAGTAACCCAGTATATGAACCTGGTGCACCATCAGGAAATCCTCCTGGTAGCGCTGGTCCTACATACAAAGTTGAAGATGTAGTTGTTATGAGAGGAACGTATGGAACTCAAACTAGTAAACCGTGGTCTGAAATCAAAAGTACCATATTCTTTAATTCTAAATTTTTATTATACTATAAAATTAATTTTTCGTCACTAAAAACTAACATACATGATATTTTTTAAGAGGGTTTTCTTGCAAGACTTGAAGTGGCAAAGATAATATGCCCATATATGGCTAGTATTGGTCTAGCATACTTTGTAACGCTTTGCTTGTACCCTGGAATTATGTCAGAAATTATTTCTTGCGAGCTTGGATCATGGATGCCGGTAATTTTGATGACAGCGTTCAATGCTTCTGATGTATTGGGCAAGGTATAAAGAATTTTAATGTCTTGAATATATATTCACCTAAAATTTAACAGTTGCGTGCATATGGATATCTTGTTATTTAATATTCCAGATACTTGCATTGATTCCTTACGATTGGAAACGTACCCAGTTACTATCATTTGCGAGTATTCGAGTTATATTGATTCCTTTATTTCTACTTTGTGCATTACCTAGAAGTACTCCAATATTTTCTGGAGAGGGATATCCACTGCTACTTTCTTGCTTGCTTGGCGTGACAAATGGCATCGTTGGGTCGGTACCAATGATGCAGGCACCTACCAAAGTACCGGAGGGACATCGTGAATTAGCTGGTATTATATACTATATGTATATTTAAATTTTCATTTAAATTTCATTTTTAACGATGACTTATTTCTTATAACGTTATTGTATCTTTTTAGGGAATATTATGACTTTGTCATATACTACAGGTTTGACAGTAGGCTCGTTATTCGCATACATATTGGATACTCGTTTCGAGCTACCAGTCCAGTCGAAAGATGTATGCCTTAATGCATTAAATCCATCAGTAATGCCACTTAACAATACAACACCAAGCATTTTAACAACTATTATGTCTTCCGCATTACCCACTTTAGAAAACGTTACACCAAAGGTAAAAACTACTGTAACTGTCTTGTCAACTATTTTAACATCCACTTTGATGTCTAATAATACTACCGTTAGTTCATTAACTACTGGTGTGATGGAAGCATCCACGACCATATCCCCGAAGATGTTTGTTAACGTTACCGCTTCAGTTAATAATGCAATTTTACAACACTAGGATACGCACGTTTGTGTGCTGTGTTGAATCTGGTGCTTTATCTAAATAATTTTATTCAAATAATTTATTATGATGTAGAATCTTATTTATTGATTTGTAGATTATAATTATTTGTTCATTTACAAAATGATACCAATAAATTTGTGAAACGTTAAAGAGATTTTGATTCCATAGAACGGTAGTTAAAATCGCCAGATTGAACACACACACAAAAATTCGAGTTCTCGATCCTTATGATTTCGTAAATATTGCAGTAATTATTTACTCGAGTTTTTACCGGAATTTATTAACGAGTAAAAGATATTTTTAACAAAAAAAGTGATCAGGAGTCAATAAAACAAACACGGAGTAATGTTGTATCCACATTACGTCGAATAAATACTTCTTTTTAACTCCTGTAGAATAATTAAGCCAGAAAAAAGCTTTAAAAGTCTTCTTCGATGATATTATTGTGTCTTTTATATAATTGTGGCTAATTTTATAGCCGTCTACTTATTAAATTTTATTGTTAAACGCAAAAAAAAAAGATTCAAATATATAGCTGTAAAATTTGTTGCACGTGAGAAGGAAAGCAAAAGATCTTTTTAATCCTTAAATAATATGATGACGAATAATCGTAACTCGACAGAGACAATCCTAATGCGTTAACTCATAGTGTTCCTTTATTTATTTAAGCAATTTTAAAAATTAAGAAAATAATATTTGTCCTAAAGTTTCTGTCTAGATAAAAAAGAAGAATCTGCTACTGAAAATAGTATTTGACTTCATATCATTTAAGGATTAAATCATATCCTTCGATGAGTTGTTTTTTAATTTAAAACTTGTTAACTTTATGTTAATCCTAGAACTGTCCGGAACGACACGAAAGAGAGGGAAATTATATCCAAACGATATTCAAAGTCTTTCCTGGTAGTTCTGAGCACTGCACTTGTTAGATCAATGGTTGAGACGTAGCAAATTTACGCGATCTAGTTATCGTGCAAGTATATTCTGTAAGAGATTGTTATATGTCTGCGTGAATAGTTAATAATTATAAATGTAAGATATATATACTTACAACATACTTCCGTATGAAACGAAGAAAACGATGAAAAAAGAAGAAAAGAAGAAAAGAAGAAAAGTATGTGTTTTTTTCGAGCGCGTAGTTTTTTACCTAAGTTAATACGCCCAGAAACATATCCATATTGTTGCGTGGAAAGGTTTATAATCAAATATTCTCAATCTTTGTAGCCACTGAATGAAACTTTACACACTGGATAGGTACACTCTGAAAAAGATCATATTTTCACGCGTTGTCATATAGAAGTTAAACGTATAATTAAAAAAGAGAAGGAAGGGTAAATTCTTTACCAGAATTCTTTTCACTATTTCTTTCTTAACGTTTGTTTTATATTAAATCACATAATGAAGCTCATCCAAGCTCGTGAATTAAATGGACTTAACCGACAATTTAAAGCTCGGAAGCATTTTTACGAACGTTCCAACGATGGATTAACACTTCAAAGTATAAAAGATTACATCTTAATAGATAAATGTATATGCGTAATATTCACCAAATGTACCACCCATCCAAACAGCTTACAGTTGTATTTCATATATTCAAAATATATCTAGGAATCGTTTAGAGATGAAGCATACACACACACACACACACACACACACAAACACAAACACAAACACACAACAAACACATGAATCCGGGATTACACGTAAAACATACACACGTAAGAATTGTCTATATATACCCATACACACGCAAATTCGAGGTAATGCAAATTAATCATATCAATCTTCGATTCGTATCATCGATTCTATCACAATTTCTCTTGTACGATGGTTTGTTTTATCCGATCGCAATCCGGATGCACGAAACGTCGACACCTTTTTCAGACTCAGTGTGGAGTAAGATTGTTAAGATTCGCGGAGAACCGACAAGTCGTTACATACATGTCATGTGTATATCTTTATTCTCAACATATCGAGATATGGAGTGGAGTTTTGAAAATTTATCAAATAGGAAAATTTGAGACAAGTGTTGGGGGGTCTTCAGTACAGGGAAAAAACGAAAACACGGCACGTTCCTTTCTGAGATATTTTTTTATGAGATGAATTCCAGTTTTACAATCGCATCGTAGGCGAGAAAAGATATTTTAGTGGTTCGTTAAGCGACTACGGTATATTTTTTATTGCCCTTTCATTAGTATCGTAAACTTGCAATATAAGTTCCATGATATATCTGCTAAAACCTATGTCAGAGAAAAGAAACGAAAAGAAAAAAAGATGCACGTGGGAGAAAGATACTCGAAAGGTCGAACGTAATTAGGGGAATTTATACGAGGATTACTAAAAAAAATCGTAATAGAATTATGAAATGAGTGATGAGGTATGATTATGAGTGTACAGTATAAGAATGCTTCTTAAACGATTGTGTGTAGAAAATACGGAGAGTCCTTTTGTTTGATAATCATATTTTTCATTAAAATGTAACTATCCGTATGTCAGATACGACATGGAGTAATATTCCGTACAGCCTTTAATATATATATATACTCGTTAAAAGAGTACGTATTCAAAGAAGGGCAGATGTGATCAATTTTTACATTAGTCTTCTACGTATCAGAAGTTACTCCACATCGTAATTAATAATATGTACAAATAATAAATATGTATATATATATATATATATTATATTCTTTAATATATCTTATCCAAGTATAATACTCTTTACGAATCAAACATTACACTCTTGACCACTATCATTAATCGATACTGTCTCCTATATTAGTTTCCTTTACATCAATTAATTGATCTCGTTTTTTTTCTTTCCTTTACTAAAAAAAGAAAGGGACAAATTAATGTACTGAATTCTATACGTATTATCAAAATACTGTCACTTAATCGGTAATAATTCGCAATAATATTTGTTAACAAATTTAAGTGACACAAATCTCTTTTTTTTTCAGATTTTCCCTACCTATTACAATAAGCTAAGGCCGGTTCATTAGATATTAACCAAGTCGATTTAAGAGTATAATCACTAGAGCGGCTTAAAAAATAATTAATCAGCAAAGTGATTATGCTCTTAAAGACCGTCAAACCCTTATGTTTCCTTTATAGTGGAATGAAATGGTAAACGCCATTCTATCACAGTTAAATAAATTAAATACGCTAAGTTAAATATACGCATAGTTTTCAAACAGTCATTTGAGATACTTAGCAGCCCAGTCTGTTCGACCATGAAGACTTCCGCTGCCTTTTGTGTTCAACACAGTTCCGTATGCGATTGGTTGATGTGTTCCTTTATTTGTATTTTCTATTGAACCCATAATTGTTAATAGTAATAAATTAATAATCGAGATTCAATTATCAACGTTGAAAGTATCTGACCAAATGTAGAAGAAATATTTGTCTTAAAAAATGGACAAGGTTAAGAATACTTACTGATATTCTGTGTACCATAAACGCTGGGATAAGGCAACCTTAAAGTTTGATCGGTGAGGTATCGATTTCGTGGAATGTAATATTGTCTCGTCTGATTCTCGACAGAGTTCTTAGGTACCCAGAAGGAATCGGTGAATTCTTCGTACTTCTCCATCGGTTGACCAACCAGGTTCCGTATTAATCTAGGCCTGTTCGGATCGGAGTCACCGTTTCTTCAAAAATAAAAAAGAAAACGAGAAACCATTAGACGAAACCTCGATTAAAATAAATCGATTAAAAACTTGAATCTCAGGAATTCATCGATTTAATTTATTGAACATCTTTTGATTTACAATGGAAGGCGGATAGTATACAAGATATAGAAAAAGAAAATCCAGTCTGAGAAAAGGATTCTCGAAAATCAATCACGTCTATTAAACAGCACCTAATTACGAGTAAATAAAAGAAATAATCTCAAAAGAAATATCCTATCGTGTTCAGACACGTGAAACATTTGCGAAACTCGTTTTCCCAGATCATACAATACAGCAACATACATCCCAGTATTGTCAGCGAGCAAGGGATCAGGATTTGCTTTAGTAGATCTCGAAACATTCGATACCTGGACGCTAAACTCGCACTTGGACCAGCGACGTATCGAGCCACAGCGATATAATGTTGCTTCCCCGATGCTTTTCGACCATTCTTCACGTTTGATGGCTGCAACTGATTCCAATCGATGGTCGATGGTTCGTTCCAAGCTGGCAGCACCCAGTTCCCGTTGCTCTGCCGCGTATTCTCTGGCAAATAATTGGCATTCCAATTGGCACGGTTCTCTTTGTATAGTCGTTCTGGGACTAACTTTGCGTTCACGTTCTCGGGAATGATCTTGCTACTGACGTGGACAATTCAAGGATTAGATTTTATATAGAGTTGTATCGCGATGCGCAAGAGGGATTCCTACTTAATACGCAGCTTTTCGATTTAGGAAATTCGAGCAACGCACCCCAAGAGCTCGGCAAACTCGTCCTCGTCCAATTTTTGAGGATTGCTTTCGCGCATGTAACTATTATGGTTCAACAAAGGTAGTATCGTTTGCTGTTGCTGCTGCTGCATCATTTTCTCTTGTGCTCTGTAATTAAGTACAAGCTCGTTTGATATTTTTAAACGTCGATTTCTTAGCTCTTAACACATGAAGTTAGAACTATCGATATTCTTTATCAAAACCGAGTCCTTGATGGAGGTTTTCTCAACATTATGTTAATTATTTCGTATCATAACGATTTTCTCATTGTGATTCATAAGTTCATAATTACGACAACAATGACGCACTTTATGCTCATCACTTCATTTATTGAAAGAAACAAATACATAAAATGAGTTAAGAGGAAGATTCTATGCCTCAAGATAAAACGTAAATCGAGAATAGTAACATTGCATCGGATGCTTCGTTTTCCAGAAAATCGAACTTAAAAACTTGTTTTCTTCTCTTTTTGTTTTCACTTGTCGAAATTAAATTTTGATATAGAAAAACATATTGGAAAATCGTTGGCAATGTGTTTTTGACATTTATCAATTCAAGGCAAATTCAATCAAAAAGTATCGAGACCCTTGTGTAACTCTATCTTCGTATGCTAAGGTATAAAGATACAAATATCGATTCAATTTACCTGGATTCCATCGAAGTCCTGAGTACTTCTTGTTGGGCGTAATTGTACGGTTTAGGAACAGGGGGTGGAAGATTCACTTTGTTCAAAACGAGATCTCGTTGAGATGTGACACCGATCTTTGTACTATTAATTATACGCGGGATGTTCGTTTGGAAATAGGGATACCTATAAAAACATTATTTCAATGATTATTAATTATTTCTTGTTATAGTCTGCAAGGTGGATCAACTAAATGAGATTACATAAATTTCTGCCTAATCTATCGTTGTATGAAAAAGTCCATCGAAACAAAATTGTCACTAATACAACAAAATAAACACTATTAATAAACCCTTAAAAAGTAGAAGTAAAAGTAAAAGTACACCAAATAAAAGTCTAGCAAATAATAGTGAAATATTATTTTTGTAATTGTCCGTTTCATTTAGCTGATCCATTACAGGGTGGATCGAATGTACAGATACTCTCTAGGTAACTTGTAGAAGTTTTACCTTAAAGATTGCTGTGCTGTAGGCCTTTTAATAGGATTCCACTGTAACATATCTTCCATAAGTATTACTGCTTCTTGGCTAGCATTTGGTATTAAAACGGTTAAAGATGTGCGAGAAAAGTTTGGAAACTTGAAATTCATAGCGGCAGCCAGTTGATATCCGTCTGGCCAATCATCCTTCTCCGGCGTGCCAATGACGGAACATATTTTAAAGATTTCGTCGATTTCGCTTTTCCCGGGGAAAAGTGGCCGAAACGTGTATAGTTCGGCCATAATGCAACCCACCGCCCAAATGTCGATCGGGCTGTTGTAAGTCGTGGAATGGAGCAGCACTTCCGGTGCTCTGTACCTGAAATGAAACCCTTAAATTAATTAAAAAGAAAATTCTTCATTTCTCTTACGGATATCAATTCATATTCGTTTCTATTACCATTATTATAAATATTAATATATAATATTAATTTTAAGTAGGGATACAACTGAAAGATAAGATATTGTCTTTCTCTAACTCAAAAGATTAAAGAGAGATTAAAAAGATTTCTTTATTATTTCATCCCTCGTTATACGTTAAAAATCACTTTACAATTTTCTTATTCATTTTAAATAAGTCGTCCAATGGATGAGGAATATAACTTTGTCAATTGTTCGTGCGATTATTGTTAATTGAACGTACTAATAATAATTATTGATTAAACAAATGTTTGAGTAAATAAATATTACCATCTGGTTGATACGTAATCTGTGTAAGGCGGCCTTGAACGTATTTCTCTGGCCAGGCCGAAATCAGCAATCTTCACCAGTTCTGGTCCCATACATAATAAATTTTCAGGTTTCATGTCGCGGTGAAAAAAGCCATGTTTATGCATGAACGCCAGTCCTTGAAGCACCTGGTATACTATATTCTTGATTACCGGCTCAGGAAAAAGTTTGTCCCTGTTGCATAATATATTCATGAAAATCTATTCCCTAAAAGTTAGCTAGATAATCTAATAAAAATTTTTTTACCTGTCCTTCATTAGTTGGTAAAGATTCTCCTTCATGTACTCGAATACGAAATACAACACGTCATTTTCACGAATTACTTCCTTCAATTTGACTACATTCGCGTGACTAAGTTTTTTTAAGGACTACAAACAAACAAAAATTGGAACGAATATTTAAGTAATTTCTTTTTCATTCTGAACGCTGGAATTATTTTAATAACTAATTTCCGTTAGTGAATAAGTTAGTTATTAATTTTAGATACGATCAGAGAATATATGGAATCTAAGAATTTGGAAAATAACACGTACATCTATAGGAACGAGTTATTATCTAGACTATGAATTTTTATACAAGTTCATACATTTACTTGGCAATTAATAAAAAAAAGATAAGCTAAAAATTACAATGCATACTCTACTTTGTATATCTTACATATTTCTGCATACAATAGTCTGCTCAATACATTTTTACAATTTTAAATTTTGTATATAATGCGTCAAGAATCATAGTCCAACGATAAGATCAAATTACGAATTCTTTTGCTAGGATGTATAAAATAAATTATTATTTTTGTATTACTTTAACTTCGCGCAAATTCATCGCCTCTTCCCACGAATAATATTTCCTCTTCATTCTTTTTATGGCAACCTTTTCCCCGGTATCGATGCGTTCCCCAAGAACAACGGAACCGAATGTTCCATCTCCTAATTGGTTTAATGTTATGTATCGATTCATTTTCATCGATGTTCGAATTGTCGAAGATTTACAACATTTCTTCAGCTTGCGGACTGATTGTTCGTCTCAAAGTACTCTGGATGCATCATATTAATTTCTAAAACAAAAATTGCCAATTTTTTTTTTCATGACCTTGAAAAAATTGATTCAAGATTATTTTCAAAGAAATTAAATACTTAGATTGAATTAATATTTTTAATGATTAATAATATTTTAATCCTTAATGGTTAAGACGAATTAAATTTCGAAGTGCGGATTTTGTTTCACCATCTTATCGTTATTTATAAATCTGCGTACATTATCATCTTCTTACTTTCCGCTTAATAATGATCATAACGATAATAAATATCGATCATGATTATTAAACTTGTTTGATTTTATTGATCTTCAAAATGAAAAGATATATTTTGGTAAATTCCCAATCCTAATAGCAATAACGTGATTTTCACTAATGATAATTCGTAAAGATTATGATAATGCAATTTAATAATAACTCAATAGTCGAGTAATAATTATTATTCTTTTTGCATAGTACGTAGTAGATGACGTACGTTAAATCATTATAATAGTTATCTAAAACTATTTAAATTTACATGAATTGTTAGTTAATGTCGTTATTAGAATGCCCATTAGAACATACGATAAGTTATATAATTATACAAAATGGATATTCATTTGTTATGAATTTATTATGACATTTCGTAATCTTCATTTACAAAGCGACGTTGATGTCAATATGTATTTGCGTCCATCTGGTTCTTACGTAATATGAGAAAGAATCAAAGCGTTCTTTTACTGTTTCTTTCAGTAAACGAAGACACACATTTTTCCTGTAGAAATGTTTTTAAATAATAGATAAGTATTTGATTAGATTAATCAAATTATCACTTTATTTATCTTATCTTTCTCTAACATTTCGTATCGTCAGTGAATTATTATTAATTCATCGCTAATTCGAAATAAGATTTTTTCATATTACATTATCCGAAATAGAAGGGTTAAGATCCTATCAAGGCTATCTACGTAGCAACGTTTCATAGACGCGTATTAGACTCGTTCATGACGATAGTGGCAAGTACGTACGCAGCAGTCATTGTGAAGCAATGTGCACCTGTTCACGAAAAAACAATCAACAATCGCTACGTGTCTTCGTCATGACGGCTGGACATTGTCAGTATTCAGTAACGAGGCGTACGTGTACGTTGCAGCTACAAACGAATGTATTGATATAGAAAAGAAGCGTCTTTCTCGTCGCTCGACATATTAAAATAATGATAAAACAAAATGTATCTTACTGTACGCTTCGTTAATTGAACATCGTCATAAATCATATTGATCGTGTTTAGTAGACTACTCGTAGACACTAGGCTTAATTTTTCTGTTAGTTATCTATACGTTATATAAATTAATATATTAGTTATCTATGTGTTCATCAATATTTATCTATCTATCTTCTGTAATCGTAGTATCTGTGATAGAGAAAAGAAAAAAAGGAGAATTTTATCGGATTAATTGTTATTTCCTTGTTTGTTTTATCTTTTTCCTGAAGGAATAAAATTCGATATAGCGGATAAATTATCGTATCTGATAAGATCTATTTATAATATCGCTCACCAGATAATAGTTAAAATTGCTAAAAGTTTATTATCTTTTGAGATTAATTTTTATGTTTCCTCGTTGTTCATTGATATTCATCGATATCACAGTGATGATCGGGACAATTTGTTTAATATCGAAGATAACAATAATAATAACAATGAACGATCATCAAAAACCTTTACTAGAGAAAAATCGTGCAATTGATTGAAGGAAAGGCTGTACACACTTCAACTAACTTATACCACTTGTTGGAAGTTGTTGGAGTTAAATTTTCATTGCTAACGGAAATGCTATCAAGAAAATGCTGATATACAGTTCGTAAAATATGAAACGGTATGCCGGTACCGATATGTAGGTACCATCGTATTGAATTGTTAACTGAATTTCATTTAGTTTGAAATATTGACACTTGTTACTTCTTAGATATATGAGTGTATTTTGATAAAGACACGTGTACCTTATACGTCGTTTATATGGATAAATATGTAATTAAATACATGAATAAATAATTTGGTGACATTTTTTGTCCATTTGTCAACACATGTAAAATTGACGTAAAGGAGAAATAACAACTACCGTCAATTCGAATAAAAAATCATAGATAAAGAGATTAATTTTAAATGCATAATATAAATCGTTAATCGCTAACAATCACAGCTGTTTTATAACTGGACTTCGGATTATTTATTCATGGGAAATTTGAAGGCAAAAGTATGCATAATATGCAAAAATTAACATTCAAGCCACGATACTATTTGTAGTAATATTTAGTGCGTTAAACAAATTCCTGTCCATGTTCTATCCATTTAATTATATTCATAAAAATATAAATTCATATAAATCCGCAGTCTATCGGCAATTAGAGAATCTTAAAATTTTGAAATCTTAGAAATTGAAAGATTTCGGATTTAAAATTTTTGTAAGATAAAAAGATTGTATCTTGCAAGAATTAAGATTGTACGTGAGTAGTTTCGACAAAAAAGGTACGATAACCCAATTACGTCTTAGAATGATTTTGTTCGATGAGAATAACGCAGGTCAACATCAAGATTAGCATTTTCCTTACGTTCGCATGTGGACAATTTTCGTATCGGGTCAGTCATGCGAGAATATAGATTTTCTTAGGTCTCACGATTCAAGAAAACGGCTAAGTCTATGTGTAATAGGCCATTACTCAAGTTCTGACCTTCTATCAAAAGTTATAGCGTTATTTTCTCATTTATTACGATTGGCAGTATGTTTCTAATTAACTTCACAATAAAGTTCTGGGTAATTTGCACGAGTTTGTTATTCTATAATAAAAAAGAAAAAAAAACGCTGTATCTCAGCAGCAGTTAAATAATAAGATCTAAATATTAGTGAATTAATTAAGTGATCAATTGCAATTCATTTGCTACCCGACATTCTATATTTTTATTTTAAAATCATATTGAAAAATATTAGGCGAAATAATGATGCAAGAACAATTAATACTACAGAACAATGTGGAATAACATGGAACGTGATAAATCGGATTTAAATAAAATAAAAATTTCATCTCGGTAAATTCACGATCGATTGAATCTATTCGATCGTTTACAATTCTTTGTCAATACCTGCTAACATTATACAATATACAAAATATCGTAGAAATAACCAATATGTAAAAAACAAAACCGATCAATCAACGTAAAATCGTACTATAATTAACACTTGTTTTAATACATTTTGCACGATTAAACTGCGCGTTCTTAATCCTCAAATATTTAATTTACTTATAGAAGGATTACTTTAGAAATTTGTGCGTTCAATGCGAACGTGGGACAAAATTCAAAAGTTCTGAAATCTGACGAAATGACTAAAGTTAAGCAAACGACTTAAGTTTATATCGTATCGTAATTTAACCGGAAGCATTAGGAATTGGAGGTCTTGTCCGTTCAAATTTCAATATTCTCTGTGATTTGAAAAGCGTGAACGAATATGATAATTTTAATTTTTACTTACGACGAAAACCATCTGGCTCACCAACATTCCACGTACGTGATTACCTTTCTGCGCAATGTTCCTTCGCAAACTGTTAATCGAGCGGCCATGCTTCACCGTGTGTAGTCATGGTTACAAGTACTAACTGAAACTTGTGCCATTGGTGGTTGTTTTAACCCTTATTGTGATAATTCGTTGACTGGTCGCATTCTTCTTCATTGATGAAAATAAAACAAACGTCGAATTTTACAACTGTTATAAATAATTCAATTATAAGCAGAAATACTATTGCAGAAAAGAAGATGGTAGATAACGAAAGCAGTACCATTTGTAAAAGGTCAACCAGTATTTATAAAAGTCTAAGGAAATAGGGTAATCAAAGAAATTCGACATAAGAATCGTGCAATTGATATTTAAAAAAATTGCTTATAAAATTGAGTGAATATTAAATGAATTTAAAATAAACAATTCTGAGACTTAATATTTGATTTAAGGTTGAGATGTTACCGACTATTGCTGGTTCATAAGTACAAATAAATAAGTAACGAATAGAAACATTTATAAATTGAAAATGATATGATGCAAAAAATACCTTACAAGAGATATAGATGGTTAAAATACAAAAATACAAGTAAATGGTAAATATTACATGTTTGTCAATGACAAATTGCAATGATATTTAACCTTTTCGATTGTATTTACAACGAAAGTGAGGATATCAATTTTTAGATACGTATATTAAAATTATTAAATCGGATATTACTGTACATATTGCTAAAACTCGTGCAAATATATATATATATATATATATATATATATATTAATATAATATAATATAATATAAATATATATATATATATATATTTCGAAATATTTTGATGTAACTGAATACACTTCGAAATATTTTTCATTTTTGTTTTACGTAGTACTTAATAATACTACGTTAGGAACATCAAAAATACATTGATAGAAACAAACAGAAAGCAAGTCCTTTGTACAGATGTTAGTACTGTCGAAGAAATTGTATTAATAATGACACAAGAAACTAAGAAAGCAAAAAAGAAGCAAGTAAAAAAAGAAAAAACAAACCGAAAGGATGAGAAAAATGAAGAAAATGTAAAAGAGGACACAAGTGAAAAAATCAAGTTGTATGTGAAATAAAAATCAGTCAATTAATTTAAAACATTATTGAAAATACAATTTATTTGTGTAAAGTGCTAAATTTACAAATATTAGTTATTATGAGTAAAATACTACATCTTGTTTATTAAAATTTTTAATATGAATTGAACATAAATATTGTTATATAGGTTAATATGTTTAGACATTCTCATATTACGATGTGATATGTTACTTTTTAATATATATTTGTTATTTCTATATTTTTTCTTATGTGATATATTTTATACATAAAAGATTATCTATAAAAAGATTAATTTTACATAACTTTTCTCAAATGTATTTTGCTAATTTGGTTATGATAAATTATTTTAAAAATATATGAATAAAATTTATGAGATTTATTATTTTGCAGAAAATATGGGCCCTCTGTAAGATTTCCTTATCAGAGGGTATGGTCTCGTTCTGCCCTAATATTTGCAGTATTATTCATAGTTTGGTATAGTAGTCGACAGGGTAAAGAAATTTATTTGGCTAAACAGAAAGAGATTTTATTAAGTCGCACTGTGAATGTTAGATGTTCAAGCAATTATGAAGCTGAAATAAGTACATATCCTGAATGTGTACCTGAAAGATGTGGAAGGATAGTTACAGATAAATTAGTGTCATCAACAGAAACTGATGTTTTGTTGAAAATGGCAGTAAATGGTTTGAATTTAGCTGGTTCTGATGGAGGTGCAAGTATTTTGGACCTTCATTCTGGTGCTCTGAGTAAAGGTCAAGGCTTTATAGATATTTACACTTTACCAGAAGCAAAAGAAATATTCAATAGTGCTGATTTTGCAATTTATAAGTATATAAATTCTTCATAGTTATTTAAAACAATATTATCTCCAATTTTGTAATTCCACAACATTTGCAGAGTAGCGAAGACTAAGATACAACATGCAGTAGCGCATAATTTTGGAATACCTTCAGACAAAATATTTTTAACAAAGCCTACATTTTTTTCCCGAATGACTAATGTGTCTGCAAAAACGATACATGATGAATATTGGCATCCTCATGTTGATAAGGTGCATAAATTATTTAATAATTTATAATATTCTACTTTGAAATCTTAATTTTTATTATAGGAAACATATGAATTTTTCCACTATACTACTTTACTTTATCTGAGCGATTTTGGAAGGGATTTTGAAGGAGGTCGATTTATGTTTGTCGATAAAAATAATATAAAAACTGTGATAGAACCTCGTAAAGGTAAACGATGATTATAAAGAAAAAATACTGTTAATAAGCGAGAAAATATATTATTTCAAGTTTCTTTTATAGGTAGAGTATCTATGTTTACTTCAGGTAGTGAGAATTTACATGAAGTTGAAAGAGTACAATCAGGAACTCGATATGCGTTAACCATATCTTTTACGTGTGATCCAAATGCCGCAATTTTTGATCCGAATTATCGAATAAAATAGGAAAAGTAAGATCATTGTACAAGCAAAAAATATGTATTCATTATAATTTTATATTAGAAATTTACTTATTTTAAAATATTCTTTCTAATAAGATATCTCATTCCAAAAGAAGTTCATATGTAACTATATACATATATTGGATATTTATATAATATCAACATATGTGGGTGTAAATTGTTGAATTTATATCTACAAGAATTACTGAAATCGAATTTCAGAAGAATGTCCTTGAATTAATTCATTTTTTATATCCTTTATTTACTTATCAATATGATACAAGGAACATATGACGAATGCACAATGTATACGCCTGGTGACAATTAAAATAACTATGAACATATACATATTTATTATTTAACAAACCAATCTCTTAAGGCTAATGAAAAAATATAGTATAAATGGTTGCTTTTAACAAAGCATTAAGTATGTTATGTGCAATACATTTTTAATGTATATAAATATACATAGAATATATGTATATTGAATTTCATCACTGGAATGTCTCTGTTTTGTTACATTTATCCATATAGACTATAGATTATTCAAAAATGTAAGAGTGGAAAAGATGTATAAGAGTTGTTTTATCGTTATCCTTGTTAAGTGTTTTTTGTACATATTCTTTTCCTATTTGAAAGTATCACATGTTTTTAGGAAACCTAAATTTGAAATAATATTTGACACAATGAAATTTAATAAACCATCTTTGTGTATACATACATTATACTATATGTTTAAGTAATAGTATTTGTCCACTATAAAACCATTACAAAAACCTATAGTAAGAATTCCTGAAATATACTATAAACTTATAATAATAGTAATTTGTATGTGCAAAATTACTATAAAAAAAGGACCACAAAATTATTCCTTTAACTTGGCATCTACTTTTCATTCCACAAATTGAAGTATCTATGATTAGAAAATGGAGAAATTGGCTACATAACTTAATAATACAGATGATATAAACAATGCATATACAGATTTGAAAGAAGAAACATTTGTACAAAAGTAACTTTACAGAAAATATGTAGGAATCACTAAATATTACACATTAAGTTTTGATGATCTCCATCAATATCAATGTACATTGAAAGTTCTCTGGAATGTACCTATGCAACTTTTTATGTACATTTAAGTAATGATATTAATATTATAGAAAATTCTTTGAGTTTAATCATTTTTTCATAATAAACTTCAAATAATTTTATAAGTTGAGATGCATCTTTTTACGATCCTAGAATATTCGCAATTTGTGATGCGCTCTTTCCTAATAAAATGCTCCTATGATTTCCGGGTAGTTCTATAACTTTTACTTTGTTGGAAATCTATAAGAAGATTAAACATATTATAAGAATTTAAAAGACAACACTAAAACATATATACATCAATAAATTAATGTTTTATGTATAAACATAATAATTACCTTCGATAAACCATAGTCATTGTTTAGAGGAACAAAGTTATCTTTGGCTTTAAGTAATACAATATCTCCATCATATTTTTCTGGTTTATAAAAGAAAGCCGCCTTCAATTTCTTATAGAATAATAGAGCAGCATTCTTTAAATCTTCAGAGTCTAAATTTTTGTCATCTATCAATTCGACCACTTTGTTTAATACAACTTCAGTTGTGTTTATATTTTTCAGCATGTCATATAACTAAAAAAAAGAGAAAATAAATAAAATAGAATATCTAATATATTTAATAGAATATCTTAATAGAATATCTAAAATTATGAAACAATGTGTATATGAAATATGAAAATAAAAATACCTTAAGGAAAGTGATGTTGCTCCTGAACTGCCTGATAAAATACGCTAAACATTTTCGTAAACCATCTGTAATCACTTCTGAACTTTCTTCGGTAGCACGCTTTCCAAGTTCCACAGAATGTAATTTTATGAAATCCGGCGAGCCGTCGATGACAGTTAAGTTTGTCTTATATCCAGCTTTCTGTAATTGAACAGCCATTTCCAGGCCAATGCAAGATCCAAAGGAATATCCTATTATGTTATATGGTCCTTCAGTTTGAATTGTATGCATTTTCTTCACATAGAAATTCGCTAATGCTGATACAGATTCTAATGGACAGCTTTCTGTACATTGGAAGCTCCAAGCAGGTCGATTCAATTCACTGGCTACAGTTTTGAATGGTGCAGCAACTCCTTCGATAGCGGGAATAAAGAATAATGGCTGCCCAACCGAATTCGCTGTACTGAGTGGAACAATAATCTTGACAGGTACAATCTCCGTACCTTCAAATGAGAGCAGACCAGCAGCATCTTGCATGGTCTCCTCATCATCTGAATCAGCACCAGCATTTCCTGCTTCTGCCCCAGAAGTATTGTCTAATTTTCCTAACTTGTCGAATGTTAAATTACGAATTTCAAGAGCAGATAATACTATATCGTAATTCCTTTCCATGGTTTGTTTAATTTCTGTTCCCATCAAGGAGTCCATTCCAAGATCAGCCAAGCTAGTACTACCGTTGACAGATTCTAATGCTTTAATCCCCAAGATATTGGCTACTGCTTGGACAACACTAACTTTATTTGCGCTTTCTACTGAATTATCTTTATTTGCCGTAACAAGCGATGCCAGAATTGGATGTGGTTGTTGAAGGAATATGTCCATTGTATCGAGACAACTTTGTATACGCTGCGGCAAAGTACCACCAATTTCAGTATCATTAAAACCACCCATTTTCTCTAAAATTAGACCAACATCACCAATGGCTCCCCATTGAATGGCAAGGCCAGGTAAACCATTCGCTTGTCTTTGTTCCATCATCCTTTCCATAGCAGAATTTGCAAGACCATAATTAGTCTGACCCACGTTGCCTCTTCCACTTGTGACAGATGAGAACACAACAAAATAATCTAATGAGGAACATTCTCGCGATACTATATCTAGATTCTTGGTTCCATTAACTTTAGGTGATGCTGATATTACAAAATCAGATTCAGTAAGGTTTTCAATCAGGCCGTCTCGCAAAATAGCAGCCAAATTGAATATACCACCAACCGGGGCTAATGCTTTACTTTCCTTTATAAGTTGTTTCGCTCCATCCAATGTTACTATATCTGCCGTTGAAATTTTGATGTGTGCACCCATATTGCGCCAACGACGAATACACAATGCCTGGAAGCCTGTAGTTACTCCAGACCTCGATGTGAGGATTATGTATTTCGCACCACGTAAAATCATCCAATATGCTAATTCCAAACCAAATCCACCAAGACCACCAACTAATATATATGACTTATCAGGATTCAAATATGTGCGTGGAATAGCGGAAACTACCTTTTGCGGTGATTGTACAATTTTCTGCTTTTCCTCGTCTCGAATCTTCAATAGAACTTTACCAATATGTTTACCAGTAGCCATATATCTGAATGATTGTTCAATCTGTTGTTCTGAAAAGACTGTGGAAGGAAGTGGGCGAACAGCACCACTTTTTATTCCCTCACTGACAAGTCTTACAACTTCTTGTCTTTCTGGGCCATCATCTTCGCAGATCGCATCCAAAAGTATTCCATGGAAAGAAATGTTCTTCAAAAATACGGACATACCCAGAGGCGAATCATTCGACAAATCGAATTTCCCAATTTCAAGAAAACGACCACCCTGAGCAAGACATCTGATACTAGCTTGTAATTTCTCTTCGGCCAATGAATTAAGCACTATGTCTACACCACGCCCGTTAGTTTCATTAAGTATCAGTTGCTCGAAACTAGTGTCTCGAGAGTTGCCGATATTCCTATCAGTCAATACAGGAAACATTTTTTTCAAGAAATCTCGTTTGTCTTGTGTTCCAACAGTGGTGAATACTTTGCATCCTGCATGTAAGGCTATAGAGATACTCGCTTGTCCAACACCTCCACTACCAGCGTGAATCAGAACACTGTCACCGGGTTTCATGTGACCTCGAACGCAAAGAGCATAGTAACTGGTAGCATAAGCAACTGGAACGGTCGCTGCTTCTTCTAAAGACCACTTATCAGGTACTTTCCACATGAAACCAGGATCAGCTATAACAGTGGTTGCCAAACCACGTGCTGGTACCATAGCCATAACTCGTTGACCCTTCGAGTCACGTCCAGAAAATTCGAGACCTAATATACAGTCTTGCGTAGCTAGATTTCCGGGAAGAGCATCTGGCGGCAGTTTCCCAGTTGCTAACATGATATCCCTGAAATTTAATGGCGCGTAGTACACGGAGCATAACTCTGTATTTGGGAATTTTTCTAGTTGGTAATAGCTTAATGGACTTTCAATCCATCTTAAACTGCTCAGGTCGCCTCTGTTCAAAGCGTTAATATATGCGTGTTCAACTTGAAGAGATGATTCATTTTGTTGATCTAATTCTATATGTTTGTAACATCCCCATTGACCTCCCTTCAAAATATTTGCGAACATTTGTTTGTTCAGTTGTTCAGCATAAAATTTATCATTTAAGTTAAATTTGGGCATGTTCTTGTCTTGAATGAAAACGTAAGATGCTTTTACACCACCATCTTCATTAAGCATACAATTCATAAATCCAACCATACCTATAAAAAATATCACATGTTATGAAAATTAAGATTATTTTAATAATTAATAGAAATTGTAATTTTGCCTCTCATGTTATAATTGTCTGTATATATTGCAAAAAACGTTTAATGACATTTACCAAATAATTCTTCACCCTGACAGACGAACAAAGGTCTGCGATTCTGAGCCACAACATTTTTCAAGGCTGCCTTAACATCTTCTACCCAAGAGAAATTCTTTTCCGTTAGTTGTATGATTATAGGATCCGGTCTTACTTCCTTCTTTTTGAGTAGAATGTAAGATTTTCCAGGAATGACCTGTTTTGCTACACATACCAAATCTGGATCTACCAAGTTAAAATGAGTTTGAGCTGTTTCTTCCAAAAGTATAAATCCTCCGTTTATCACACTGTCTTTCAAATTTTCCAATACATTCAACGAATTGTCAGTTAATACATTGCTAGCTACTGCAATGTGTAAATCTTGACCAATTGGTTCTTTTTCCACATTGCGTTTTACAATTTTTATACCTTGTTTTAAGCTGGCATATCTTTTACGCAAAACTGCAGCCAGTTGTAAATCCCCCTAAGAAAAATATCCAATAAGTCTTACTTTTTAAAACTGCAGTTGTAAAATACTTACATTTATTAGAGGTTCCCGAGAACACCATGTCTGTATATAGGGCAAAATTAGGGAATCCACAGGACGATCTCCAGACACTTCAGTTATTTTCAGTTTGATTCCTGTTATATTTTCATAGGCCGTTAGTAATAATATAGTAAGAGCATGGACTTTAGCCTTTTCTGGATCCTGCACCAATGGTTGAGAATTTTCATATGGTACGAACAAACATCTTTCAAGTTTAGGAGGTCGAATCTGTTGCTTCTTTGCAATCAAAGAGGCTTTCATCTTTCTGATTTCAATACCACCTGATTTAATAACACCAATATTTGAATAAGAATATATTGGAACACCCTCGTCTTTCTTATAATTTCCAACAAACTCTAAATGAGCATTGGGATTGATGGCAACATATTGCACGCGAACTGGCACATATAGCCCTCTGCAATCCTTTTCAAGAATGCTGAATTGAAGCATGGTATCCATGAAAGAAATCCAGTCATTCCAGAGAAGTCTACCAGAAACACCACCATTATGGACAATTTTAATTCCTTGGAAAATTCCACTATAATTATATCCTCTGAGTCTGAGTTCCTTGTAAACGTCAGTTGTATTCAATTCCACGATGGTACTTTCATTTTTTACAATCGGAGCAGGTATATTTAATAACATTTTATCAACGTTTTCTGGTACAGAGACTGTTCCAGATACTACCACAGATCCACTTTCACAAATCTCAAAGTCTCCAGTGCCCACGAATATATTGATCGAAAATTTCACAGTGCCATCCATTGGCATAATGGTAGCTCTTTGGAATTTTACATTCTCAAATATAATTGGCAATTTCTCAAAATCTGTTCCACGCATTTTTGCATAGGTTTTCCAGACAATCACTAGGTAACCAGTAGCAGGGAAAAGAATTCTTTCATCGATACAGTGACCAGCTAGATAAGCATCTGTTTCTTTGGACAAATTCACTTCCACTACATTTTCACCAAAGGATGTGTTAGTTCCTGCATAGTCAGCTAAATTCCATTCTACAGAATGGTCCCATTTAACCAAGCTATTAATCATTGGTGTGCCACGACCAACTGGATAATTAACTGGTGGATACAATTTAGACACTCTGGGTTGTCCTCCTGCTAAATATAACTTTCCTATATTTTCTAGGAAGAAATTCAGATTGTTTGCATGACCTCGTTTATGTAGCCCAATATTGGTCACAGTTGAAGGTAATGACCTACGCAAGATTGCTTGCAACAGACAATGTGGTGCAATTTCGATAATTATCGCGTTTTCTGGGATATGACCTAATGCTTGGTAAAATAGTACAGGCGACAATAGGTTATTCACATGATAGGCAGCACTACTAAGTTGTGCCAATGGGGTATTCCAAGCTGATTCCGGTATTGATGTAGAAATCCACCTGGAAGTTCTCTGTTTCGGATTTGTTATAATTTTTTCCAACATAGCACGAAGCTTTTGACCCACTGGGGCTACATATTTGCTATGGAAAGCAACACCAGAGCTATTCACCAATTTTATAAAGATGTTATCTTTTTGCAGATCATCTGCTAATTTCTTGAGAGATTCGATTGGACCAGAAACTGTCACAGAGTCTGCTGAATTGTTGCAAGCTGGTGTTACGTCGGGTGGGCATCGAGCTGCCGCTTCCTCCCAACTTAATCCTACAGCAGCCATTCCTCCTGGTTGTAAGTTTGAATCTTTGATTGTTTTTCCTCTCCAGTATGCAGCCAGAACCGTTTGTTCCGGAGTAAAAGTGCCATCTGCGTAGGCACATCCTAATTCACCGACGGAGTGTCCAATAATACCATCAGGTTGAATACCCAAATACGTTAATACGTCCACAAGAGCAACTTGAATGGCTGCAATGGACACGAATGAGTATAAAACATTTTCGTCAAAGGTTTCAGTTGTTCCATTTTGAATAAGATTCATTAGATCAATTCCTTCAGGTTTCAGAGCCTCAGCGCACCTTCGCAAACTTCTTTGGAATATGTCGATAGAGAGCAAATCTTTACCCATACCGGGCCACTGAGATCCCATGCCAGAAAATACAAACCAAACAGGACGCTTTTCATTGACATACGAATCAACTTCTCGAATGTTGACATTTCCCATAATGGAATATCCTCGATAAAGATGACCTGCTACATTATTCGTGTGAATATCATGAAGTAAAGCAATGAACTCGTCGTCTTTTTCGTATTCCTTGGCTTTGTCCAAAAGTAAATTCACAGCCTCTGATGTACGACCAGATACGGTAACTAGTTTGGGTACTTTATTGTCTAAAACTGGCGACAACTTTGGTTTAGGATTGCTACGAAGAAGAATGTGAGCGTTAGCTCCACCAAAACCGAACGAATTCACCGCTACGAGTCCACCTTTCCATGGCATGTTCTTATCAACAACTTGTATACTTCCGTCGATCAATGCTGGTATGTCCGTATTCGGATTCTTGAAATGTAGATTACCCGGGATTACACCTACTTCCATGGCAATTAACAATTTTGCCATAGAACATACTCCACTGGCAGGTTCTGAATGTCCCATGTTAGATTTAACAGAACCAAGCAATAGAGGCCCTTTTCTACCTTTGCAGAACAGATTTGCGATCGAATTGATTTCTTGTGGGTCCCCGACTTTGGTTCCTGTTCCGTGAGCTTCAACGTAAGCGACATCTGCAGGATTAACACCTACTTCCGCGTATACTTCACGCATCAATTTATTCTGCATGTCTCCACTGGGAAAAGTGATTCCTTGAGCTTTGTTACCGTCGGTGTTGGTCTTAGCATGTAAAACAGTGGCATACACTCTGCGTGCATCCCTTGCTTTTTGCAAAAGAAGAACCGAGACAGCCTCTGATCTAACATATCCTTTGCCATCAACATCGAACGCTTTACACGCACCGTCCGGAGATAACATGCCTAACCGATGAAACTGAAGAGAACTGGTAGGTTTTAGAAGAAGATTACAACCACCGACTATAGCTGCGTCGCATTCACCTAAACGAATTGATACAATTGCTTGATGCATGGCATATAAAGACGAAGAACACGCGGTGTCTATTGCATAACTAGGACCGTTGAAGTCGAATGTATATGAAATCCTGTTTGGAAACATAGCTCTGCAGCATCCCGTTAATCCGTATCCTGTAGACATATTTAAATCATTATTTTATTATTGTTACTATTACTATTAAGTTATTAATATATCATTGCCAGAAATATTAAGTTTACCAACCGTTAATTTGATCTGGATCTTTAGACCAAAATTCATCTGATTCTGACGACGAGACACCAATGAATACGCCAGTTTTGGATCCCCTAATATCATTTGGATTGATACCAGCATCTACAATTGCTTCATAAACTACTTCTAACAAAAGACGTAATTGTGGATCCATTACATGAGCCTGTTTGGCGTGAACACCAAAGAAGGTAGCATCAAACGATTTGAGATCCTTCAGTTTACCAGATCTCTTGGGTAGACCAAAGAGACCGGCAGGCCAACGACGTTCATCATCTGTGATCATGTCGATACCTTCGAATAAGTTTTTCTTAAATTCTTCAATATCTGAGGATTCCGGGAAACGGCCTAGAGAAACGTGAAAAAAATTATAAATATTAAATCGTAAGTAAAATTATGTAATTCGAGATGTATTTATATATATGGTGATGTAATTATTCACCTGAAAAACCGCTAATGACAATTTCGTTATTTACATCGTATGCGTTAGTATTGCTGTTCAACATAGTCGATTCTCTCACAATGGGAGTGTTTGCACTTTCAAATTGAGCTGGCATTGTGATAAATATATGATCAACTTTTCCTTCGTGTATTCTTTATTTTTGCAGAATTTAACAGACGTATGGAGCCTAGTGGACTGTAAGCTGAAAATTAGAAATAAAAATATGATATTTATTTAAAAAATTATACTTGAAATATTATACAATTTGCTATGTCAACTTAATTGTATGTATATACATTTACATATATTATATAATTCTTTCTCTTTTAACCGATTCACGTAACAGAATAAATTTATCGATATTTATGTAACATTTTTTTTTTAATTTAATGTATTAAGAAATTCTAAAAAAAAAAAAAAAGGGAGCGATTATATAAAAATAGTGATTAAGGAGTATTATTTCGTTAATTAAAACCGAAATTCTATAAATGTAGGACAGTAATAACCAGTTGTCTTATTAAATACTTCAGACGTCTCAGCAATTGTATTAGATTATCGTAGTATCTCCTCTGCGACATGTGATTAATTGAGTGATTTCAATTGGATTCACTCCCGGATAAATCAGTTTAGTAGTGACTATGCGCGCAAGATGCAACATTGGCTTGCCTGGTGTCACCAACGTACTTAACCTTGTTTTGTATATACATATTTGATATTTATTTAATATTTATTAAATTCATACACAACTGTTTTTTATACCCATGTGTAAAACATACATTTTTGATATACGAGACTATTCATGCAACTATTGAAAAAAATGAATATAAAAGACAAATATCTCTTCGTTGTTCTTTATTTCTGATATGCTGATAAATATTTAATGTCAATTCCGTTCAAATGTCAAGACTGAATGCATAAAATGCGAAACGGTCGAAATTAACATTTCCCTATCTTCATGTAATTATCCGAGCAGCTTTCGATTGAAACGTAATAGTAGAACACGTGATACAGCGATGACCTGACCCCAACGTTGAGATGCGATATAAATTATATCATCACGTGTTATAAACTGTTACATCATAATTTGTTAACATATTTTATGTGATAAAATTTGTTGGCTGCACATGCCATATATGTATGATTGTTAATTATGATCATATCATACGATGCTTGTTTTCCTATATCACCTTGATCCGTAATATGTATTAAACAGATAATGGATCGATTTATGAAGATTTACGATTATAAAGGTCGTGCGATGCACGAAATATGATGTTTCTCACGAGAACACTTAATTACAGCCAAATTAAAAGATTAACACGTTTTACGTTGTTCAATATCTTTTATTACTGTACAATTGGTATTTGTCACGATATAAATTATACTTTCATAATTCCTAAATTTATGAAATTCCTGTTATATAGTAGGTTGAAATAATATAACAATTCGAATGCTCAACAATATATATGTATATATTTTTACAAACAATGAGAAAATCTGAAAATTCATTATGGTACTTGAAAATGTACATATAGTTATTTATTTAATAATATACAAAATAATAACGATAATATATGTAAAAATATATATGATATTACTGGGTTACTGCGATTTAGTTAGTGTTACACTTAATAAATATGTATCTATCTATAGATAACCTACGTTATTGAGAATATTGTAAATTGTTTATGTAAGTCAAGAAGTTTCAGTGAAACGATATCTGATAGATATAGAACAGAAACAGGTACAGATGTGTATATGAATATATTCTTGTGCGAATAGCGTATTATAATGACTGCAATCGAATTAATTAACAAATTTTTCATTGAAATGTCTAATTTGAAATTATAAAAAATTATTATAGAGGCGCGAAAATAATTATATGGAACTTTTATTTCTTTTTTTTTTCCTATAAACTATACGCTGATGTAATATGCCACAAGAATTTGAACTTTACAATCCCTGAAAAAAAATTCTTTTTAGATTAATATTATGTCACAAATCACTAAATGAAAAACATTTACGACCCTTTACTTTCAAATTTATCTGCAGAACATTTATTTTTTTGTTTCCAGACATTAATTGCGTATTACATAAGTTTTTTCTTGTCATGCGTCAGTCGTTACATATCAGGATTCGTATATTTTTATATTTCTAATCTTTAACCTGGCATCACTTGATCTTGGAAACTTGTAATAATTCGTCATCCTTTTTCTTTTATGTATGCTCTATTTTCACGAAACTCAATATCTCTGAAGTTGGCAATGTAATATATATCAAGAAAATATGCATATGTCTATGATTCCACTTTGTTCTTGATGGACACGTGAAAAAAAAATGTCTTATGAATTCAAATCGTACCGAAAAATAAATATTACTAGCCTTCAAAATATGCAAATCTTATGTGAACGTTGAATGCACAGTTCCTTTAAATTAGAAAAAATGTTAATGCAGCTTTTACGTTGTTATTTACCGGTATATTAAAAGAAATTGATCGAATAAAATTTTCTTGAAATTATAAATAGTTATAGTAAAAAAAAGTCATACATTATTTACAGTAATAAAGTAGAAATTTAGCTGATAAAAAATTTGAATAAAGAATCGAGCTTGCCTCATGAATATTAAATATATGATGCGCATGTTAAATAACCGAATAATTCACGTCATACAAAACTCTTCACGTCATTAAATACATATTGAACACATTTAGTGGCATTTAAATGAATTACGTAAATTAAAATCATTAAAGCAATACTTGGTGAATATTAGGGAAATTATTAAACTAATTCTTCTTGATCTTATATCCGATGTTGTGTTTTGCTTTACTGTTATATGCACTATCGCTCACAAAAGTCTACATATATGTACACCTATCGAATTTTGTGTATGTCACTTACCAAAGAAACTGAACACACTATTTATTAATATATTTAAAAAGAAATTAAAAAATTAAAACATTAACTAAAAAATTTCGGGATAAAATCTCGTCGAAAATTACAAAATCGTACAATTTTACAACGCCAAAGAGATAGTAGCATATTATTGATGCTGAGAAAATCAAGACATTAATATAATATTAATGTCTACCATTTTTATGATTTTATGTAAGATTTCAAATGTATGTAACTTTTCTAGCTTCTAATGTTTTAGTTCCTTTGAAAGCGATTAAATTGTGTTACATTTTAACAATATGTATGTGTTTCAATGTGTCAACAAAATTCGTGCAGTTAATATTTTTACTATAATATTTTAAATTCAGAAGGTATATATATAAATAAACTTTTGTGATTAACTGTGTATATCTTTACTTAAGTACATAATAAGACATAGATAGATAGTGCAAAGAATAATGTATTTAATTATCACTAACTAACATTAATAACGTTACGAAAGAATAGAATATATCGTGCTACACGCTGGTCTTAAATAATTTTATCGCGTAAAAGAATATGGTTAGGTAAAATCGTAAAAACTGATCACTCAGCATTAGTGCTTTACATGAGTTGGTCACGTGTTGTGCTGCGCAGGTGATTGCAAGCTGTAGAATCAAAATATTTGTTTCAGTCATTGTAGCGAAACGAATTTTGTACACTTTTATGTAAACAAATTTCTTTAAGCTTATTCGTTACTCGTTAATAACTATATAAAATTATTTAAAATATCGAATATTTGATAAATATATTTTTAATTAAACACATATTGTCTTAAAGCAGCCATGACAATGTTATTGAAAATATTACCGATATTTTTTAAACGAACACTCAATTACTCTCTTCTTTATAAGAAAAAGAATTTCTTTTTCTGTACCAAACATGAGTAACTTGAATCATTTATCAGTCATGAGTTTGAAAAGACATACAAAAGCTATTAAATCATTTCATATTTTTTGGAAATGAATTTAAAACAAATGAACGTAAGAAATGAATTGAAATGTTACAATACAAATTTTATAATAACAAAACAGAACATTTACTAGGACAACAGATGATTCTTTGTTTATTATTGTGACATGTACAAAAATACCGCATTATTTATGTCTAACATATTATTACCCGGTCGTTACATACGTATAAGATACAATAGTAAGAACTTGTACAAGTAGACTTGACATTGACGTAAGATAAAACATGTTATTCGCATCAACATTCGTGTAAGTATAACTAGGTTCTGTTCACGTGAAAAAATATACAAGTTAAAATATAATATCATACTAAATATAATAATATATAAAATATAAAATAAAATAAAATAAAATAAAATATATCAGAAAAAAATATACTTTGTGAGATATGATATGAATGATATCGCAATACACATATACTGTATAGAGATAATGCCTAAAAAACAATTAAATTAATAGTTCGTTCTCCATATAAACCTCCTTGTCATTGACATTATTGCAAATAAAAGCTTCACGCGTAATCGTAATTTATCAGGTAAAATCTAACCGTGATTAGATTTGTTATGAGTGATATTACGAAAAATATAAGCACTGAAGATTCCATAGAAAGTGAGAAAATGAATTGGTTATACAATTAATTTTTAAGACTGTAAATAATATTTTATTTGTAATTGTAATAATTGATTGAACTACAGAGTCTAAACAAATTTAATACATCTGTTATTGCTGTTTAATTCGTAGTATAAAATTTATACAGTTGTTACGATAATATACAAGCGATTATTTTATGTTTCTACGAATAAAAGGTTGTATTTGCGCTACGCTTGTATGACTAAACAGTTCATATAGAAATGATAACAGTTCAAGTGAACCAGATATACTAACGGATTTTCATATTCTGACATCATAATGATACTTTTAAATGTAAAGAATTAAACATCGAATAATATATGATCAATAAGTTGATTAATTTTCTACTATCTTTTTAAAAATGTAGGAGATAATGTATCTATCATAATAATTCGAACAATATTGCTAATAAGTCAATAGTATTTTGATAAATTTATCAATGAAAAAACATTGAATATTTAAAATTATTATACTTTGACATCGTAATGATACTTTTATAATTAAAATATTTAATTTTCAGCAACACATAATCAATAAGTTGATCAATTTTCTATGTTTCCAAAAATATAAGAAAATATATATAATTGTCACAGTCACTTAAATAACGTTAACAAATTGATAACATTTTAGTAAATTAAACAGTGACAGAATGATAATCTTAATTGAAAATAAAACAACACTTACCTCGCACGTGGGTATAATCCTGACAAATGTTGTGAATTCTGTTCCTTTTTCGAAAAGCCTGCGTACTCGACTATTGTACACCACCGACTTGGTATAATAAATAATGTAGATCTTGACGAGCAACTTGTAATAAAGGGAATGGAGAGACTACGGAATGTGTAATGATATTTAACTACAGAAATGGCCCTAGCTGTTTAGTAATTTTTTTTAGAGATGCGACGTGCGATTTTCCTATCAATATAACCAGCACAAGTCCAGTGTGCACGTCGCAGAAAACTGGCTAGCGTCTAGCCCGTGAGCATCTCGTTATTATTGAATTGGACAGACCTTATGGTCTGACATCAGACCATATGGTGTCGACCAATAGGAATTCACGTTTCCGGTACGCACGCGCATGAGAATGGACCAGCGTTCCGTCTTCCGTTACGAATATTCCGTTTTTTCCCTGATTTATATTTATCCTTGCGACTAATACAACACTTCGTTTTATATCTTAAACTTCGATTGATTGGATACATGCATAATGTTCATGGGTTGTCACATGTTAACTTTGTCGCGTTTTCATTTTATATAACACTAATATTATCATTGGCGATAACTAGCACAGAATTGTTGCCGGTATATACAGTCAAGATCGATATCCTAGTGCAGTAACGTAATCGGCGGATTTTCAAAACATTTATAAACATTACGGTCCGTTTACCTCCACCTATTATCATTTTTTTCGAAATATATATATATATATATATACGTATATATTGTGTAGTTTATATATAATATAACGCATATATAATACAAATTGTGAGGAAAATTCGTAAAGGTCATTACGTGTACTATTTGAAATGATTAGAATTTTATCAAATCAAGAACGCTAAAGAAACATTTATTCCTCGCGTTTATTTTCATCTTATGATAATTAATAATAAAATACCATTTAATTTTTTAACTTTCGCAATGAAACTATTGATCTTATATAACATATTAGTATTTTAACAGATAAGAGATGATTATCTAACTTTTCCTTCCGTTAAATATTAAATTTGTTCTTAAAACTATTATTGTAGATAATACAATTTTATTTTATGAAATAGTAAATTGTTCTCATTGAAAGAAAATTACATAAATTATAATATTAATGAATTATGACTCATAATAGATACGCATGTTATGTTGTTTTTTTATAACTAAAAAAATATTATTTACTTGACACGAGTCTATCTTAAAATAAAGTTAGATTCATACGTTTCGTAATTAACATATTGTGTTTAATTTTTTATTGATAAATGAAGAAATAATACAATATTACGTGATATGATTTCATAAGATCATAGACGAAATAAGACTTCTATTATATATTTTGATAGGAAAATGTGAGGTAAGATCTGTGTTCCTTCTTGCCCTTTATTGATAACTCTTTGAAGAGGTCTTTGCCACTGCCTTTAGATATAAGTCTGCTTGCTGCGTGTTATATCACGTGAACTAAAGAAAGAAACATGTAACCTGTATAACTTTAATCTTAACGAGACTTTTGTACCGCGATCCAAAGCAAACAGAGTCATTCTAGTTATCTTCCTTACAAAAGGGACGTTCATGAATAAAAACGTGCCAGATTGCAATTGTCACTCTTCTAACTCGCACTTATGTTGCTAAAGATGATCATGTGTCCAAATATAATATAGCCTTTTGAAGAAATTATGAAATGTAATTAAGACGCGACGATGAAGTGATTATGCAGATAGAATCTTGAATCTCTTATCAGTCTAACACGAGGTCACGATCCCCTTTCTTTATAAGAGAAAAATTTATAAATATTTTATAATATTAATTGCAAAATATGTAGCAAATGTTATGTACAATTAATAAAAAAGTAAAAACAATTTATGGTATGGTAATATAATATACCAAGAAATATATAAAATTCTAGATTTACTTTTAGTTTACTTCTAGATTTACTTATACATGCACATGATTTGTTTTTTTATATTTGTTACGTTATTCTGATAAATGAATGCGAAGCTATCAGTAATAAGTATTTTTATGCGATCTTTTTCCCCGTTTGACCCTTGCGTCGTATAATTCAAACTCATTTTTTAGTCAAACAAGCAGACAGGTTTTCCAATACTTGAAACTTCGATCTCGAATGTAAATAGCTGTCACCTGTCACGTTACGTTTACCTTTACTTACGTAAATTGATCTTGTATGCATCTTTGCAGGAACTTAGTAACCAGCGGCAAAAATGAAGTAAATAAGGTACAATGTTATATATGTATGTAATTCCATTGTTAATTTGTTTCGTTTTAGTTAATATAAATTGGCAGAAAAAAACCATCTTAATGATTCATTTTAATAAATTATGATTAATTGTGGAATATTTCATATTATAAAATTAATTTTTTCTTAAATTTAACTGGAAGGAAAGAACAATAATTGTCAGCTATTTCATATATTATAATTTGTTATACATATTATAGGATATATATAAATAACATATACTATATATATTATAAAATTATAAATATTATTAAATAATACAAATAGATTTATTTATGAACATTTTTTCCCTTTCTTTGCTGTTTTTCACTTTCTTCTTCCAACTTCTGAAGCTCAAGCTCAAGCGCTCGTTGTTTTTTACGACTTATAGGTATTTTTGAAAGCCATGCTGTAATTACACATAATTAGAAAATGATAATATTTATAACAGCACACGAATACACACCCAAGAACGTGTCTTCTTCTTCGTGAAAAACAGGATCTTTCGAACTTAACGCGTTTATTAATTCCCCATGTGTCAATGGATGAGTTCTTAGTTGCACTATTCGCTTTGTAGTCATTACCTACTTTACAACAATTGCACATTATTGTAATGAGAAAGATTATAAAAAATTTAAGCACAACATTGCATAATAATAATAAATAATTCTTTCGCCAATACCTCATTAATAGACGCAAATACCGTGCCAATAGTAAAACCATCGCAAATTTTAGCCATTACAGATGTGTCGAATTGTCTATTAATTCCAGGATGCTATAAATATAATTATATATCTACATACATGCCCTTTTCGATAAAAAATTAACGTGCATTGGAATTTATAAATTAATAAGAACGTCATACTTTATATATTAAATCTTTCCATATGAGAGACATAGATCCATAATCTGGTCTGGGAATATATATAATTTTATCATATGTTTGATATAAGAGTTTCTGATCTCCATCCCACGGTGAATTTGAAGTTCCAATAAGAATCACTCTATCTTCACTTGTAATACTTTTTACTAACTTAGGAAGATCTTTTTTTAGACGTTTTGGATCAGTTTTATCTGTCTTTGACACTTTTTTAACAAACGGCTTCTCTGCTCCTTCCATGAATATCACTGATGGTTGAAGCAAACGTGACACCTTCATGTGAAATGAATCTAGAATAAATATTCATTCTCTAATGTGTTTAATCATCTCTATCTTTCTTAGC
This sequence comes from Bombus haemorrhoidalis, assembly GCA_014825975.1. NCBI lineage: Eukaryota > Metazoa > Arthropoda > Insecta > Hymenoptera > Apidae > Bombus > Bombus haemorrhoidalis. Next base: position 11,677,987 of record CM026169.1, read on the forward strand.
GTACCTTTAATATTAAATGCATAAGCATAATTAATCCTGATTTGCCAGGATATTTCCCAGCAATGTTAGCTGGTGTAATATCAAATAAAGTGGCTCCAAGTTCTGTGCAAATTGCATTTACTAACATTTTTTTGCCACTGCCATGAGGACCAGCTATTAACACTGATCTTATTAATGGTGTGAGTTCTCTAAGAGTATTGTTTCCCAAGGGAAGTATACAATATTCAGCTATCAACTGTCTTACGTCTCCTATTAATACATTTAATACAAAAAGATTACTGAAGGAATCACTGAAAGAACTTAAATCAGAATGGGGAATACAATATGTGACTATAGATTTAAATTAATATAAAATACTTAACCAAGTGCTGGCAAAGGATCCTTTCTTTTTTCTCTTAAATTATAATTTATGAAAGACTTTTCCCCTTTGAAATTACAAAGTGGAATCTCTTTATGTAACTTAATAATTCCTTGAGTTAATAGTTCTTCAAATAAAGATTCTGTTGTTCTATCAGGTGTTAAATCCTTTTCTTTCCTCTTTTTATTTTTTTTTCCACTGCGGCGAATTCTTTTTTGAGTTTTTTTAACACGTTTGCTTTTAAGACCTCTATCTCTGTCTAATGCACATTGTAATGCTTCTATGTCATCTTTAAATATGATAAAATTATAGTGTAATTATTGTTTTTATATTTTGGTTATTGTAATGGTATAATTTACCTCTAAGTGCTTGGTCAACTGTAACGCGTACTTCATTTTCTACTTCCTTGATTGTTTTATTTTCTATCATGTCTAAATATGGTAACTGTGCCATATTTACAGCTTCATCTTTATTCTTCCATGCTTCTTGATATTCTTGATTAGCATGTATCAGCTCTGACAAAAAGTTGGAAGGAACTGACTTAAAACCTTGCTCAGTTTCCTCTTCTGATTGCTCAACATCACTATCCTTCTTCGATTTTGATCTTTTAGATTTCTTGGATTCCTTTGATGATACTGCTGTTGATTTACTTATAGTGCTCTCAGTTCCCTGTACATATGGAATTACATTCTACTTCAATTTAGTTACATAAAAGAGTTATTGCTGATATAGAGCAGATTTGAAAATGCTGTAGACGCAGTACAAATGTAAATACTAATTTTACCTGTCTGCTAAATATGATTCTAGATCCTCCACTCTCAGCAGATGGCAAGTCTGGAATTTTTCCTGTCTGTTGAAAATAAGTGTTTACCCAGTTTCGGACTTCACTCCTTATATTTTCTTCTATTATGGCGCTTTTTTCTTTACGAATTCTTTCTTTAGCTTCGACCACCAAATTTTCATATAACTCTTGATATTTAACTTGTTTTTCATATCTCTCTTCTTTAACTTTCTCAGCCTGCCTAGCATTTTCCGTAATTTCTTGACTCGGTTGAAGCATACCTTTAAAAATAGATATAAATATACATACACACTATTTATTATATATGTATCACTTATTATTTTAATAAAAAAAAAAAAAAATACCAATTAATAACATTTCTTCGAGACGTCGTTTCCGAATTTTGCATCTAGCCACGTATCCTCTCCAAACTTTTTGAATTTTTATTGCAGCCGTCTTTTCGCACGATTCTTTTATCTTTGCATCTGCTTTAATCGCAGATTTATTCTTTATTTGACGAATTTCTTTCATAAATTGAAATCTTAATCGGCCTTGTCTAGCTCGTTCGTGAGCCTAACATTTGCATAAATAATACTTAGACGTGAATTAATATACAAATAGTATTATCATTTTTTAATCTTATATAAATTCGTACCTGTATAAGTCTTATCGCTTCGGATTCAGTCATATTTTTTGGTGGAATTACTTCATCTAAGGCACCTATACCTTTTAAAATACTTTCTATATATTTCCGTTTTCCTTCGATCTCTTGTAAACATTCACGTCTAAAATATCTCGGAATTTGAATTTCAACTTCTTGCGGAGTAACGCTTAATTTTATTAAAATATCATCGAAATAACTATACTCTGAAAGATCTATTTCGACTAATTCATGTTTTAATTCTAAAATTCTACCAAGGCATGAGACTAACAATTGTTTTATTAATATTCTTTTTTGCGGTTGAATTATTTGATCGTAACACAGTTCTAATTTATTACAGATAAGAATATATCTCACGTATAATTCTGAAACCGTATTATGAGCTTTTTTACGATCCTTTTGCGACTTAGCGTTTTGCAAATTTGTATCAATTTGAAGGAGTTCCTCCATATCAGTCTGCGCGCTTTTCCAAAGTTCGTTATATATCATACTTGACATGATCGAAATATCTTTTCTATTTAAAGATAAAATTACAGAAAAATGAATCGAATGATAATGTAAACAAACACTTTGCTTTATTCGTCTTTCAAGATTGTTAGAAATCGTTGGTATCGTAGCAACCATCAATTAAACTAGTATGTAATATGTACAACTCTTTTAAAAATGCTTATTTAAAAAAGGTTTTATATTTAAATACATATTTTTTATAGGTACATCTAACTTAATTTTTTTATAACTGTTAGCATAATATGTTTAATTATTTGTATAATCATTGTATAACTGTTTGAAATAGTTATGTTAAGTAAAACATGCGCTTATTTGAAGCAAATAAATATACAATTTTGCAACACATATAATGCAAAGATCTGGAACATGTTTACATCCTATAGAGACTCCTGTACAATATAGTACAAGATAATTTTTATTAGATTTACAAGAAAAACAAATTTATACAAATATATTTCAATTCAAATTGTGTTTTTGAGTGTAACATAAAAGAGGGAGTTCGACGCAACCGGCTATTTTTGTAACTCGTAACATGCTTCAGAGCATTCCGGTTGCCTGTTTCAAAACGTCATCTTTAGTGATCATTTGTTCACGAAAATAATTTCTGTAAATACGGTTCATCACCGATTAAAGGTGGTGATGAGAAGAAAGCAATTGCAGTAATGGCGTCGGCATTGGAGCAATTTGTAAATAATGTGCGGACGCTCTCAAAACAAGGTACGACAGATGTTCGAACCTTCCTTATATTCTTATGAACCTAACCTCCAAGAATAATCCTAAAGGTTTATTAGAACGTTCTACGTTACTCTATAATGATCCTTTCCTAGAAAAATAAGATTCAAGATCACAATATTTTCTCATTGTGGTATCGAATAACTCATCCATTTAATTTTATTCAGATCGTATATAAATCTGATTTCTATATTAAGTATATCTATGACTAGATCTTAAATATGTATATCAACATTTTTCTTTATAGCGCCATATAAACTTTTTTCTTAAATTGTTTAATATCAAGTATATATAAAAAATATATGCATTTGTTAAATCGATATTCTATTGTAAATAAAATTATAATATTTTTTGAAGTTTGCCTTATGTTCCTTAGGTAATTTTAGAGAGCTGTCAGAAATAATAACTAAAAGTACAGATGTTTTAATAAAAAATGGACAACATTTAGATAATGTTTTGGAAACCCTAAATCTGCAGGAACATTCATTAGGTATTTTGGCAGTATTATGTGTGAAATTTTCACTGCCTAATCCTAATGGTGCAAACAATGCTGATGCTTATAAACCACTATTTAATCAGGTTCAGGAATTTATCATTGGTTGTAATGGAGAACAAGTTAGATTTGCTTCTGATATATGTAAGTTTTTAGCCTTTCTTCTTTTGTATTCGGAATCATTAAAATTATAATGAAACTATTTTTATAATTGATTTCTATCATTTACATTGTAGATGCAGAATTATGCCATTTATTTACTCAAACATTAGTTGAACTACAAATACCATTGCGTGGTATTGAACTATTGTGCCGTGCAATACGTAAAATACAGCTATTCGATAGCCAGCTTACTTCAATACATGCTGATCTCTGTCAACTATGTCTTCTCTCTAAGTGTTTCAAACCAGCACTTGAATTTCTCGATATAGATATTACTGGTATCAGCCAAGAGGAAGGACAATTTGATTCAAAATACTTTTTACTTTATTATTATTATGGTGGTATGATATATACAGCATTAAAGAATTATGATAGAGCATTGTACTTTTTTGAAGTGTGTGTAACCACACCTGCCATGGCAGTTAGTTACATTATGTTAGAAGCCTACAAGAAATATATTCTGGTCTCTTTAATTTTGCATGGGAAAGTTTTAAATCTACCTAGGTATACGAGTCAAGTAGTTAATAGGTACATGAAACCACTGGGTCAACAGTATCAAGAATTGGCTACAGCTTATCAAATGAATAGTTGTGAAGAGGTGCAGAATATTATCACCAAATATCAACAACTGTTTACAAGAGACCATAATATGGGACTGGTGAAACAAGTGCTCAGCTATTTATACAAAAAGAACATACAAAGATTGACAAAAACTTTTTTGACTCTTAGCTTAAGTGATGTGGCTAGTAGAGTTCAATTATCTGGACCTGCTGATGCAGAAAAATATATATTAAACATGGTAAATGCACTTATTATTTATTTATATATTTATTTTATATTGTATTATATATTTATTATTTATATAAATAATTGTGTGTGTAAATAAATGTGTATATATGTATAGATGTTATATTAAGATGTTTCATATTTATAATCATAGATAGAAGATGGTGAAATTTTTGCAACAATCAATCAAAAAGATGGTATGGTAGTGTTTCATGATGATCCAGAGAAATACAATTCACCACAGATGTTGGCAAAATTAGAAAAAGAAATGGCAGCATGTATGGAATTGGACAAACGAGTTCTTGAAATGGAAGAAGAAGTTGTTCTTACGCCGCAATATGTTCGAAAAGCTTGTGGACAAAATGATCAAGATGATCAAACACCTGGACCTGCTCCAACAAATGTAACAAATGCGCAAGGCCAATCTAAACATAGCACCTATTCCATGTAACATATACACGTCGTTGTGCGTTATCTTTATTAAAAAAGAGAAAAAAAACGAAGCGAATCTTGTTGAAAACGAAGACTTGAACATTTTGAAGCCTGTTTTGGATGAAGATAAATATCCGAAATTTGGCGAAACATAATCTATTTTGTACAAAATAAAAAGAACATTGCTATGTATTATTATATCCTTTCTGAATCTCTGTAAAAGTGAAGATTGATTGCTAAGTTGTAAGCTATGAGGTGTCTGTAAGGAGTTGTGAACTCGAACATTCTTAATTTTCTAAGCCTTTTACAATTAATTTTTGTACAAAATATACTATGCATACAGAACGAAATTTAAAACTCTTTCTTAAGGAATTACTTAACATCTGAAGCAGGCTTTATATGCAAACAATATGCAACAAAAACAAAAAAGATTGTACATGTTGTAGTTACAATATTGTGATATATAGCTACAAAATTATCACATTTTCAACATAAACTACATTTGATTCGTGTATGGGCATTTTCATGGGAATTCATAAAAAAACTTCATCAGTACTGATAATGCAACAATAACTCATGTACATACATTTCTCACAAAAACGAAAGTGATGAAATACAAGTGTACTTATCATTTTCGAAAAAAAATATCGCTCAATGCACAACTGTGCCAGGTAAGTACACTACGCTTTTCAGCTCAGTAAAAATCAGTTGTCAATATATATAGGGAATTTAATATACAATATATACATGTATTATTGCGATTATTTTATTTCAAATTTAAAAAAAAATATATTTGGTATAAATGATCTAGATTATTATGGAAAATATTTCAGAATATTAATTATATTTTGTGCTAAACATTCTGGAATGTACAGATGTTTCGTTTTGAAACTAATATTTGTAATATCACCATTTTTTTGTTAAATGATAGCTAAATATCCACAACTAATTTATGGTGTATATTTATTTTTTATAGTTTTAAGCACTTCTCTTTTTACATATAATAATATGATTGAGACTTTACGATAATAATTTTTTTATTTCCGTAAAAACTAATTGAAAAATCTCTTCTTTACTTTCCAATCCATCGATGAATGTTGTTGTCTTACAAAAATCATTGTCCTTCATTAATTCGTCTCTATGCTTTAAATATTCTGGCCAAACAATTTTTTCGAAATAGCCAGGAACATCTGGTGGGTCGTACGTTCTTCCTTTCCTTCTTTCCCAACATTCTTCTTTTGTTAATGTTATGAAATATTTACGATCACATAAGTCTGAAATAACCTTACATTTGAAAAGTAAAAACCCATCTAATATTAATATATTTTTATTAACTGTTTCGGAAGAACTATTTTCTGTAGGTGACGATTTGATCAATTGTAAAATATCTGAACGCATTTTGTTCATATCCATACTGGTTATTACTTCCCAGTTTAAATGATTAAGTTCATCAATTTTTACATGACGTGGATCATTTTTCGGTAAGAAATAGTTGTCTTGGTATATCACTACTGAATTTTTTAACTCATTATGAAGTCGATTAGTTAAAGAAGTCTTTCCACTGCATGTTGCACCCGAAATACCAAGCACAAACCATTTCTTTGAAGACATTTTAAGTTTTCTCTAGTAATAATAATTTTACTTAAAATCTAGGATAGGTTAACCCACACTAGCCATGTATTAGGAACATACATATAAACAATGGTGGTCTAGTTACATAAGTTACATTAACTTTATTACTTAATCAATAATAAAATACACACAAGTGTGTCAATGTTTCTCAACACATATTTAGTTAGCAATATACAACATAATATTTTCATTTACATAAATCTTTATGTATATGTTATGAATCATGAAGTTTACTTGATTTATTACTCGAAAAATATGGTTTAACGTGATAAATAGTAAACAATACTAATCCACCAATGAAGCATAAGCCAGACACTGCAGGAATTATTAATGCAATATTGTGAGAACCAAAAAACGATCGTATTCTATTATCATCGATGAATGGTAAAGCAATAATCCATATAGTGTAATATAGAAATAAAAAGGAAGTTAAAATTAATATCACTTTACCCCTTTTACGATCGCTATTAAACATTTTACGTTTAACAATTTACAGTAGATTAAACATTTATTGTATAAACGTGCAAAAAATAATATTGCTTTACAGATGAAATACAATTAAATGTCTTTATATATTGGTGACTATCATAATACCATGTATACTAAGTAAAGTTCATTAATTGAAATTCGTTTACCTAATATATAATTTAACAAATATAAAATTATCATTACTGATCCACGTATTCTTTTTCAAATTTCTTAAAATCTTCTTCAGTAAATGCAGTGGCTTCAGGTTCTTTAGGTTTCTTTTCCTTTGGAATATATCTCTTTCTCAGAGCTCTGCTTAATAACTGATATAAAATTTTTTGATTAATAAAATTTATTTCATGAGTAATTAAAAAATTTATTGAACTATACCTTATTTGTTGTATTTGGATCAATACGATTAGTGCTAAGCAATAAAAGCCTCTGTACATTTTCATCTGTAGGATCTACTTTTGCAGCTAATTTTTTTTGAGCTTCATAAACAGTTACTTTGCTTGATCGACCAAGGATTGTTCCGAGATCTTAAAAAATATTTACTTTTCATTAGCTGATAAACGATAGATTAATTTTTTATTTCGAAGGTTATAAATACCTGTTTTATCGTTTTTAGAAAATATCCTGTGTTTTGGAGGGATCAGATCCAGTGAACCTTTATATTTTACGTGTTTTCTTTTCTTTTTTTCTATAAAATAAATATTTTGTGTAATATTAAGTATGTATTTATAACCTATACAAGTTAAAATGCTGGATAATAAAATATATACCTTGCTTTACATTTTTTTCGTAACCCAACAATTCAAGTCCTTTTCGTACAAGCGATTTTGACATTTTTGTAAAATTTTAAATCAATTTTTTTTATGTATCATATGAAAATACCAAGTGTGAAATATCATTGTACACCTATAGTTGCAATTTACAATAGAATCGAAAGAAATGAACTATAAGTATGCCATCTGTACAGAAAATACATTTGATAAATGTATAAAATGCAGAACTTTTTATCTCATCGTTTTATGTTATTAATTAATATTATTTTTTAAAATCTTATATTTTATTAATTTGTGTACTTTTCGAAATATAGATCGTATTTTTTATTACTTTGTATATATAATTATTAAATATAATTTTGTTTTTAGACAATAATAATTTTTAAACATATAACTTGGAAATTTTTTTGTTATTTGTTCATTATAAATTGATGTAATTTATGAATCTTTTGGCAATAAACCGTGGATTCAAAAAACTAAAGATCTCCTTCGAATAAAATGATCGTAACACGTTTGTATTCAATTTTAAAAAACATTGATCGTATAGGTAAATAATAAATGATTGTAAAATAAAAATTTATTTTATACAACTTAAAATAATGCAAAATGTTTATTGCAACAGGTTGTAAATGCAGCTATTGTAATAGATAAAATAAATAATATAATACGAATGTTCTATAACTTGCTAATGCTTCATTCCTTTCAAACTACTGTTACTATATTTTCTGTATTTAGTCGCACCTATACATAGAATTTTACTATCTGCGCTGTTTATCAAAGGATTTGTACTACATTAAGTCTGATCATAGTCTGAGTTAGTTGTCAAATATATTCGAATGTCAGCTGTACATATGTAATCGATTACTAATGCTAAAAAATTGATTTTCTAATTTCTGGATTTATAAAGAAATTAGCAATAAAAAAGTTTACTTTTTAAACGTCAAAATGCACGACGCTTACGAAGAAACGTTAATATTAAATATTTCTGTTCAAATAGAATCTATGGCTGCGTACGGTAGGAACCATATAACCTTAAAACTAAAAGTTTCTAACCCTAAATATATAATTTTATGTGGATATATTTAGCATTTTTTGGATATAAAATTATTTTTTATTGCATCTTTGTAAAATGTATTTTTTGTTATTTATTTTGAATATATATTTAATTATAATATTTTTTTATATTTATATGCAAGTGTAGTGAATAATAGCAAAGTGTTTCAGATGACAATTTACTGATTGGAACAAGAGAGGGACATCTTCTTATGTATAATGTACCATCTGTATTAGATGACAATCACAAATTGGAATTGTTACGTCATAGTAAAAACTTCAATAAAAAGCGTATCACTCAGATAGATGTTGTACCAGAATATAACTTACTTATAATTTTAACAGGTATTTTTATTTTGATTTTTTTAATCAAAAATGGTATACCTAATTTATTCTATCTTTTTGTAGATAATATAGTATGTATTCATGATTTAAACTCTCCAAACTTTCAACAACTTTATCAATTACAAAAGACTCGTGGTGCCACATTATTTGCTTTAGATATAAAACCAAATCAAATTGTAAATGGTGAAAATCAAACAGTTGTGCACTTATGTGTTGCTGTGAAACGTAAGCTACAATTATATAATTCAAGAGGAAAAAAATTTGAGGCATTTAATGGTTTTGAATTAACTGTGCCAGATATTCCACGTGAATTATGTTGGTATGTATTCTATGTCAGATACAAAATAATTTATGTACTCTGATAGAATAACAAAATATCTTAATTCTATCAAAGGTGTGGTGAAACATTAATTTTGGGTTTTCGTGGGTTATCATACACAACTTTGAATTTAAATGGAAAAACCAAAGAATTATTTCCAACTGGAAAATCTCCTGAACCAAGTGTTACAAAATTGTCTGATAGTTCCTTTGTACTAGGAAAAGACTCTCAATCATTTATTATGGACACTAGAGGAGAACTGATTCAACATAATCCAGTAAAATGGTCTGATACACCAAGTGCATTAGGTATAGAATATATATAATTGTGATAAAAACATTTATGTAATTTTTTCTTGAATTTATATAATAACATAAAAATTGAATTGTTTTAGCTTGGGATGATCCTTATTTACTTGGAATTGTTCATGACAGATTAGAAGTATATACCATAGAGGGTTGTCTGCATATTCAAACAATAAAAGATCTAAACAAAGCTAGGCTTATATATAGATGCAAACAAGGGAAAGTTTTTGTAGCATCAATTAGTCATGTTTGGTGTGTGAGAGCAGTTGATGTAACACATCAAATTAGAACATTACTAGAACAAACTCAGTTTCAGTTAGCAATAAAATTAACTGTATGTTAATAGTAGCTTTAATTATTTGCTTTATTCTAATTTAATGAAATTTTAAAATAAAGTTTTCTGTTATTTTAGAGCTTATCCGATATAACAGAAGAAGAAAAACATAAACAAATATATAAAATTCAAACACTGTATGCTCATCATCTGTTTCGTAACAAAAGATTTCAAGAAGCAATGGATCAGTTCTTAAAAATAGGAACAGATCCTTATGAAGTGATAATGTTATTTCCTGATTTAGTTACACCATCTAGCAGTAATCCTGAAGTCAGTGATCCAACTTTGCCTAAGCTCCAAGACCATGATTTAGAAAAAGGTCTGCGTGCATTAATAATTTTTCTTACTGAAGTTAGATATAAGTTAATGGGCGGTAATGCAAAATCCAAAGATAAGGATAACAACGAGGAAAAATCTGTAGTGAATGGAAAAAAGAATATGACAGCAGTAGCTACAGAACAATTATTAAAGATTATAGACACAACTCTGTTAAAATGTTATCTACAGGTAATTTAGAATTTCTAGCTCATAATAAGTAATATCTAATGTCAGTTAATTTGTGTTTATGAAACGTTTTTACAGACTACTGATGCATTGGTAGCACCATTACTCAGATTAAATCATTGTCATTTAGCAGAAGCTGAAAAAACTTTATTAATGCATCAAAAATATCCTGAACTTATTATATTATATCAGACCAAGGGACAACATAGAAAAGCATTGGAGCTTCTGGAAAAGCATGCAAAAGAGAATGATTCTAGTCTAAAGGGCACTGCAAGAACGATACAATATTTGCAACAACTTGGTAAAGATCATATGGATTTAATTTTGAAGTTTGCTGGTTGGGTTTTGAATGAAGATCCAGAACAAGGACTTCGAATTTTCATGGAAGATATGCAGGTAATGCATATCATATAATGCTCTCCAATTCTTTTGTAAATTATATTTATAATTCCAGCAAGTTGAACTATTACCAAGACCAAAGGTATTGGACTATCTTCTATGTCATCACAAAGATTTAGTGATAACATATTTGGAATATGTAGTACATGTTTGGGAAGATACTAATCCTTTGTTCCATAATGTTTTAATACATCAATACAAAGAAAAATGCTTAGCATGTATGAGTGAAAATGCTACACCAGCCGAAAAACAAACAGCCCAACATATAAGACAAAAATTGCAACAGTTTTTAGAAAAATCTACGCATTATACTCCTGAAACGATATTAGTACATTTTCCATTTGATAATTTATTCGAGGAGCGTGCAATTATTCTTGGAAGACTTGGACGTCATCAACAAGCTATTTCGATATATATTAGTCTTCTTAATGATATAGCAAAAGCAACTGAGTATTGTTATAACGTATATACTAGATATCAAAGTATGTGTTAACTGAAGCATTAAAACTATCTATTTACAAAAATGTGCAATTACGTTTTTATTTCTAGATCAAGAAATTGTAGATAAACAAAAACAATCCGATGGAGCTGATGAAGTCTACGTAATGCTTATTCAACAATTGCTGAAACCCGATGATAAAGGAGTTTTAATCACAGGTAAAATTTCGACAATATTATGTCTATTTTAAAATAACAGTTAATAGTTAATATAATGATATATATAATATTATATTAAATATTATAAGAAATATATTATAGGATGTATCCCAGAAATGCAAAGAACAGCAGAGCCTGATTTGGAAATGGCACTTGAACTGCTTGAGAAACATGCATCAAAGATAAATCCACTAAAGGCATTAGAGCTTCTGCCTGATACAGTTCCTATAGGTAGAATCAAGTACTTTCTAGAAGTCAGTTTGCAGGAAAAATTAAACACTGCAAGAAGAATACAAGTATTAAAAGGATTGCTGTACGCTGAACTCTTGCAAGTACAAGAGCAGCGTATGCATTATGAATCACAGAGCGTTCTTATGACGGAATTCAATATATGTCCAGTATGTAAAAAGAGATTTGGCAATCAGAGGTCGGTATTTAAATACTATATAGAATAATATTGACTGTGATTGTCGTACAAAGAAATTACCATATCAATTATTTTTCAGTGCGTTTGCGAGGTATCCGAATGGCGATATTGTACATTATTCGTGTCAAGATCGTAAGGCATAAGCTATATCTAGTTAAAAAATGTATTTATATTAATTATTAAGAGATGTAAAATGTACATTGTGACGTCCTTCTGTTTATGATATGTATATAAATGTATACATTTTCCATTTACCTTTCTATTTATATTTGCTGTGATCTGCCTTTAAGCTTATTTTTTATTGTAATACCATTTAATATTTTTATTTTTAAGAAGAAATTTGAAAAAATTAATTTAATTACATTATATATACATACACGTTATTTTTAAGACACAATTATAAACAATTAAAGAAATATTATTTTTCAACTCTTTAATTTCAAACGTTTGAAAAATATCAAATAAAGATGTTCCAATAATTAATTTTGAATTAGGGAATAATGAAACGTAACGAAAGAACGAATGCGATTATTTATATTGTATATGTATGTTTTACTCTTTTATTTAGAACTTTCTCCTATATTTAATATTTCTCGAATATTCAAAATAAATTTTCTCTCGTAATTGAATGGTTGTCATATAAATTTTCGTAATAATATGTAACGGAGAGGATGGGGCGTGCCCGGTCCAGAATATGGGTAAACGGGACTAGTGATGTCATAAGCTATCTTGTATTCCTACGCCGGCTGTTACAAGGCAGGTACGGTACCGATACAAGTGTACTTGTAAACGTTTTAATCATATAAATTTGTGCAATAAAAGATCAAATGTACTTACTTTCTTAGTTACTCTCACGATAAAATCATATTACAGGTATTAAGCAAAAAATTGCTATTCATACATTTTTAAACGATATAAATATATAATGAAGTAACTACATTAATAAAACTTAATAGAAATATTTCCTTGTTTTGCAAATTACTAACGCATAATTTTATAAAGACTCTGTAATTATAAGAAGTAAATTTGTTTCAAACAATTATTTAACAAGTATTCTATTGGTTATAAAATGTATGTTATCCAAAAACAATATGTAAGAAGAAGACAATAGACAAGGAAAACGACTATTTATTTATTCCATAACTAAATGATCGATACACTTATAATAAAAAAAAAATGTATATCTTTAGCATTTTTGAAAATGATTTACAATATTCATTCCGATGTAACATTGTTAGCCGATAATTAAACGAACGTTTAAAAAATCATTCCAATTGTTCCTAGAATTACCAAAATAATTCAAATGAATAATTATTCATTTGAATCGTAATTATTTATAAAAATTCTACAGATTCAAAATGGTACATTTTTGGGGGATTTTCTATGATTTGTTATGAAGTACATGGATAATTTTATTTTTTCGTTACATTGTACCTTTCATTTTCATTTTTTTATCATTAAAAATATCATCCTACGAAAATTATACATCGGTTTGCTGCAGACATTCATAATGTTACGCGTGCTTCTTATTGGTGGATGAGAACTGGGACTAGCTACGCTGGCGTAGGTCGACGCCGTATGCGCTCAGTCAGTTGCGCGCCGGTCGAGTGTGTGGATGGATTTGTGTGGATCGTTATCGGTGGTTTTTGGTGTACATCGGCAGGTTTTTATGCGAGTACTGGGATAAAACGTTGTCGCAGGGTATCCTCACGAGAAGGTATGTACACCATTTCCTCTGGTTTCAGTTCGAAAACACGAAAGCGATCAAGTTTTACGATCGGCTGTCTCGTGACGGCTCGGACTTTACAGATAAAAATGGCGTGTGCCGCCTTAGCTTCCCCGATTTCTCCTTACTTTTGAATCGTTACACACCATTTCGTTGCACGTATCTTTTGACAGCGCTCGAACGACACTCATATTCCAATGGTACGTGAGATCGTTTGTCATTTATCGTAATCGCTTTACTTTTTACAATTTCTTCGGCCAAGTGCTGCATTGATTCTAGTAATAACGAACCTGTGCCCACTGTGCTATTAAATAAGCTATTTCGTTTCACCTCCCAGATGTAACAGCATTCGTAATCTTTTTACTTTTATGTATGGCTCTAAAACTGTATGCAATTAAGATAGAAAACTTTTATTAAAGAAATGAAAATGAAAGATACATAATGTAAGAAGAAGTAAGATTATCTATGTATCTTATAACAAATCATAGAAAATCCCTTAAAAGTGCACCATTATCAATCTAAATTTCTATGAAAAATGATGGGTTGGTCATTTGAGTTATTATGGTAATTCTAGGAACAATTCATTTAATTGTACGACGAATATTTCTGTTAATATCATGAATACCCGTTATTTCTTTTGAAGTAAGATCATTGTGCTTTCGGGTTCGCATTTATAGCGTCTTTAATTTCCGCTACACGGTGTCCCCTGAATGGTTTTGTTCACCTGTCAAGACGCCCTATCTGTCGGTGACCTAATTTTGCTCTCCACTGAAAATCTGTCAAGCATTGTACCATCGTTCGCCAGAATATCAGACTACTTGTTTGCCGTATATAAAATCGAATGTCGTTTTCATCGCTGACCTAAAAAATATACGCGCGGTGTTTTGCAAATAAGTAACGCGAAATATTCAAGATTTTAAAAATACATGTTCGAATGAATTTTACGCTGTGTAGTTCTTATGGTTCGTCATTGTATTTTACGTTGAAAAATAATTTCTTGGAAAAGTTAACCGAAGATAATCTAATCATTTAGAAGTGCGTATTCGGGGCTGTTTTATCTTGATAACACAGTAAAATGGACATTTGACGACGATCGTGTTTATACTTCGTTTGAAAATAACTTTCGGAAAATGTCATGCGTGCGAAAAGTGTAGACGTATAAAATTCAAAAATATCCATAACTGTGATATAGATACCGGTGAATAATTTTTATTTATATTTACCCGGAACTCGTACCAACATTAATAAAAATGATCCAATCACGCGGCATAGTTATTTAATTGGTGACGGTGTTATAAATTGCCAGTTCGTTCGATATAAATGATTTACGTCATGATACCGAATTCGGTGCTGAGTCATTGTCAAAAACCTTCCAATCGTTCGTAAAATATTATAATAAATTTTCACACGGCAGAATATTAGAACAAGAAATTATTATATCGATTCTAACCGTATATATCTATACATATCTGTTTTTATGTTTATGACATTCGAGACTGACATTGCAGTCGATACATATCTCGAATCGAATATCTCGAAACTTTTAACCTCCAGTTTTCACAATTATAAATGTTAAGTTAACATCTACAAAAGATTATATATTACATAAAATATTAGTAACGTGGAAATAATGGTAATAATTGTTTGATAAATCTAATTTTTGATTTAGTCATAGCTGTTGGTTCTCTATACTGTTGTGTTTACAGTTACGTCACCGTTGCCGGGCTTGGGCGTGTGCGCGTCTTCGGCATAAATTAATAAATTAGTGTCGTGCCGATCGCTTCTTCCGGATTACGTTTTCGGCGACATCTGCCTGTTTCATTCAAATCGGAACAATGCTCGTGCGTTAAAACGTTGCGTTGCGCAAATGATATATAACTGTACGGAAGTAGACACTTATCTTATTATTATAAATAAATTTATACAAAATTCGATACTTTTTGTTAACAGAATTTTGTGAAATAAATCCTTAAGTAAGTGATCATACACAATATACACCACTTATGGTTATCTTCTTATGAATCAGTCTAACAACTAAATATATTAGAAATTTTTATAAATACATTAAAAATATTGTACGTATTATATATATATATAATATTATATTATTATAGTATAATATAGTGTATATATACAGCATTCTCTCGTTTCCGGTATTTGCTACAATTCCCGCACTTGGTAACGTGATCCGGTAATTGTTTGAAGCAACGTAAATATTTTTTGCTAGTGGTTCTTAAAAAATTTTTACCTTGCATCAAGGGTGGTCTCTTGACAAAGTCGTTGGTAATCATTGTAGTCGTTGATAATTGCTTAGCCATGTTTTCATTCGTTCAATGCCTTGCAGAATTTAGAGAATATTTTTTTAGAAAGTGGAAAAGATCCTGGGGTGTAAAGGCTGCGTTGTGGTTATTGGTATTTACTCATGAAATAGTCGTTAGTTTTAATGGGCATTTCTTAAATGTGATGGTTCGAAAGTGAACATTTTCAAAGAAGTCGTATGTAAATTATGTTAGCGCATGATATCATCAATCGATATAGTATATATGTACTCGTGAATATGATTATTTATGATCAACACTAGGACGCTCTTGCATAATTGAATTGATATTATTAGTGAAATTTTACAAGTTATAAATTACTAATGTTAACAACATTAATATCCGAGTATAAAGTATGTACTTGTTAAGACTAGATAGATCTAGTTTAAGCACCGGGTTAATTGTCGAATATGAATTCTATTAATAAACGATGCAAATTTAATGGTAATGCTTCGGAAAATTGGATTTCTGTTAAATTCAGTTAGGCCAAATTCATATTGCTTCGTTGTAGACGAACAGTGTAAATTCGTTTTTATCGTCAATTTAAATATAAATATTATTTTTAGATACTAAGATAAACATATTTGCAGATACTATAGGCATGTTACATTGTCGTGTTCCTGGAGGACAGATTACATTGCTTCCTTCTAAAAATACCCAAGGGACGTTTTCAACTTTTCTGCCCTGATTGGCGTATCCATACGTTTATCATGCGCCATAGGGAAACGATATTGCGGCGTAACATTTAATAAGTGCAGGAGCACATACATACACATGTACTAAGGACATTGCACCGCGCTCATCAATTTTCCAGCTTCCTTTCAGCGTGTACCTTTCTATAGACGTATTACCTAATTCCTTTTATAATTACGATCATATCATTATTTAACGATGGATCGAAACTGAATTTTTAGATTCGCGAAACTGTCACATTTTCTGGGATTTCGAGACCATAGAAACTCAGAATGCTTATTTTTTCTCTTTTTCCTTCTGAGGAGAAATTTTGTCAGGAATTAAAATCTTAAAAAATTTATTTAAATTAAATTAAGAAATTAATTAAATTTTTACGTTTTACTATTTCGCAATAGAAATTGTGAAATTATACGTGAACTCGGTTTGATTATTATTAATAAAAATAATATAAAATAAAATAAATTCGTAAGTTCTAAGCAGTCTCCAGTGTTTCGTCTCTAACTTTTATCTGATTAATTATCAGTTTCTTTTATAGTTAAGATTTTAAGATCGTTTCACTGTTATGTAATTCGTATTTTCTCACGCAGGAAAATAACTGTATACGAGGAGATGGAGATAGTTCATGAATGGAATATTCCAAATTCCCGAGTTTCTTGTGCCACTTACTGGCACACAGTGGATATTTACATTACATATATGTATTATATTATGTTACGTATAGGTCAGTAGGAAATCGTATAGCGCGCAAAAAGTATAAAATATTTTGTAATCCTTTGTTTCATGTATTATTCATCAACGTTAAAGCATACTTATTATCTTGAGGTGATTCTTAAATTACACGGTTCGTTTCTTTGAATACGTTTCGTAGAAAGCTCGTAAAACAGCAATGGGCACGAAATTTATTTAAATTCGATAACATCTGCAATATCCGAGCAACAGGATTGCATCGTTGATTTTTTCTTTTCCCCTTTTTAAAATGCCGTAAATTCACTCTTTTTATGCTTAGCGTATTCAGTTGATTAACATTTTCATTGTGTATCGTAATAGAATGTTGAAATTTTCCTGACTGTAATAGTAAATAGAATTAATTTTTTCGAAAAAGTAAAGCCGCATAACGTAATCGTATTTTTAAACGCATGATGTGGCTTCGTAGATCCTAAATTGGCATAGAATCTCTAATTAAATAATTCTGGAAATTAATTACGTTTTTCTTCTCTGTCTACGTAGTTACATATTCGTAGCTTTTTCCTTGTATTTTAAATTAATCTTCTTATCTTTTACTTTCATCCCTTTATTTATTTTTTTTACTATTTCCTAAATTGCTATTTTTATTATTTCATAATTGAATGTTTATTTATCTTTTTATAATATTTTCGTACGAAGCTTACGATAAACATCGTAATATTGATAAATATTGTAATACCTTGGCAAAAATAATTGTATAATATAGATCGTAAATTATGTAATACCATAGACAAATATTAACTGGATCTTTAACGCAATTGTTTACTCGATAACGTCCCCACTCTCTCTATTGCTCTTGTTTTTCTTTATCTAAAGAAACTAGTTCTCGAGATGCGTTGCCGATACAACTACTTTGAAGTTTTTGTCGCGCGATCGGTTAATTAACCGATGTTCAATTTCTTAATTGAAACTGGTGTAAAACGACGGGAAAGTTCTTGTAACTGGAAACATTGCTTTCTGGCACGACGATTGGCAAAAGATATTTCCACTTTTTCCTCTCGAATCGCACGCCGTTATCTACGATAGCTACATATCATCGAACCTACGATATTTTCTCTATTTCGTTGTTTTCTCGATTCGTCGCATCGTTCTAGCGATGAATCACGGCCAGTGTATTTATAAGCGGGAGGATTTTTCATTTTGCAGTGACAGAATTAAGCGAAGACGTCGATCTATTTCGAAAGTTGTTCTTCGTTTGATTAGATACTCTTTTATCGATGAATTTCACCGGTAAACTATTTATCGACTCGTTTGAAGGGATCTAGCGTTTTGACACGAGAGAAAACAAAGTTAGGAAATGAGCATTAGACGCATTTTCATATTATTTGTATAGAAATTATTTACAATTCGAAAGAATCTTCTCTCGCAATCCATCCTAACTGTCTTATTCCTTAGATTAAGATATTTCCAAGTTATACGTGAACCGACCATCGATCTAACGACAATATTATTTAAATATTTCCTATTGAACGAAACTTCTGTAATCTATTGCACGTATGATCCTAATTAAAAAATGATTTCTAAGCTATCCGATATAAACGCATTCCACGTTCTCTCTGGTTTCTCAAGTTTCTCGAGCTCGATAAATTTCGCTTTCTAGCGTTTGCTAGCCGAAAGCGATCACCTTGAGTCCGGCGTGAAAATTTTTCGGCCGCGGCTTTAAGTGGTAAACGATGCGTTGTGGCACGGCGTTCAAGTAAATGATGGAGGTAACCAAGTCGGCCGACAGCGGATTAACGTAAATGCGGACGTGACGTAGTTTCGTCCACAGCGATGGACTACTAGTCGTGCTCTATGCACCAGCTTCCATAGCCTTAATCGAGGCATTTTTTCGGCCTTCGTTCGATTTATTTTCTCATCCGCCGAAAATACGTGGCCGGCCACGAGTAAGGGAACGAGTTGTTAAACTAATTTTAGAATAAATAATTTTTGACAAGAACGACTCGAAAATTTCAACACGTCTAAGAATATAATAGCGGTGGTTAAGGGTACCGAATAGCTGAAGCGTTTTTGTAAATAGCGCATCATAGAGCGAAGATGTTTATTTTTACTATGAGATCGTTTGCACGGAACAGTCGGTATAACTGTATTTATTGATCTCTCGAGCTTGCTTGTACGCAGACGGGCGCGAGGATCGAATCTGCTTTTCTGAATCCCTACAAGTTGCAGGTTTTTGACCTTTCGATGCTGTACGCCGAGTCATCCTCGATAAATAGGAAAGCACGCCAGCTGCCAAGGAATTTCAGATCCGAGCGCGACGATAATCGGGCCCACCGGAAGATACCATGCACATGGACACTTTGCATCAGGCTCGTCGTCTAATCGACTCGAATCGTTAAACGCAACTCGGAGATCCGATGTGAAATTGCTGGGGTGAAATTGTTAGGGGCAAGGTAAAATATTTGATACATGAGTTGAAATAAATAGATGCTGGCACGAGTGTTCGAACACTTTGAGTTATATGAGAGGCAACAAAGACTCTTATCTAATAATTTTGCAAGCATGGGAGTTGAAGAAACATCCGTACACGAAAGTTATTTGATCTTCGTACCGAATAATGTTTATTCAAGTAATCTTTATTCTGTATAGTCACGACAATGTACAAGGTAACAGTTTTTACTTATTAATTCATTTTTAGAGAAGAAATATCTTTGAATATTTACTTACATTAATGATTTGATAGAATCTAGGACGAATTAATTAACACGACCTTTCTCAGTATCCGATTCACCCAGTTTAGATATCGAAGTTCCGGATCGCTGAAAATAGTTTCACTGGTCCAATATTGGATTCTGTGGCACGCAATTCGGTAGCCAAAAAAGGAACGAAAACAGACCACGGCTGTGAATATTTTCACCATTTTCCCATTTTCACCATATCGAAGTTTCAAGCTTAAGGATTGGATAAATCGAAGCATATAGATACGTTTAATGCTCTACATTTAAATATACGCAAACCAGAGACCTCCAATTTTCACGAATATTAACTCTACACGTTGAAATATCTCGTGGTCGAGTACGGACGGTTACTACGATATAATGAAGTTGCGAATTGAAGTGTTAAACGATGCTGTCATAGCCAGGGTTATTATAGCGCTCTATTCTTTTCGATACGAATCGAACGTGACAAACATTGCGGTCTGTTTTTTCTCAGGGTCCTCGAATATCAATGTATTTCAATCTTACTTTTCATAATTTCAACCGAACGGAGAGTAGTTTTAATATTTTAAGAAAATCCGAGCGAAAATGAAATCGTTACCGCTACGATTAATCCTGAGATTTAAGAAATTGCCTCGACATTTCCCTCGAGTTTAAGAAATTATCCAATGATAGGAAAATACGATTTGATCAAAGATAACTCGAACAATATAGCGGAGCTAATGTTTTTTTGCCAAACACCGGGTATCGATTTTACAACCTTGCTATATACGGAGGCTACTATACTTGGTCTACTCTGTATTCGACTCATCGCATCGTCTAGTCTCGCTCTTAACCTCATTAACCAATGGACCCCTCTTCCGAGTCGAATAAAGTCGCATTGTTGACGGCCTCCGCTGCAGCCGGGGACAGTGGAAATCAGGTCGCCCCCCAGCCACCTCGATTTTCATCGTTCATTGTCCCTCTGTATTCGTTATAGCTCAGTTATCCCACTTACTGAGTAATCGCGTTGCAAATAATCCAGAAGCACAGAGATTAATTCCACGGAGGTCGTCGCTCGAAAAACTTTAATGCCAAAGCGCTTGATTAACGCCTGTCTTACATACTTTGATAATTATCGATGTTTCATTCACTTTACCGGTTTCGATGATTATTCTACATGTTGTCAGCGATGCCATTCTGAACAGCTTGTTTGTATATATATGACCGTCACTCTACCTTAGTTTCCGAGATACTCGCGATAAACTATCGCTACCGTCACAGTGAATTCTATGCGTAATACAGAATATAGAATTGCGTATATAATTGTACATACGGCCGTGACAGCGTGTGCGCTAATATTAGCGGCCGGATAAAATAATATCTAACCCGTACCTAATCTTTATCTTTTGTTCGTAGTTTATGTAGGTTTGGGTTAAATGTCGTTTTACCAGACGGCGGCCGACTAATACCAGGGCAAACGCTGCCACGGACTCGTAATTATACAGGCAGAGTTCACTGTAGTTGTATCGACAGCTTTGCCTATATCTGGGAAACTATGGCCGAGCGGCGGTTATACGTATGGGAAAGAGTTGTTCGAAATATCGATTTTTACAGGATGTTAAAAAATCATCGAAATCGGTAGGACGCGCAAGATACCGATAATTAGCCGTACCGTCGTCGATTTTCTCTACTTTTCGTTTTCTCGAGTTTACTAATTTGGCAAGTAAGCGGCTGGAATAAAAACAACGGTAGCTGTCCGGTGTGAACGCTTCGTCTTCAACCAAATATAATATACTTTTTGATGTACCGTAGAATTTTATGTATGTAATTAGTTCGTACGTGTCATGAAATGGGAAAGGTTGAAAGTCGTCGAGATATTTTGTTATTGCCTTTGAACCGGCTAAAGGAAGTGGTATTATTTCGAGCCAAGTTGACGCGGTTCAAAATAATAACGAAGTCCTTTACGTTCGCTCGAGTGTATCGTAGTAGTACTTGCCGGGTAGTACCTCTCTGGGATAGTTGTACGCAGGTACAAGCAGGATATACATACTAAATGTACCGCGTGGTTCTGCAAAAAATGGTCGATCAAAGTCCCTAACCGTTTCTCATTTCATCTCCTACTTTCCAATTATGTTACAGCTATCTTCGTCTGACATTTAAGCATTGCCGAACTTTCATCTAGAGAGTGACCATCGATCACACTTTTGAGCTAATCAACTGATCGATTAGAATCGTAGATACGTTGCAAATACGAGTTTAAAAGCTAGTGCCTCTGTCAATATCTATACGATCTTTGTGATCGAGCTTTCCTTTTTCTACTTAGGAAGATTAGAAAGATTACTGTCATCGATAGACTGGCGAGAAAGTGTCAGATTGTAATTAATTCTTGAATATATCAGAGCCAGTTGCTCTTTGTTACAACTTTGGACGATCCTTGTCGCATTCTATGATTTTGAAAGATACCTGCGCTGCAAATTTTTGTTATTCTATTCTGCTCTACTCGAGGTAGGACTCGTTAAAGGAGATTTTTGTGTCGGTAACAATGCACCGTATTCGCTTGCGTCGCAGTTAAAGAGGCTAAAGAGGAAGAATTAATTAAAACTTCATTCCATTTCTCATTCTCGTCACGCTACTAATTCGTAGTCATACGAGAGTGTTATTAAAATAAAAGATAAGAAAATACTTGCATTTGGTTAATTAATACGTGAAAGCGGTTAGCAAATACGATGATTTTATATAGTCACACACGCTATAGTGGTTCTAGCATGCAACTCTATAGCCGCAGTCTTTCGGTCTTCTTCCACCCAATTATATTTTTCTAACGTTGAAAGATATCTGTAGCGTAGACACGAAGATACGAAAAAGCTCTTATTCGTGCGCATGATTTCTCGTTTTGATTTCACGTGAAACGTCTTAGCACTCTACGAATTCTTCTTAATGTGAAAATAGAGAAATTAAGTAATCGAGTTTCGCGATAGGCTTGAGAATGTTACAAACATTTATTCACGATGGAACACCCGGTATATAATATATATCGTAAACATTGGCGCCACGGTGACTCCGCTGGAAAATCAATAGCCTGGCTGTGTTCGTGGCGAGTGGTAAGTTCATCTTACCTTCAGCGTTGCGGCGTTTGGGTCTATACCGTGCTCTTTTGTGCACGATATCGAATGGTGTACCCAGACAGGTACGCACCTGGTGGATGTGCCTCGAGTGTGTATTTATTATTACGGGCGGAGAAGCGATTATAAACTCGGCGAATATTACGAAACGAATAATCCGGTGTTAAGTGGGATACGTTTATGAGGTTCGAAACGGATCGACTTTTTCTTCCGTTTGATTACTCGGTCTGATATAGTACGAAGCGGCAATATATATTTTTTTCAAGAAAAAGATACTCACTACGTACAAGTAGCTTTTCTTTATTTTAAGTAAATTTTTGAAAACGATCTTTTCTTTTTTACTACGACAAAGGTACGTACCTTTAATCCTTTCGTGACTAACGAGACAATTACGTTCCAAGGTAACTTCTAGAAATACTGCTGAGTTATTACGTATAATTTTTCTGACATCACTGATATTTCTCTACGTCTCATCCCGTGTTTCTCTTGGTCCTAAAGATCTTTGTTTCAACTAATAATATTTATGTCAACGTACCGCTTATTTGCTCTTAGTCTTAGCCTTCTTTTCTTAACATCTTCCTGTCGGAACACAAAAATTGCCTCAGCAGCGTTATTTAGAATGCAAGTAAAATAATTGAGTCGATGTCCTATACGCGTCAATAGCGTCGAATGTACAATTTCTTTTAGCTTATTTCTTTTTCTAAATCTGAACTAAGTCCGCGCGATTATATCATTACGTTACTCATTAAGGATTTCAGAGTAATATAAGAAGTAAGAGAAATACGAATGTTTCTAATCGTAAAAACTATAGCGGAGACTATTGTCATTTATACGACCGTCTCGTGTCTCAGTCTCGTGTCTCGGAATGCGGCCGCTTCAGAGTTAAAAGAAAGAAGGAGACTCCTTCGTGAAATTGTTAAAGTGTCTGGAGAAGCCTCTTTTTGTTCGATCGGCTGACAACTGTGTTACGACTGCTGTATTAATCATCCACTTCCTCTAGGAAACGAATTTACAAGCGGTTGCGAGAGTCTCTTTGACCGGGCAGAAGGTCGTGGAGCTTTTTCTTTCGAGTCAAGGTGAAGGTGAAAACTCGGTGTTGGTGAGATTCTTCGGAAAAAGACAAAGAAGAGAATTGCCAGTGGTTGCCTTACAAGGAGTTCCGTATATTTGGGATTGTCGAATCCTTTGACAACGAATGTTTGTATCAGATATGTCACGTGCTAAAGAATATTTCAAAGTCGGACGAAAGTGTTCCACGGATCGTCATATTTCTCTCGAAAGTAAATATTTTAACGGTACAAAGATACGATTGGAATGAAAATGAAGACGAAGGACGTAACTGAACGGAAGGGCGTAGCAGATCTTTGAAGCCATACTTTTGTCAGACAAGCGAATAAATGCGTATAAAGGGAGTAAGTATGCAAAGGTAGGATTTTAGAGGTTGATGGTGGAAACGGAAGCCTCGCTCTCTCGCGTCGAAGGACAAAGAGCTTGTTGTCTTGAGGTACCGTTTCTTTCAGTCATGTTTCCACGACTAGTCGTAACTAGGACGGTCCTAGTTTCCTTGATTGTAGTTGGACTTTGCCTACTCCCTTTTTTATAACTAGCTGGTCGCCTTGTTTGATCTATTACGTTAGTTGATGTTAAATACGTTATTATGTAATATTATTTCGATCCTTTGGCCGATCGATTAAAATTTAAAAGATCGTCTGAAAAGCGTCTATTTAGTTTCTTCTATGCGAATAACAAAGAAACAATTCGTTAGACATCTCGACGATTCCAATTTTTCTCACGACGACGAAATTTTTAACTTTTAACTTCCCTTACTTCAACCCTCAATTATCTATGAAAATTTTTTTCGTAAATTCGTTGGACGATTAATCTTAGAGCAATATAAGCAAGAGAAAAAGATGACGATGCGAAGACGTAGTAAACCGACGTCTATAAGTAAGAGAGATGAGAAATAGAAGAATGCTTTCTCCGTTGGAAGTATTGATTTACCAAGAAGTCAACCTACCGCGGAATTCTTATAACGAAAGAACCTACGTGTCGAGTAATTTTATAATTTCTTTTTAAATAGCGCGTATCTCTCTCTTAGCGTAAAACAATTTATTTACATAAATAGATATAACTCGGAGGAATACAGTGGTATTAATAATACACGCGAGTAATAAGGAAGAAAATGTTAACAATTAACAAAAAAAAAAAATAAAAAAAAGGAAAATGTAAGAGCAAAATTTACAAGCAAAGGTCATAACATTTCTCAATATAATCGCATTTTTTCCCTCGCTCTTTTATCATTCTCGTGTTTCCTTTTAAAATGTGAACGGTTACGCGAAGTACGGTTCAAGCATATGATTATCACAAGCTGCCTACGTAATAGGTGTAATCATTTAACGTTTGTGTATGCAAGAATTTTTTCCCAATCACCTTGCAAGCAACGGTATTGCAGCTATTAATTTTCCATGACATCCTGTGTCACTTAGAAGATACTTGTTCCATCATCTGCGTATATATTTGAATACTTGAAACATCATGAGTAGTTGGATAGATTTCAAAGAGCTAGGAATTAGATGCGAAGAGTTAATGAACGTTACAAGCGATCAAACTTTGAATAAAAAGTATGGAATTCTTCCCGGTACTGAAGTTCTTCCACGAGTCAATCCTACACTAGAACGAGTAAAATTAACCTTCCTCGATGATCGTGTCATTCACTTTTGTGATTCACTTCACCCCGCCCACTGTTAGCCGTCGAGGCAGAGAGCTAATCTTTATACCCTTGCTCCGTTGGTTTGCTTCTCCTCTGCTTTCTGGCAACGTTCATTAAAGTATACCGGTGCTCGCATAATTGCTCTTAATTTACCGTAAGCGTCTGTCAGACACTAAAAGAATTTCATTCATCATTCTCGCTTTACTTTGTTCTGCTCCTCCGGTCTTCGGTCCATTCAAACGATCGGTAAATTGGGTCGACGAGCAATGTCGGTTCTTTTGCAAAATATATCGGGTGACTTGAAAATATTATATCGAAAATTTTGTAATCGAGCGTATTTTGTATGTATGTGTATCTTCGTGTCGGAAGATTCTTTTGTCAGGGTCGACGTAGGATTTTTATTTTTTCGTTCAAACCGATCCAGAAAAGTGCATCGAAAATGTCGTAAACCAGATAGACAGAGAAGCTTGATTCTTTTTGCTAAGTTATAGTGGAACAGTTTGTATAATTGGAATTCGTAAAATAGAGGAGTTCATCAATTTCCCCTGCTTTATGATTTTTATTTATGATTTTTCGCATAGTAGGAGCTCACGTTCAGATAAGCGAAGTCGATCAGCAAAAGTTCAGTTAATGGCGCATTGATTAAAATTTCGTTCCATTAAAAGGTGTTCTGCTATAGCCACGGAAAACGAGATTTTGTGTTTTACTATGATAAACTACGTGTCATTGGGGAACAGCGATCTTCCTGTACGGATTCATTTGTCGATATCCTCGCCGAGAAGATCGATCATTTTATTTAAAAAATTGCTCTGGCATTTACGAAGTGACTCAGTATTTGACGTTCGGTGATAATGGAGCTCAAGATTTCTTTCAACGTTCAAAGAAATAGTGATTTATGCGTTTTCGATCGAAACAGCGAAAGTAGCAGTATAACGTTTATACTTATATTGGAAACCGTTGATCTAAATATTTCAGAGGAAACGCGATAACTTTTATACTACGATCTGACTAGCTGGATGCGTTACGTGTCTAGTAAATGTTCTTTAAATGGCATTGCTTGGATGATTCATTCGTTCCATGTTCGAATTACTTTTCTGATATAATCGTGCGGTTAGCGAAGCGCAAGGAACATAGCTTAGAAAAATTTTATTAAGGAAAAAAAATAAGTACAATTTTTTTAGACATCGACGAAACGTTAATCTAGATATGTCCGAACATTTTCGCCTTTGTCATATTTTTCAAAACAATTATCATCTTTCCTTTACACTTGATCTAAACTAAATATAATATAATTAAATGTTTGTGTCACTGTTACTGCATTCCTTTCAAAGGATGATCGTAGATTTCGGAGAATATTGGATAGCAAAAAAAAAAAAAAAAATGTGAATAATTTGAATTTTTGAGAGAATTTTTAAATTATCGATGCAAATGTAATTTAAGGGATTCGCGACTCTCGTCGCTAGAATCGCGTACGAAAGTGCGATACCGGGGAAGGATAGATTCGAGAGGAACAATCGCGTATCAAAGTTCAAAAAGACGAAGCCGAGATCACGATTAGAGGAGCGTAGTTCACGTAGGCGGTTGAAATTCGAAAGTACGGATATATCCCGAGGCATCCGTGACCTCGTTGAGTCCTACTCTTACAAATCAAAGGTTAAGCAACGCGTGCAGCAACAGAACTAGGCAATTTTTCTTCTTTCTGGCTAGTTCACGTGTCTGGTAATCCTCTAGTGTCCTATTCGAAACAGAATTTTTCTTCGTTGACACTTTGACTGTCACGTTGGTCATATATGACTGGTCATGGTTCTGCTGTGACGCCACGGTGGTCATTGGTGATCGGAGCGCTTGAACTTCTTACAATTGTAAAAATCGAATGAAAATTGACAGTTAGGACATTTTGAATATAACCGATAGATAGAAGATACTTTGAAATAAAAAGTGCTCCATTGAACGGTTAAATATTTTTATTAGAACATCGATAAAAAAAAAGTGCGTCTAACGGTGCACTGAGTTTGCATCCATATCTTTCAGGGGTAATCTACGAATATTATTATAAACACATCTTAAAAAATAATCGCAAATGCTGCTTTATAATCATATAATTAAAGTTAGGAATGTGAACATACCGTACTATTATATGTAGAATGAGCAAATAATAATATCTTCTGCAAGTTTCAACGATATATTCTGCGCGTTTTGCTTACGACGAAATAACGAATGCGAATGGTTTGTTGAAATAAACGAAGCTTTGCTATAATATGTTGCTATCAACTGTTACCAAGGCGTCACGGTGGTCACCCGTGACCACCAATGAGATAAACGGTGGATTAGGGAAGAACCTTGTCTTACATCGTCAATTTATTATTATTTCGCCATTATATGCTTCGAGTAATAAAAATACTGCCGTGGCGTTCTCAGCGAAACATGTGATTTCGGTGTGGCAGTCAAAGTGTTAAGAGATATCCATGTGGTCTTAAGGCTAACTTCGTTCCGCGCTCAGCAACGAAATGTCACCGTGAAAGAACAACGCCCGTATCCACTTACCGTAGTTTTCCTTGAGTATTTGCCCGGCTACCCGCGCGAATACGTCGTAAGGTCGTGATATATTAGTCGCCGTGCACTTGCTGGAATCGAGGGAACTTTGAAGAACGTGGATCAAGAGCACGAACCCTGTGGATCATGCGAATTCAACTTAGTACGAAATTTCGTATCCAGTGTATCGTGCGGATGCAATCGAAGCTGGACAATCGTACGAAAACACGGAACTGTGTTCGAACAACAATGTTTATGGATGTATCATGTACGCGATACGCGAGAACTTGATAAATTTTCACAAAAGAAGCGACGAAGGAATACCGATTTCCGAGGATGACTGTGAGATTGAAATATCTTATGGAAAAATAAGATCGAAATTGGACGAGGTGTAAGTGTGCCATGGACGAATCGATAAAGTTTAGAATAAATGTTAGAGAGGAGAAACGTTATAGGAAGAAAGGTTCGACTGTAGAACGAAGAAACGATGATTTTCGAGGATCGTATTTTCACGTGATTCTCGAAGTATCCACGCTTTAGACAGAAACGTTCGATTATCTGATTATTTCGACAAGTACATTCTAATCGTAGTTTTAGATGATAAGAACTTTCTTTTTCTTACGATAAATTCTTACGATAACGATTACCATGAAAATTACGAAATGTCGTTAAGCTACTCTTAACAAGAATATTATAAAAAGTACATCTAAATCCTTCGTCTATTCTGCATTCTTTTAATCCATTTAAAAGTAATACCTAGAAAATTCGAATAAATCCAATTATTCCACATCTACAGCTCCACCATCACGCATCTACGTATCGTCCTCAACCACATACTTGCAGCGTGCAACTCGTTTCGTGCAACATTCTGTGCACTGCTTAGCGTAATTATCTTCTCTGCTTTTCATCGCTACTCCTATGCAAGTACGATTCTCCTTACAAAGAGCCAGAGGAATCTGAATTTCTAAAGAGACTTCGCGTTTTCTACTTGACGTTATAGATACGTACAGCGCATTGAGCACGTGTGTACTATTTCCAGAGTACGATTCACGCAATCTCCGCCGAGATAATAATCGCGAAGCAATCTTATTTGCACGAGTTTGTCTCTTACGTGTTGCGTGCGTAATCTTGGTCAAACTCACTTACAGTCACTGGAAATCGATCAAAGTATCCGGATATTTTACGAACGGTACGTATATCGTACTGTAATTAAAACACCTTTGAAATTAACGAAGGCGAACGAAAGTGCAACTTTTCGATGCCACGAACGCGTGACTAATTCTAGATGTGTACGGAATAATATACCGTAGAAGTTATTCCTGGAACGGCAAGTAAAGATTCTGCTGCAGCGTAACCGTGCATATTCTTCAATGAGAAACGGTGAACCTATTAATTGCGGATAAACGCTTGCAGATATTGTTGATAAGGATAAAGATAAGCGGAATCGTGTAAAAGACGAATTGCTATCGTTTAACATATATTAAGAATGAAACAGTGAAACGATATACGCGAGGTTTATGTGCAATGGTTCACGTAGGTTTTCCAACGCTTCTAGTAATTTATTATGTACGTGTTATATATTATTATTGTTATTATGTATATGTTAAACATTTTGAAACAACACTCTCTTGCAAATAAAGCTTTTGGTAGCAAAAGTTATGTACAAAAAAAGAAAGGAAACGTACATGTCTGTTTTACGCGTACACGGCAATCATCTTCTTAATTTTTCAATTTTTATTAACGAAAAAATCAAATAACATACACATCGATTATTTTGACGAAATAGTGGACTACTGGAAGCATAATTTACTGCAAGATTCGTATCTATGTGACTTCTTTTCGAACAACGATACTTATCGTTAGATAAGAAAGTAATTTATTCGCAAAAGTTAATTATAAAAATTTAAAATTCAACGAGACTGCACGGCAATTGTATATTCGACGTTCGCCGATTCTGATCGAAATGGTAAAGCACGCGTTTGAGACGCGAGTCCTTTTACAGAGCAACGTCAATCCGAGAATGAATAAAACATAATTGTGCGCATGATTTCATCCTGTCGATCGAGCAAACAAACTTTTATAGCGTATCGTTGATTGAAATTACATAATCGAGGCTTTGAAGCGCTGCAAGCGAAGCGCGATGATAAGAATTCCACCGACTGTTCGCGCAATTTTCCTCAAATTCTTTCAGTTTGCCGAGGCGTTCTTTATTCTGCCTCTTGGTCGACGGATATACTCGTTGGAATTGAAATTGCGCGCTTGAAACTATAGAAATACGTACATACTGTCTTATCTGTTAGTTTTATTTTAAGGCTGACGACGATACGTCGCGAGATAATTTTTTGAAAAAAGCTTGTTATAATTTCCTGCAGTGATTCTATGCAGTCGCAAGAAGAGTAGAGTAACGAGGTATTTTTGTTCTCGACAAGCAGCGCAATGTTTATCAGATACGCTACGCCACGTTATTAGACCGAAAAGTTATTTTTGGTCGTTACATCATATAAAATAAGACTTTTTATACTACCTGTATAACTGATCAACAGTTTGTAGACTTTTAAAGAGGAAATATAACACGAAGAAACGTGTAATCAATCGTCTTTTCACTACGTGTACGATTGTTCGTATAAAATTGCAAGACAAATGCAAGGTTGACTGACGTATCATTATCACGAAAACTCGAGCAACTAGGCATTTATCAGATACGTCGCGTTATTAGACTGAAAAATTATATTGGATCGTTACATCAGAGACTTTGTACGATGATTGCAGAGAACGGGTTTATCGCGATCAAATGGAAGGAAAGCAATGTACGATCGTATATTGTCAAGTGCACGTACCGCTTATTTCCAGACGTGTACCGTGAACAACTCGTTGCTTTACGTCCTGAGATCGTGTGGGAGTCGCTCGACGTGCGATTACATCACGCGAATGATGTCACACGTGCGAAATATGCACCAATGGCGTACGAACCCGGCCACAGACGAATGAATAAACCGCTCGTCCCGTTCTTCGTATCCGCGAATTCGTTCCTTCCTGATACCGTAATCCGCAATTGAAACAAATTGTCGTTGGTTAGGTTGTTGATAGCAACTCATCGTTACGTCAACCAAATATGCTAATTACGTATGTACGTATATACGCAGAGTTATTTTGGGTGCAAGTTTTCAGATGATCTTTTGTGTAGAAAAGTGGAAAAAATATTGGACAAGTTTCGTATCAAGTATTTTTTTTTGATCGATCCTAACGAGTTGAATTTAGCTCGTTTAATAATCAGTCGTGATGACCAAACATCGCTAATGTTGCCACCAGTACAACCAAACGTCACTGATACACGATGTACGATTTATAGACGTACGTGCATGTACAGTGGCTGCAAAAAGTATTTGAACGTTATTTTCGAATGAAGCGTCCTGTTATAAGGTTTCATATATCCTTTTTCTTTTCATAGTATCAAATTTTTATAGCCGTGTGAAATTTTAATATACTCGGACCTATGTAATCAATTAGTACGTAAATGATATAATGAATACAATATTGTAAACTTCTCGTAATAACTTTTTATTTAATAGTGGCTAATAATAAAACATTTAATTACCACGTTTGTTTGATTTCATCGATTTCTAAAATTAGACAGAAAAGAAAAAAAAGAACGAAGAAAATTTTGTTCGAGTATGAAAATTCTTTACGTACAAAGATCGTAACCTGATGTTATTTTGTTCCAGGAGCACCCTTTCGAAGGGTAAGAAAGAAGTGAGTTGTTGGTCCGATTGACAAAATGACGACCGACATCTCGGTGGTGCGCGGGGGTTGGGACCCCACGCTACAACAAGAGATTGTCGATGAGTACGAATACGACGGGGGAAACTCGAGTTCGAGACTTTTTGAACGTTCACGCATCAAAGCTTTAGCTGGTACGCCCTCTTTTCCTTACTTGTTATCTTTATATTCGTTAACAAAAACGAAATTTTTTTGTTTGATAAATGGTTTCCGATTTTTGTAGTATGGAGTATTGTCATTCATGAATTTTTAAAAAACGTGAATGTGATCGAAAAGTACGGTTGGAGCAGCTTTATTTCGTAAATTCGTGTATGTATACGTAACTTGTAAGATACAATTTGTAAATGACCATAAGGGGTATACTTTGCATACGAATAAGTTTCAGTAGATCGTTGATGATGGTTTACACCGTATCGTTAATTATTTGAGAAATTAAAACGTCAAAGCTAGCTTTGCCACATCCTTTGATATAGATACTGGTTTGATAAATGCACTTTTAAGTGTGTGGCTATCGTAGAAAATGTTTAGTAGTAGCCTTCCGGTGAATCTAAAATCATTGAGTGAGCACTTGAGGGTATTATAAGAATGTATAAAAAAATAAATATCGCAAGAGATATCGTGAGATAGATAGCCTGAATTTATTTGAAAATGAACTACGATACAGTTGTGGACGACCTGAGAGGTAGAAATAGAAAAGTGATTTTAAAACATTGCAATTTAATAAAGTTTCTATACTTACGTCCTTTTTTAAATCAATTGTGTGGTTAAAATTTTGTTATAATATTTACTCAATTTTCTATTTTCGTGTTTCTTAAACCAGGTGAACGTGAATTGGTACAAAAGAAGACTTTCCAAAAATGGGTCAATTCCCATCTGGTTCGGTGTTCATGCCGAATTGGCGATCTATACGTCGATCTTCGAGACGGCAAAATGCTCATCAAGCTTCTCGAGATTCTCTCCGGAGAACGTTTACCACGACCTACGAAAGGAAAAATGCGAATCCATTGCCTAGAAAACGTCGATAAAGCGTTGCAATTCCTGCGGGAGCAACGAGTGCATCTAGAAAATATGGGATCTCACGACATAGTCGATGGAAATCCTCGTTTGAGTCTTGGTCTCATCTGGACCATTATCCTGCGATTCCAAATTCAAGACATTACCATCGAAGAAACGGACAATCAAGAAACGAAATCAGCGAAAGACGCTCTACTTCTTTGGTGTCAAATGAAAACTGCTGGATATCATAATGTAAATGTACGAAATTTCACTACATCCTGGCGCGATGGTTTGGCTTTCAACGCCATCATCCATAAACACCGTCCGGATTTGATCCAGTTTGACAAACTTTCCAAATCAAATGCTATTTACAATTTAAACAACGCGTTCAATGTAGCCGAAGACAAGCTTGGTCTGACGAAACTTTTAGATGCTGAAGATATATTCGTCGATCATCCTGACGAAAAATCAATCATCACTTATGTGGTCACGTATTATCATTACTTTTCAAAGATGAAACAGGAGACCGTGCAAGGTAAAAGAATAGGCAAAGTGGTTGGTATTGCCATGGAGAATGACCGTATGATACACGAGTACGAAAGTTTAACCAGTGATCTATTGAGATGGATAGAAGGCACCATAGAGGCTTTGGGTGATCGTCGGTTTGCTAACTCTTTAGTAGGAGTGCAATCTCAGCTCTCCCAATTCTCTAATTATCGTACTGTAGAGAAACCTCCGAAGTTTGTCGAGAAAGGCAACTTGGAGGTGTTGCTGTTCACTTTACAGTCGAAGATGCGAGCCAATAATCAAAAACCATATACGCCTAAAGAGGGTAAGATGATCTCGGATATTAACAAAGCGTGGGAGAGGCTAGAAAAGGCGGAACACGAGCGTGAATTGGCTCTGCGTGAAGAATTGATTCGTCAGGAGAAATTGGAACAACTAGCAGCGAGATTCAACCGAAAGGCTAGCATGAGAGAGACCTGGTTGTCTGAGAATCAACGTTTGGTTTCTCAGGATAATTTCGGTTTCGATTTAGCTGCTGTGGAAGCTGCAGCCAAGAAGCACGAGGCAATCGAGACAGATATCTTTGCGTATGAAGAACGAGTTCAAGCTGTTATGGCTGTTTCACAGGAATTAGAAGCTGAGAACTATCACGATATCGAACGTATTAATGCTCGGAAGGACAATGTTCTTAGATTGTGGAATTATCTGCTTGAATTGCTTCGTGCTAGAAGGATGAGATTAGAGTTGTCTTTGCAGCTCCAACAGAACTTCCAAGAGATGCTGTACATTCTAGACAGTATGGAAGAAATAAAAATGCGTCTGTTGACCGACGATTACGGAAAGCACTTGATGGGCGTCGAGGATCTTCTGCAGAAACATTCTCTGGTAGAAGCTGATATCAACGTGTTGGGCGAAAGAGTGAAGGCTGTCGTTCAACAGAGCCAGAGATTCTTAGAACACGGAGAAGGTTATCGACCGTGTGATCCAACCATCATTGTTGAACGCGTACAGCAGCTTGAAGACGCGTACGCTGAATTGGTACGCCTGGCAGTCGAACGCAGAGCCAGATTGGAAGAGTCTCGTAAATTGTGGCAGTTCTATTGGGATATGGCCGACGAGGAGAATTGGATAAAGGAGAAGGAACAGATCGTATCGACTGGAGACATTGGTCACGATTTGACGACTATAAATCTACTGTTGTCCAAACACAAAGCTCTGGAGAATGAAATCCAATCTCATGAACCGCAATTGATGTCTGTGGCTGCCGTTGGAGATGAACTGGTTCGTCAGAAACACTTTGGTTCTGATAGGATTCAGGAGAGGCTCCAAGAAATTCTGGGAATGTGGAATCATCTCCTGGATTTGGCCGCCTTCAGAAGGAAGCGCTTGGAGGAGGCTGTAGACTATCATCAACTGTTTGCAGATGCCGATGACATTGATATTTGGATGCTGGATACATTACGACTCGTCTCATCAGAAGACGTTGGCAGAGACGAAGCCAATGTCCAATCGTTGTTGAAGAAACACAAAGATGTGACGGATGAACTCAAGAACTACGCTACAACTATCGACCAGCTTCGTCAGCAGGCGTCGTCTCTTGGTGAACAGGATGCTAAGTCACCGGAAGTGCTGGAAAGACTGGACTCCATAGACTCTAGATACAAGGAACTTATGGAACTCGCCAAGCTTCGCAAACAGAGATTGTTGGATGCATTATCATTGTACAAGTTGTTCAGTGAGTCAGACGGAGTGGAGCAATGGATCGGTGAGAAGAATAGGATGTTGGAGACTATGGTACCAGCCAAGGATATCGAAGACGTTGAGATTATGAAGCACAGATACAATGGTTTCGAAAAAGAAATGTATGCCAACGCTTCGCGAGTTGCTGTGGTCAATCAACTCGCAAGACAATTATTACACGTTGAACATCCTAATTCTGAGCAGATCGTTGCACGTCAGAACGAGCTGAACCAGAAATGGGCTGAGCTTCGCGAGAAAGCAGAGAACAAACGCGACGAATTGAACTCTGCTCATGGCGTACAGACCTTCCACATTGAATGCCGCGAGACAGTATCTTGGATCGAGGATAAGAAACGTATCCTTCAACAAACAGACAGTTTAGAGATGGATCTGACTGGAGTCATGACCTTGCAACGTCGACTAAGTGGAATGGAGCGCGACTTGGCAGCCATCCAGGCTAAATTGGACGCCTTGGAAATGGAGGCTCAGAATATCCAACAACAGAATCTGGAAGATCCTGAGGTGATCAAGGGAAGGATTGATCAGATACACACTATTTGGGAGCAATTGACACAGATGTTGAAGGAACGTGATGCAAAATTGGAAGAAGCAGGTGATCTTCACAGATTCCTCAGAGATTTGGATCACTTCCAGGCTTGGTTACGTAGGACACAAACTGATGTGGCCAGCGAAGATACTCCAACTACCTTGGCTGATGCCGAGAAACTCTTGACACAGCACCAGAATATTAAGGAAGAGATTGATAATTATACCGATGACTACCAGAAGATGATGGAGTACGGCGAAAGATTGACCAGTGAAGCTGGTGATGGTGATACACAGTACATGTTCCTTAGGGAGAGATTAAACGCCCTGAAGATGGGCTGGGAGGATTTACGCCAGATGTGGGTTAACAGAAAGATCTTACTGTCCAATTCTCTTAATCTGCAAATCTTCGATCGCGACGCACGCCAGGCAGAAGTGCTTTTGTCCCAGCAAGAGCACATTCTCGCTAAGGATGAAACGCCGGCGAACTTCGAACAAGCGGAGCACATGATCAAGCGTCACGAGGCGTTCATGACCACGATGGACGCGAACGACGAGAAAATCAACTCCGTGGTGCAGTTCGCCGGACGACTTGTCGACGAGGGCCACTTCGCGGCGGACAAAGTCAAGAAGAAGGCAGAGAGCATTAACGAGCGTCGTCGAATAAACCGAGAGAAGGCGAATCAGTATATGGAGAAGCTCAAGGATCAGTTACAGTTGCAGATGTTCTTACAGGATTGCGAAGAATTGGGAGAATGGGTTCAGGAGAAGCACATCACCGCTCAAGATGAAACTTATAGAAGTGCCAAGACGGTGCATAGCAAGTGGACAAGGCACCAGGCATTTGAGGCTGAAATCGCGAGTAATAAGGATCGTCTGCAGCAATTACAACAGGCTGCTGAAGAATTGATTCAACAGAAGCCTGATTTAGCTGAGATCATCAAGCCTAAAGTGGCAGAATTGGCTGACCAGTTTGAGGAACTTGAGACCACTACTCATGATAAAGGTGAACGCCTGTTTGACGCCAATCGTGAAGTCCTTATTCACCAGACTTGCGACGATATTGATTCTTGGATGAACGAACTGGAGAAACAGATTGAAAGCACGGATACTGGTTCTGATTTAGCATCGGTGAATATCTTGATGCAGAAGCAACAAATGATCGAAACGCAGATGGCTGTGAAAGCAAGACAGGTTACCGAGTTGGACAAACAGGCTGAACACTTGCAACGTACGGTACCTGACGACAAGATGGAGGAGATTAAGTGCAAGAAGGAGAAGGTGGCTCAGAGATTCGCCCAACTGAAAGCACCATTGATCGATCGTCAACGTCAGTTAGAGAAGAAGAAGGAAGCTTTCCAGTTCAGGCGCGACGTGGAAGACGAGAAGCTCTGGATCGCCGAGAAGATGCCTCAGGCTACCAGTACGGAGTATGGAAATTCATTGTTCAACGTGCACATGCTTAAGAAGAAGAACCAGTCTCTGCGTACCGAGATAGAGAACCATGAACCTAGAATCAATCTGGTCTGCAACAACGGACAGAAACTTATAGACGAGGGCCACGAAGATAGTCCTGAGTTCCAGAAATTGATACCCGAGTTAACCGAGAAATGGAAGGAGCTGAAGCATGCTGTAGACGACAGGAACAAGCATCTCTTGCAAAACGAAAAGGCACAGCAGTACTTCTTTGACGCGACAGAAGCGGAATCCTGGATGAGCGAACAGGAATTGTATATGATGGTAGAAGACCGCGGCAAGGACGAAATTTCAGCCCAGAACTTGATGAAGAAACACGAGTCTTTGGAACATGCCATGGAAGATTATGCAGAGACCATCCGCCAGCTTGGAGAAACTGCCAGGCAGCTCATTAACGATCAACATCCTCTTGTTGACCAGATCGCTGTGAAACAATCGCAAGTAGACAAACTGTACGCTGGTTTGAAAGATCTTGCTGGTGAACGTCGAGCTAAATTAGACGACGCTCTTCAATTGTTCATGCTGAGCAGAGAAGTGGACGATCTTGAACAGTGGATTGCGGAAAGAGAATTGGTAGCTGGAAGCCACGAATTGGGTCAGGATTACGATCATGTGACGCTCCTTTGGGAGAGGTTCAAAGAGTTTGCTCGAGATACCGAGGCGATAGGCTCGGAAAGAGTGGCGGCAGTGAATGGAATTGCGGATTCTCTAATGGCAAGTGGCCATTCCGATGCCGCTACTATTGCAGAATGGGAGGATGGTTTGAACGAAGTCTGGCAAGATCTGCTAGAATTAATCGAGACTCGTACGCAAATGCTGGAAGCTAGTAAAGAACTGCACAAGTTCTTCCACGATTGCAAAGACGTGCTTGGAAGAATCTTGGAGAAACAAAACGCTATGTCTGACGAATTAGGTCGGGACGCTGGCTCCGTCTCAGCTCTGCAGAGGAAGCACGCCAACTTCATGCAGGATTTATCCACGTTGCAGAGCCAGGTGTCGCAGATCCAAGAGGAATCGTCTACGTTACAGGCTAGTTATTGTGGAGACAAGGCTAGAGAGATCACTAATCGTGAAGGAGAGGTAGTTGCTGCTTGGAACAATCTTCAATCGCTTTGCGATGGTAGAAGAACGAAACTGGAGGACACCGGTGATCTGTTCCGATTCTTCAACATGGTTAGGACTCTGATGATTTGGATGGATGATGTAGTTCGTCAGATGAACACTTCGGAGAAACCTCGCGACGTTGCTGGAGTGGAGTTACTAATGAACAATCATCAAAGTTTGAAAGCCGAAATAGATGCTAGGGAGGACAACCTGATGGCGTGTATCAATCTTGGGAAAGACTTGTTAGCCAGGAACCACTATGCTAGTAGCCAGATTAAGGAGAAATTGGCAGCTTTAACTGATCATAGAAACGCGTTGCTGCATAGATGGGAGGAACGTTGGGAGAATCTACAACTGAGTAAATATATAGATATTTTGATTGAACTATTATAATTTATTGTGGATTTTCATGCATTTATAGGAAATTTCAAAGTACAAAAGATCTTTAAAATATCTCAGAAAGAATATAGATTCTAAGTAGGTGAAATACATTTTTTAATAGTGTTCATAAAAATACGAATCTACATAAATGTCCGCAGTCTATTTATCGTGTCAGAAATGATATGGTCACCTTAATTAATGATGTCTGCGTATTATTGTAGTTTTGGAGGTCTATCAATTCGCAAGAGACGCGGCTGTTGCTGAAGCATGGTTAGTTGCCCAGGAACCATACCTTATGAGTCAAGAACTTGGCGTAAGTGATGTTAAATTAATTTCTAACATAATTCTTTAACGATGTTAATAATATTTGATGAAAATTAATGATATAATAAATGTAATTGTTACAGCACACGATCGACGAAGTGGAGAATCTGATTAAGAAGCACGAAGCGTTTGAAAAATCGGCAGCTGCTCAGGAAGAAAGGTTTAGTGCCTTGCATCGACTCACTACAGTTAGTGTTTTTT
The DNA here is from genome assembly GCA_014825975.1 of Bombus haemorrhoidalis. Classification (NCBI taxonomy): domain Eukaryota; kingdom Metazoa; phylum Arthropoda; class Insecta; order Hymenoptera; family Apidae; genus Bombus; species Bombus haemorrhoidalis. Next base: position 11,717,663 of record CM026169.1, read on the forward strand.
CTATGAATGAGAAATACTGATTTGTACAATTTATTCAATGAAAGTATTTGTACGTGCTACAGTTTGAGTTGAAAGAAATGAAGAGGAGAGAACAAGAACGAGAGGAAGAGGAAAGACGCAAGAAGGAGGAGGCCGCAGCAGCCGAGGCAGCTCGATTAGCTAAAGCAACACCAGTAACTAGTCCAGACGAACCACCGAGCGAAAGGTACCATTAAATTTTAATAATTTTCATTATATGTTTTGCTTCGTATTTAGCTAGTAAAATGAAAAATACTTACAATTAGCCAGTAATAAAATTATATGTAGCACTGGATCTAAGATATCATACAAAAATTATAATATAAAACGAATAAAATATCGTAATGGTAACTGGGAAGTAATATTAAGGAATATAAGGTATAACAGAGCATAATAATTTTTGTATAACAGAGCCGAAGCAGAAGGTGTACCAACTGGAGAACGTCCCGCCGGAGAAGACGAATCACATGGTAAGATAATAACACATGTACTGCATAATATCTTTTTATCTAAAGACAGTTTGATAAGAGTGTCGTATACGTTGCATTGTAATGTTCATTTTTCAATGCATTAAAGAATACGAATAACAACAATCTATTAAAAAAACCGATTAAGATACCTAAGAAAGATAACATTTTCTTTAGACGCTTTAAAACGATATTATCAGTAAATATCTCAATCTAATGTCTTGCAAAAACAACGATAATGCGGGATTGATGATCGTTGAGCGCTCGATTCGACTATAAAGAATGAATAGAAACGTTTTTTTTTCTTTTCTTTTTTTATTGTTGTACTAATACAATATGTATCGTCCGATTTTGCTTTTCACGTATTTTGTACACTTAACTCTCAGACGACTGGTTTTATAAACTGGTTTGTTTGGATAAGCATGAAATTGCTAACAGCACGTTTATTTTTGCCTTTTTCTCTTTCCAACCTATTATCGCCATTGTGACTCCGTTCCAAATGGAAATCCAATGAATCCCAATTATCGATTCTATCCTATAACGCACCTTAAAATGCGGCACGGAATGCACAAATCGCAGTGGCACATCGCAAGGCTTCTACACGTACACCACAACCTCAAGACAAGCCCAAGGAAGGTGAGTGTCCTGATGAAACAAATATCGTTATTTTTTTTGCTAGAAATGTTGTCTTTATTTCCAAATGATTATTTCAAACAGATTGTTTTTTTTTTTTACCTTTTATGTGACTATATATATATATATATACGTACATGTGTATCTATTATATGATCAACATCATATAACGTATTGTGTTTGTACCATTTTAATGGCCATTTAATGCATTACACATCTGCTAATTTATTTATCGTATTTTCTATTTCATTTCTTTGCACAATTCATTTTTACATCACTTGATTTCTTTCATTGTGGCTAACGAAAAGTGCAAAGAATTAAAAATCTTTTTCAGAATATAGGCAAATCATTGTATGTTATGATACAGTATATCTTTTACTAATTTTATTATCGTTTCTTAATGACAACACTCTATTAAATACCAGTGCCTTTTTTTTTTTTTTATAGAAGACGATCTAATTTTTCGAGAATGTCGTGCAATTATATGTTGCTGATTGTTTGTTCAGCAGTAATAACTACGTATCTGTAGTTGGTATATAAACGAGGCTCTGATATTTGATGATTGAATTGCACTTTATATATAGATCCCGCTATATCGATCCTTTAAGCTGGTGATGGAGCATAAAATCAAATCATCTGGCAACGTTTTGCAGCAGATTTTCTTTAGTTTCTTTCCACGGAAATATTTACCCGAATTGTGCAATTATATTTTGTAAGAAATAACATAAACCTTTTACTCTTTGCAGAAGCATAAAAACTAGCTTCTGAGACTATAATTTGATTTTTACACAATTCAGGTCATTCTCATAAATTTCACATGTTCTGTCTTTCAGCATATTCGTAGGCAAATTACTACTGTTTCTCGCTATAATCGCAGCTACGAACCTTTACTTGCTTTTATTAACTATTTTTAGCAGGTGATGGAGTTATTCTACCCGAGACACACGAGTATTTAAAAAAAAAATTATTAATAATATTTCAACTGACATCACGAATATTTTTCAATTAAAATTGAATTTTGCATGAATTATGTAGAAATATTCAATATTTATCATTCGATTATATAGATTCCGATCGTACACGAGTTAATATAATAATTTTTCAAATAAAAGTGGTGGGTACAAATTACGTAAATTAAGTTCTTTTTCTCGATTAATAGTATACAACAAAATTTAATCTTTATTTGAAAGGTAAGCACACACAGTGACTTATATGAAAGTTGGTATTCAAATATAACTTAAACTTTGAAGTACGTTTGTATGTGTATCTAACATCTTTCCTATGCAATAGCAGATGCTTTTAGAGCAGCTTGTCTGTTTATTGTTGATCCATCGTAATCTAAAATCCTTATTTCATCTGTGTTTCATTTCACGGTGCTTTGCTTATTTTAACAAGTAATTTCAAAAATGCATTGTTTAGTTGGTCGTGTTAGATGTTTTGCTTTCATAGAGTGAAACCTTCACTCTCAGTATAATATGATTTCAAAGTATAGCATGTTATAATTGGTGTGATGGTATATAGTGCATGCTCAGAAACCTGCACGTCTATCCATGCGAGGAGAAGCAACACCACCTGCCACCACCCCCTTGAAACCTTCGCAAGGTCTGTCTAGTCCAACAAGTAAGTCCATTTTAAGGATCAATGTCTTCTTTATTTGTCATTCACAAAAAACTTATAAAATATATCATATTAAAAATTATAATCCAAAGATCAATAGGTCGTCTAATAATACTCGCACAATTCTTTTCCAGAATTTCATTGCATTGAAATAATTAATTCCAATATTAAAAAAAGAAGTACAAAACATAGAGAATCTCATAGAAGTGAACAAATCTTTCGTCGTAAAAGGAGTTCTGCCTCTGAATAAGATTAAAATTGGAAAAGCTCTGCTTCTTCAGTGTCGTTCACGAAGATACGAATTTGCATATACATTGACGATCTAACGATTATGTGCTGAAATAGTTTAGCTCGTCGCTAGTATCGTTTAATTTCTCTCTTGGACCTGCAGGACAGACACCTCCAAATTCGTCGATGAATTCACACGCCTCCAAGATCCTCAGAGTCTCGTCGACAGAACGAGACATGGAAATCTCACTGATCGCGATATGTCGAATCAATTGGTTTCTATCGACGACGAACAGTCCCTTTAGGCATATTCCTTCTTTTTCATCCAGTACTCCGTACGTTCTCGATATATTCTGATTCTTATCGGATAAAAAGGGCATTTTCATTTCGCCCAGACCACCTTGCTTCCGGGGTGTAATGATCCACGCTAGATGTGAGTACGGAGAATCCGTAGAAATGGCAATTACCTCGCAGCCTGTTTGTCATTTCCAGCGAAATTGAATATTTGAATTTCTTGATATTATATAATAATTGTACGAAGTAGAGAGATGCAAATGATAACGAAGAACGAGTAATATGTTCAATTTATGAATATATAATTATATATATATATATTTGTATTTTCAATTTCGAAATTAAAAGAGGAAGGTAAAGGAAAGAAAATAAGGGATGAGTAGCGTATACCTAATTTATTGAATTCTTCGATACGATCATTGAATTGTATGATTTCCACAGGGCAGATAAAAGTGAAATCGTAGGGATAAAAGAGCAATATCAGATATTTTCCCTTGTAATCTTTCAGGCATATTTCTTTCATTTTTAAGTCAATTATCGCGATGCCTGACCAGGCTGGTGCTGTAGTGGACAACGCTGGTACCACGTGTACTTTCGGTTCATGCGGCTTTTGCGGTTGTTCGCCGCAACACAAGTCACTCTGTTCTATTTTGCCTCTAAGAAAAAACGGGTCGAAAGTCGTCATCATGGTACGTTATAGCGAAATTAATAGCCGTATGAAATCGATATTTCTTTCTATATAAACGCGAATGTTGGCAAACATCGTTCCCAAGAGCGAAAACAAAAGTTGGCAGATTTTCTCTATAAAAATGTCAATGTCACGGTAAACAAATTTCGAAAGTTTCTTCCCTTCTTCTGAAAAACACGATGTTCCACAACAAAATCTAATCCTCACAGTATTTTTACTCTTCTTCATCGTCGTCGTCACATACGTTCGTTTGATGCGACGTTAAAATCCATTGAAAACAACGTTGTGAAGAGGAAACGAGCCGCTTGTACATTGTATATTAACTGTCGTTATTGATTTAGGATTTTTAAAGAATACGTTAGAACCTGTTCTAAGCGCTAGATTTCCATAGCAATAACATCTTGATGCAATAACTTTGTAATATATAAGGAAATAGAAGATATAAGGAAATAGAAAAATCGTAGAATTTTAGAGTTATGTGTTTCATAGTAGATTATTAATTACAAATGAATATTACGATGGAAAAATATGATAAGGTTTCATGAAACATTGCCATTACCAGATACGTTAGCTAATCAGTCACGAGTTATGTATCAACAACGAATATTATCATATCTTTCCTGTGTAGACTTCGATTCATTTCTTTGATTAAAAATCATCATCATCTTTTTTTTACTTCAGTAGTAATAATACTTACCTGTTTAATAAATCGTCCAGCAGTTAGCAAATCTGGCAAAGTAGAGAAACGGTAAAATTAGAAAATTGAAAGGATCGCTGTAACAAACAATTTAAATAAACCAGCAAAAAACCAATTAGAGATAATAATAATAATAATAATAACGTGTTATAAATTCACAATCGATCAACATTCTAATAATATCGCGATCATTTTGCAGTAAATAGAATTTAAATATTGGGACCTCGTTCTTGTTATCGCAAACTCGTCGATTGTGTTTTGCATTATTTCTGATTCTTTTTCTAATAATGATAATAACAAAAAAAATTATGTTTTGGAAAAGATTCGATAGATTTAAATTTCAAAGGGGAATCATGTGTTTGCCAGAATTTGTATCTTGCCGGATAAAGTGTATCTCGCATGAGCATGCGTTGCATGTGCAGCAAAACGATGCGAATTTAACAAACGTTCCCGTCCCTTACTTTCCTTCGATCACAATTTTAAAATAAAACTAGGCTCTCGATGTGACTCGATGTAAGTAGTTAATAACGTGGCGTGTGTTACGTGTGTCGTGTTAAAAGCTCCGAAAGGCGGAAGCGGTTCCGAGTCTGGTACTTTAAGACGTAAGGAACGTAGTCGCAGCAAGTCGCCGTTCAGGAGTTTCCGCTGGAGAAAGTCCGCCAAGTCGCCGAGTTTAGATCGAAGTGGCGTGAGTGACGATGAGCGCAGCATTTCCGGTAAGCAATTCTATTCAAACATCGTGCACACTGGAGTTTTTCTGCTACCGTTATGCCTACCCACCATTTTAATTACGATAATAGCTCGTTAATATCTCTTTAAGTTCGCTTGAGAGTGATATGAATTTAATAAACGTTCGATCACAGCAAAGTAAACTTAATGAAATTAACAATAGTTGATAATCGACCGAAATATATTAATAAATTAATTAACATTTTATTTAGGTAGTGATACGAGCCTCTAGCCGAGAAGATAAACTTTCATATCGTTGAACAACTATTAAACATTTTGCCATTCCAGCTTCATTGATGATCGCAGGAAGCGTTTCCTTAATTTCCTGAATTGTGTACCGTGTGTCTGGAATACGTGTACGAGGGATGTTGAATGAAACATTAGGAATCTGGGCTATGGAAACATTAATAATGTATGCATCCTTCTAATCATACGTGATCAGAATCAAGTTTACGATTGGTGCTGTACGGTGTATGCGTGTACATGTTTGGGTATCTCGATTGCATTCCGGCATTGTTTTATAACGTCTATCTGATTAACTGTTCAGGTCTTCCTACTTGAAATGGATTCCACCCAATGAATGTATAATTGTGTTTGCAGTTGTGTTATACGTTCGAAAGGAAACTGGATGTTGTAACGTAGATTACGTTCTTTTCTCTTTAACTCTTCGCATACTATTCGCCAAGTAGTATAGTTATTTTTATCTTCTGTCGTTTGTCAGTTTGACTTTAAAATAAATCCGATTTTACAGAACAACGAAGTCCCACCGATGATGAATTCGAGGGCGTGTTGCAACGAAAGCACGAATGGGAGAGCACAACGAAGAAGGCGTCTAATCGGTCCTGGCACAAAGTGTACATGGTCGTTCGTGGACAGAGCTTGTTTGTATATACCGACCAAAAATCATACAAGGCAGCGCCTGATCAATCGTACAAGGGAGAGTCTCCTCTGGACCTTAGAGGAGCGACTATTACTGTGGCGAGCGATTACACTAAGAAGAAACATGTCTTCCGAGTAAAGTGAGTTCTGCTTGTAGTCCCAATATGACAGAGAGTGGGAAGAGGAGCAATATTTGGTTGCTGTTTGGCTTCACGCTAAGAATTTATATTAACGATTAAGGAGATTTTACAAAAACTTTTGCCACGGGGTCTGCAACTTTGTGATTTAATTAGACATAATTGGCAATATATTCATAGAAATTATATAATATGATAAATACACATCATTTGCTTGAAAAAGTTAAAAATCCTGCTCTCTTCTTTCTGTGATCATAAACGTACAATTTAATATAAATACGATAGAGAAGTATCGATCAAAACTTCATATCTTTTAGGTCACAAAGCGGATCAGACTTCCTATTCCAGGCTAAAGACGATGCTGAAATGAACGACTGGGTTACCGTGTTGAACCAAGCAGCACAGGGTACATCAGGTGCGGGTACGTCTAGGGCGCATACTCTACCCGCGCCTACACAAGCCGAGACCAAGCGGCGTAGTTTCTTCACTCTCAAGAAAAAGTGAGTCTCTCGTTAGAAGTATCTGAAAACAAATTCGGCAAAAAGGCGACCGGATGACCGCGTGAGAAGATACGAAACGCCAACATATCACGTAAAGTAAAAAAAAAAAGAGATAAAAAGACTACAAGATTGATGGAATTCGACAGGAAATGAAATATCTTTAGCTAAACGCTTCGTTGTTCAGATCTATTATTTTCGTTTCTTTAATCGTCGTTTCTTCTTAAATCGATTGAAAATTTTATAAAAACTTCTCGTTATTCATGCCATCTTCCGTGTCATCTGTTCTTCATACTGATGATTGTCAAATCACTTTCTTTTACCTTACGTCGATTACGAGTGCTGTGTCAATTTTTAACGCGAATTATTGTTAGTAAGTATCGTTAATTACTCGTATTGGAGCATATTTACAGGGTGTGTATGTTTAACTATGGACTTTTTAATGTTTTTTCCTTTCTCTTGCATTAATCATTCAGTAATCTTCATTTTTCGCTAGCTTCTCGTCATCTGTACATTTCTGAGAGCTAAGTAAAACTCCAGTTAAAAGTTCCAGTTAAAAAGCGTGTTCCAAAATGTAGGTATTTTACAAATATTTTGCTTCATTTTCAAAAAATATCATTGATCATCGTTATACGAGTGGCAAGGTGATCACCTCGGACCGATGAATTATTCACGATTGTTCTAAAGATTCGAGGTTTTCCCGTGTCATTACCATCTCACGGTATACGTTTAACGCTGGCAGACATTTTTCCATTTCATTCGATCACATTTTGCATTTATCATATTTTAGAAAAGCCAAAAAGTAGAAAGTGTGAAACCAATGAACTGTAAGAAAACAGTACACAATTGGAACAACATTTAGAGAGATTGCGGTGAGTCGCATAAATAATCTTTAGATCATTTTTACCGTCGTACTACTGCACGATTTTCATTGATCATCGTTTACCAATTTTCTTTTCTCTATCCTTCTGTTACACCTTTTTTTTCTTTTTTTTTTTTTTGTTACATTTAATTAGCATATCTGAAAAAGTACAAGAGGAATGTTCTTCCAATTGTGAATGCGGAATGATATATATTATAATCGAAGTTCTCTATAAAAAGGAGAACCTGTACGTGCGGTGCTTAACTGTGTTTCATATGCGCGACCGTAAAAAGTTCCTTAGATAACGTTCAAGTCGCTAATTACAGTCATAACTCGTTATCCGTTATACATATATACTGTGCTGCATAATTATAAAACCATCCAAAGTTTTCAATTTTTGTACGGTATGACCGCTAAAAATGGGAACTAACTATAGAACCAGCGTAACAGAATATTTTACTATAAAGAATTGAATTTAAAGTAAAATAAAATAAAACTGTAATAATAATTTTTATAAGTTCTTCTTTTATAATTTTTATAACTTCTGTTTGCTTTTATATGCTTCTAATTAGATTTGGCGTTGTACCTGTATAAAAATTGAAAATCTTAGGCTGGTCTTATAGTTATGAGATGCAGTGTATATTCTTTCGAATGATAGCATTTATTGATTTTGAGAAAGATACGATAGCAATTTGAAGTGAAGTAAAAATTTGATATAAAAGGGGAGTATTAATTTTTACTTTACTTTTTGCAAACACTTATTGATTCTATGAAAAATGCTATTCTCTATTTATAGGATCTAGCGAAGCTATGCATAATTGAGTGCTAAAAAGATTTGCTAAGTTACATGTTCCGGCATTAGTAAATTCTGAAGTTATTCTATTTGAAGGTTCTAGAATTTTATAAATTATATAATTTAGTAAAGTCGATAAATATCGCTTGGATATAATCGTGTATGGATTATAGAAGACCAAATGAGGAACTAGAACGCAAATTAAAAAATGAAAAATATCGTATTTCAGCAAAGGATAGCTTTAATTTCACAAAGTGTAATGTCAGCGGATCAACGAATTGCGATGGATGATTGTCATCCCTAAGCGAGCAGCTGTACTTTAGCGACAAAACATTTCCAGACATGAAAACCGAATATATGAAATGTATGAGTCAAATTTTGACTCATTCGGGAAAAATCAAGAGGAAGAGAATATGAAACACAATCATTTTAATCATGTCACTAAACAAAGCTCAGTTCACAGGCGCTTTTTATCAGCATTTTTCATTGCTTTTTCATGAAACATTTCTTTCGTTCGCTCTAGTATAATTGTATTGTTATTATTATATATATGCGTAGACACACATGATTTATTGTATATCATTGTTGGATTATATTGCTGCCATCCTTTTGTCATTGCTTCGTTATGTCATCATACATATTATATCATTTGTTCACGCTTCTTTGCTGGTCGGAAAAAAAAGAAAATACTTTCAGAGAGATTATCCTGGTTTTCAGTAAGATATGACACTGTTGCCTTCTACTGTTGGAGGTAAATTTTGGCTGTACACGCGACTTACATAAACGCGTGCAGCTCCTAAGTGATAGAGCTGATTCATGCATATGTACTTTAATTGCCCAGATTTGTGTGTAGTATCCGTACTTGCTCATGTCAAACCTTGACAGATAGTGTTATAGCACTCATTTAGCAGCATTAAAAGATATTTTGAGACGTAGTATTATTATTCCCATATATACAGGGTGACCTGTTTCAACCTGACCATTTTACTATTTAAGAATTATGTGTATTAGGTGAAATATTGAAATCAAATGTAATTATATTTCAAAGTAGATTTGAAGACTAAACATTCAAAAGGTGGAAAGGTAAAAAACAGGCTGCGCTATATTTCCTTATGGATACTTGATACACATTCTTGCTCAATATCGTGCGTATTAAATTTTAAAGAGGCTAGAGCGGTACGATCTTTAATTTTGTATACTTTACTATTAACTATTATTTACTATTAATTTACTATTTAAAAAATATTCTAAATGTTATTTAAGGAGTATCTTTTTGGATGAAGCTAGTTTTCGCTAGTTTAAAAGGAAACTTAAATCTTGATATATATATTTTTTCTTTTTTATTTCAATTTATAGAAATCTTAAAGAGTTGTTTAAGAATTTATTTTTATTGATAATTTTATGAACTATAGAAAGAGAAATGAGACTAATTTAGCTTTACGCCTCGTCGATAAGAAATTACCATTGTTTTTCAAAGAAACACTACGCACACATGCCTTCTACGTAATACGCGTTAACATTTTTTAATTTAATGTTTGCTTTGTTTGCCAATTTTCAGCTAAACTGGAGCAGTGAAGTTCGGTATAAGCCGCTCAGCACAACACACACAGTTTAAAAGAAATGTTTCGTCGCTCTACGTGGTTAACAAATAAATAAAAAGGCAGCGCTGATAGTAAAGAATTAGGAGACATACACGCGGACATGGTGTTTGGAAAAAAAAAAAACGAGAAAGAAAGAAAATCGAAGGAAGACTCGACTTATTATAAGACCCGTGTCGATTTTACGAAAAATGCCTACCATCTTCGATAACTATTCATCACGAAGAAAAAAAAAAAAAAAGAAACTAATAGAAAATATATAAGCAGCTGTCTGTATGTATTTAAAACATTTCACGCGCGTGTAGGCCATTTGAAGTCTTTAATTGCGTTCTTTTTAGTTTCTTCAAGGAATTTTCGGACACTTTGCAATATATCGCTAGTTGAGAAAGTGACACACAAACATACACACACATTCGATGTCCCACGTTAGCGTGATCGAGTTTACTTGGACATGGATATTAATTGTCAAAATTAATTGCCCATCTTTCTCGCATACACGCATAGCGAACTGAGTACAAGTTTTAGATTTTGTAATTTAATACAAAGTGGGCGTATCTTGCGTTTTGATATTATTTTACAATGTAGCCAAGGCAATCCTTCGTTTGTCTGTAATATTTAGTTGTTATCACAATTGATATCAGTTACTGCAAAAGTTCTGCATATTATAAGTCAGATAAGAATTCGATTATAAAATTAATTCAGACTGTTCAGAATAAGCCACTAGATCACATTTTCAAGCGATGACACATAACGAATCGAATAACAGCACGTAGCTCGATAAGTGATCTATTTTTTACAGTATATATTTGCTAATATTGCTTCGAACAATTTTCTATGTTTCTACGAGTCGCGTAAATGCCATTTTTGAACAGACATTCGCTGTTGAAGAGGAACTCGAGAAGCAATGCCTTATGAGATATAACTCTCGTTTAATTGAAAAGTATCTTCTAGCCCTTTTTATACTACATAGATAAAAATTTGTAGCAGCTTAGAGTGCTATGTAAGAAACTCTTATTAGAGCTTGTGCAGTAACTTGATACGCGTTGTTGCTCTCGTCTTAAGAAGGAAAGTAACGTTGTTCTTTAATTCATGATATCTGCCCTGTTTTATCTGTTTAAGCAGCTCAATCGATGCACGTGTTCATTTTTAAGGTCTTACACCGGTATATACACTTCCTCTCGCCCAGCACCTCTTTTTTTAATTTCGCGTTTCTCCGCAAACGATTCGTTTGCGTTTCGATGACTGCCATATATATATTTAAGCGGCACACTAACTTGGGACATGATACATATATAAATATATAAATAAATATATAAATATTATATATAAATATAAATATAAATTAGCTTTTAAAAAAATTGTTAAATATATGCTACGCCCTAAGGGAATACGCATTGGAGGATTATAAAAAAAAGAAATGGAACACACATTGTTTAATAATTTAAAGAGTTTCCTCTTATATATGATCCCAAAATATCACGATTCGACGGAATTAAGAATAGAACGAAGAGATAATATTTAATTGTTCTTTATACATGTTTCTGCGTGTGAGATGTAGTTTTTATCAAGCGAGCTTTTATCAACGAGAAGAATCGGGAATGGTATCGATTCCATTTGAAGCGTCTCGCTTGATACTAACTGATATCATATTCACGTTGCGATTTACGCGATTGTTAATTTTCGTATTCTTTATTATTTTCTTTTTGTCTTATCTTTTGACATTTTTAAATATTTATCACGGTTGTTTTCTGTTTCATATAGAGTGTAAGAATGGTTTAAGGTCGAAACTTAAGAACAGCGTTTTTGACCATCTTTTTCAGTGACGTTTATTTAAGAATTGTTCATTTTTACTAAAAGCTCTCGCCCTCTTTTCTGTTCAGATGTTGTCCATTTACAATGCGACTCATTTCGATCGACGTCGACTTGTTCCATTTTTCTTGGAATGCACTTTTTCTTGACGTGGTAATAATCATATTTCTCTCGACGATACCTTTGAGTAGCACATGTTGGGAATACGTTTGTAAAACGTCTCATCTTTTTTACTATATATTGTACTGTGCGCTTCACTAATTTGTACATACGATCATGAGTAACGCAGTATACGCCTAGGCAAGAAGAACGAAACGCAGTAATTAACGATCTTAATCAAAAGAAGAAAGAAACATACAATGAAATCGATGACACCGTTCGCTTTTTTCTAGTTTAATGCATGTGCATTTAGTGGATATTTTTTAAACTATTTGGAGTCGCATTGCTACACTACACACAACTTAATATTTCATAGCTATGTGTTTTATATATAAATATAAATATATATAAATATAAATACGAGATAACGAAGAACAGTAAATTATAAGAAATAAAAATGATTATAATAGAAAATATATAATAATTGTAAAACTATCTAATAATTATAGTTGTACGAAATGATCCTAAGAATATTTCCATCCTCGTCCATGAATCCTGATAATATTTTTAGATTAGAGATTAATAAGATAAGAAGGAAGACAAGATTATAATTTTATAATACCATTTTATCTTAGACAGTGTATGCTTTAAATCTTTGTATCTTTGTTGGGATCAATTTCAACTTTAAAAATTTGTTGTCCTCGCAAGATAAATCTTTTATGAAGTACAAAGTTACAAAATTATTGGCATAATTGAAAATATGACAGAAATTTGATTATTCGCTCTACATATATTTCGTATTCTATTTACGTATTTAGTAATTAGAAATGTAAAAAGAACTTTTTTTTTAATCATACGCTCTGCTTGAATAGATGTACCGAGAGCAGAGGGAGACCTTGATGGTGTCGCCAGGAAATGATAGTCATTATCTAATGTAGTTTTATTATTACATACATTTGAGAGTCGCCGATAAAAGTACTTACTTCCCCAACGATGACTTTCAATTTTATTACGAACCTTTTTTCCCATTGATAACTACGTTGACAATTATGCTTCAATTTATATTTGAATAATTTAGTTTGTAGCCAATAAACTTTACGAGTGTCTTAATTTCGTTTTAATTGTTTATAATTGTAATTATTTTGAATATAACTATTATATTTATTAATTTACACAAATTAGATGTATTGATAAAAATACTGTTGTTATTTAAAATAGTGCGTTAACAATAACTCCTACGATTTTTAAAAATTGTTATCAAACAATTTAAACTTAAGCGTGTTCCAAAACGCAATCAATAATCGCCACGAGGTACGGTTGTGTCCTCAATGCGCGACATCTTCCTTATTGCAGGTTTTATTTATTATATAGAAGATAGGATTGTACAAAGTTTAAAAGAACTTCAAGATACTATTTTTTTTAAATTTTTTACCCTAATTTAATATTATGGATTCTTATCTTGCAAAAACTTTCGAGATCATTCTGTTTAAGGATAAATATACAAATGACGAAACGCGCATGCGCGTTAAGACGCATTATATTAGACATGCAGTTCTTCATCTTGATATACTTTACATAAATACACACATTGTCGTAATATATAATATATATATACATATATATAAGGAGTTTCATGCAACAAGGTCAAACTACAGCTCTGACCTGCTAGAAAATAGAAAAATTTTTTTAGGGAGTATTATGATGCTTACGTTAAAAATTTATTAGCATCGAAAATATTTTAACTTTAATTCGGAAGTGCAGAACTGACCGTACGAATGACAAGGAAAGATGTGACGCAATAGCCTTACATTTATTCTAATTTATTTCCTTCTTTTTCATATGATAAATTTCATGAAACTGAAACGAAATATTTTTTAAAATAATTATATTCATACACGACTAATATAATACACTCTTTGTACGGAGTAAAACAAACTCATCTATTGATATATACAAAACTTTAAGTTCCATTTTGAAAAGTAGGGGTAACCTTACAGATATCAAATTACTCAAATTTCACAGTAAATGTGTAAATACTTACATGATTAGGTTATGATTCACTCGAAACTACTTAATTTTACCTAATGAAAATTTTTTTCTACTCTCCATCGTTTCAGAATTACAGTCTGGTCTAGTTGCTCGAGACACCCTGTATATCTAGTTATATATATTTGTACATGCCATGATTAAAGAAAGTCAGTCTGAGCAAGATGGCCGGCCGGACGACTTCGGTCTTCTATTATTCCGCATTTATTTTACATTTCATATTGTTAACGAGTTTTAACAACGGACAGAGATTCGGTGAAAAAGCGAAAACCCTTCATATTACCGAGGACTATGAATCTTATGGTTATAGGCAGCCTCTTGTCATAAATCGGGATGATTATTCCGATGTCAGGGAAACGTCAGCTAGTCGAACGCGCAGGGATGTTCCGCTATTTCCAAATAACAATCCAAACATCACAACGAAGGTACGATATTATATTTTAATATTTTACCAACAATCTGTTTCTGTTGATCCAGTTCGCGCAACGGCAATGCCATCGATTTATTTTCCGCATAAGTTAGGTTGTTTTTGTTCTCTTATCATTCCTTCTGCATACTTGTTACTCGCCGATAAGGTGCGTTTTTAGAATTTTACGCGGCAGCTAATAAGGCCGGCATGCATAGCGCTGCCTTTGTGCTTTCAACAGCGGAGAACGTAATTGCCGTATTATGTCCCTTCCGGACTAAATTTAATCAATCTTGACGAAACGGAGTAACGCGTCATGGTTGTTCTGTTATTGACACGCAGAGGTCAGTAACCGCTCTATCCGTCTTCTTTATTTTCTGCGATGGATTCTCATCTTTTTCCTCCATTTTTCATTTTTCTATTTCCTTTTTAGCGATCGACTGAACTCCATATTTCAAATAAAGCACTCCATTGATTGTTATCGAAAAACCACGGTCTTTTGTTCGTCTTGTATCGTGTCAGCTGAACGAACAGTGCCTACTGACGATTTACGCCAATTGAAATCAATGACATGTTTCATATTTATCATATTGTGTGCTGATGAATTGAAAATAAGGTTGCTCGACGAAAAGAATACCTAGTACGACGTTGCGCTCTATATTTAGCTAAATCGAAATCGTAGAAATTATTGTTATTACAATTGGTCGTAATTCTTTTTTTCCTTTGTTTGTAGTGGCTCGTCTTATCGTATTCGATAATTATTGAATTCGATAGAAGTGTACTTTGACTTCTTTTCTCGAAACTATTCTTCGTATGTTTTACGTAAAATCTATTCGAAATGTTTTCACGGAACATACGGCGTGGTAAATAAAATGAAATAGCGCAGTTTTATTTTTCCTCAAGGACAGACATTTAAATTAAAAAATATGAAATGTTTCGATGATACATAGTGCATAAGCAACGTGTCACAGTTACTCATAGGCAATACGTGTCATTCCAGCGAATGTAATTAAATTCAAAGTAAGATTACAGGCTAAAGTATTTGAGTGAATGACAGCAAAAGAATACATATGTATTATATTAGTCAGTTAAGCTGATAAAATAAACTACATAAACAAAACCTACGGCATTAGTCACTCGTACTAGCAGCTAAAATTTCAATATTTATAAATACTTTTTAATTATGTATGAATTAAAAACACGAATTTGTGCTACATATTTATCTTTTACCACGAACTCCATCTAAGGATTCAATTACTTAACAGAATAATAATTATAATAAAACTCGAGGTTTCTAATCTGGAATTTTGTAATGAATTGAAAAAAGGAAAAGTAACGTTCTTTTTATATTTATATATGTTCTAATACATAATTTATTATATTAATTATTTATGTTAATCGAAATTATTTCCAAATGAAAAATAAATATTTTGTCCGTAAGAAAATAATATTTTATGATAAGTAATATGTACAGAATAGATGTTAAATTGGTGAATAAATATTGCCAACGATTTTTCAGAAATTCCTTTCACTTTTTTTCACATGTGTAATGTAATCACACTGCAGAAATCCTTGAAGTTATTTAAGACCGGAGGAAGAGAAAAATAAAAAATTATTTCGTACATTTTAGAGCTTACCGATGCGAGCTGACGATATCTCTATGGTTCAAAATTCGTACAATTGTACAAAATTATTGTACAATTCGTCATAATAAATTAACGATATTCATCGCTTATCTATCACGTCATGTTAATATATTAGGCAATCTATAGTTATTTTATTGTTATTTTATAGCTATCTTATAGTTAGAATCGTTACATCGTATAAATTTTCCTCTATATGTTTTCACAGTAAGGAGTACGTAATATTTTTCCATCAAGTGCAATATCTAATACATTTGATCTTCATTCAATTTTCACTGAATGGAGGAAAAATTTTGCACTATATTTTTTTTATATTTATATAAACGAACGTATGTATACAAACAAGTTAGTACAATGTTTTCCTCTATACCATACTTGTAATTTTCAGCTTATCCGTATCTTTATCTATGTTGTGACTGATGATATCTCTGATAATTTCACTTCTCTTTTCCCCGCAGATCAATCCTTTAAATGATTCCCATCAACAGTTGATAGTTCACTGGGTAGGAGAAAGATCCAATGTGATAATATGCTTGGCAAGGGATAGTACACCAGTGATGAAATTGCAGAGCAGCACAGCTCCAACACCTACTAATCCGAGTGCTGTGTACATAAGTTATGATTATGGTGACACGTTTGTCAACATAACTGAAAAATTTCGAATTGGAGATGATCAGTATGCTACTTTGGACAAGTTTACCAATCATCCAAAATATTACAGATTTGTAAGCTCATATTTCATTAGTATTATCTTCTAATTTTCATTTATAGTTGAAGAACTCATAATTATTTTATTATTATTCTAGTTTAATTTTCATTTCACTCATTTTATCGTTTTAACATGATTCAACGTTTTTTTCCAGTGTATCTTTGTGGACAGTACACACAAGTTACTTTTCATTACACCAGATAATGGAGAAATGATAAATAAGGTGCGAGTACGGTTTCATCCTAGTGAAATCTCGTTTTATGAAATGGACGTTGATATTGTCCTTGCTTTGGACAAAGTCAGTCCTGTGCCCAATGTAAGTTTTAATACTCTTCCATTAAAAGTAATTTTCAATTTAGAAAAATGATTCCTATGCTTCTACTATATTGGTTTCAGCTATGGTTATCATCGAACACTGGTTTCACGTGGATGATATTGCGTCCTTACGTAAAAGCATTCTTCTGGTCGCCTGCACCGGCTTTGATAATCGAACGCATGCATTCTGATGGAAGAAACACCGTTTACCAGATTGATTTGCAGAATAATTTGCTAAAAGACTCAGTGACTCGCTTAATCGGACCGTCGACAGTGATTATCTCAGAAGTGGAAGATTTTCAAATTAGAGGAGATTATAGATTTGCTACTTCAAAGAAAATAAAGGCACGTAATAAATCAAGCTTATAAAATTTTATCCTGTATATATCTTGACCAGATATACATTGCGAATAAACAAAATTTTTGCTTCGCAGAACGGAACGGAGCATCTGGATCTTTTCGTATCTTACAAGAACTTTAGCTTCGTCAAGGCCGAGTTTAATACTCCTTTGCCAATTAAGAATTATCATATCGTCGATGTTTCACATAACAGAGTGTTTGTTACGGCTTCTCACGATGAAACGCATGTCAATCTTTATATATCAGAAATTATAGATGAGAAGATGGCTACGTTCACATTGTCTCTCGAGGGAATTTTTACGTTTTTCCCGAACAGTACCTGGAAAGACAGTTGGTTAAAGTAATTATCTTAAGTTATCTCAAGCAAACAATTAGAAGGATAAGGATCGAATGATCAATTTGTATGTGATTTTTTCCAGTGATGTAGCGGATGAAGCATTTACCGATCTGTACAAAGTAGAAGGTCTCCGCGGCATTTATATAGCGTCACAAGTAAAAGGAGCACCAAAATCAGGATCTATTGGACTCGAGCATTTAGTTTCCGTGATAACATTCGATCATGGTGCGACGTGGAACAGTATAAAACCACCTGCTGCCAATCACGAAGGTTTCTATATACACTGCGCTAAGAATTGTTCGTTGCAGTTGAGCCAACGTTTCAGTCAGCTATATCCCGTGACAAGATCGGTATCTATTATGAGTTCGAAGTCTGCTCCTGGTATTATAATGGCTACAGGAGTGATAGGGCCAAATCTCAAAGGTCATCCTGCTCTGTATGTATCGAGAGATGCTGGCCTTACTTGGAAACAGGTCCTCAAGGACTACTACTTCTTTAACATGGGGGACCATGGTGGTCTGTTGGTAGCCGTTAAGTACTTCAAGTCACGCGGAGAAACCAAAGACATTTCTTACTCTATTGACGAAGGGGAGACCTGGCAGTCGTACGAATTCAATCAGAAAATGTTGCGCGTGTACGGACTGATGACCGAACCGGGGGAAAATACTACAGTTTTCACGATGTTTGGTTCAGGTAGTGGCCAGCACCAGTGGCTAATAATCAAGGTTGATCTGAGGAACGTGTTCGAAAGAGATTGTACCAAGGATGATTTTAAATTTTGGTCACCGACGAGTACTGATCAACCGGTGATGGCTTGCGTGTTAGGCCGGAAAGACGTCTATCAAAGAAGAGCATTGGAAACTAATTGTTACACGGGGATGGATTATGATCGACCAATAAAAACGGAAATATGCGGATGCGATTTTAACGATTATCAATGCGACTTCGGCTTCGTACGAACTGGAAATCCTTATCACTGTATCAGAGATAAAACCATGACTCTCTATGACCCTTATGCTGTACCGAATACCTGTGAACCTGGCGCATTTTATAATCGAACAAAGGGTTATATAAAGATAGCCGATGATGAATGCATAGGTGGTTTAGCGCGAAATTTCGAGCCGGACGAGATTCCATGCCCTATACAGGAAAAACCTGGATTCTTATTGGTAGCTCAACGTGAGCATATTTCGCGAATCAATTTATTAGACGAGAAATTGGTAACACTACCTATTCACGATTTAAAGAACGTTATAGCGATCGAGTTCGACATGAGGAACAATTGTTTGTACTGGGCGGATATTGTCAACGACACTGTGGGCAGACAATGTTTCCAAGATGGTGTAAGTTTCCCCGAAATTCTAGTAGAAACCGACTTAAGTTCCATAGAAGGAATGGCTCTCGATTGGGTCTCTAATCTTCTGTATATCGTTGATGGCGTTAAAATGAGGATTCAGGTGATCAGGACAGACATTTCTACCATGGGAAGAATGCGAAGGACCATCCTAGGACCCAACAACTTGCAGAAACCTAGGGGAATAGCTGTTCATCCAATGAATGGGTATATGTTTTGGACCGATTGGGCTCCGGGAAATGCTTCTGTATCGAGAGCCAATCTGGATGGAACGGATGTGAAGAGATTGTTTGTGGAACCAAACGTCGAATGGCCAAATGGAATAACTATCGACCACATAGCAGAACGGATCTACTGGGTGGATGCTAGGCAGGATTACATCGGATCTAGCGACTTCGATGGAAAGAAATTCAAGAAAGTGATCTCTAAAAGTGACAAAGTGTCACATCCATTCGCCATAGCAGTATTCAAGGACAACATGTACTGGGATGATTGGAAGCAATCTATGATATTCGTCGCAGATAAAGATCATGGTTTCGGCATCACTTCTATCATAGGTCAATTACCTGGTTTGATGGACCTCAAAGTATTCGCGCACAGCATTCAGCAAGGCACCAACGCTTGCGTTAATAATACTTGCTCGCACATTTGTGTCGGAGCACCTCGTGGTGGTTATGTTTGCCTTTGTCCTGATGGAATGGAAATGATCGATGGCAAGTGTATGTGCCCAGGAGGAATCACCCCGTTCGCCAATTCCACGTGTCCCAGAGTAGCCAGTACGTGTGCCCCAAATCAATTCGCTTGCGCTAATGACGTGTGTATTCCATCGTCGTGGCGGTGCGATCGGGACAATGATTGTGGAGACAATTCGGACGAGGTCGGTTGCACGTCACAACATACCACGTGTACGCCAAACTTCGAGTGTGATGACAACAGATGTATCTCGAAGCACTGGGTCTGCGACTTCGATCACGACTGTAAGGATGGTAAAGACGAGATGAATTGCAACTATCCGCAATGTACGGAATCACAGTTCAGATGCGCAAACGGTAGATGCATATCGCACAGATGGCGCTGCGACAATGAGAACGATTGTCGAGACGGTTCCGATGAGAAGAACTGCAGCAAGAAGGTATTCCCCGGCACATGTAGATCCGACGAGTTCCTTTGCAAAACAGATAGAAGTTGTATCCCAGCTAGTTGGAAGTGCGATGGTGAACCAGACTGTGAAGACGGAGGAGACGAGAATGAATGTAGCGAGATGGTCTGCGAACAATGGCAGTTCACGTGCAATTTGTCGCATACTAAATATCGTTGCATATACAGTTCATGGCTTTGCGACGGGGACAAAGACTGCGCCGATGGGTCTGACGAGGTTAACTGTACCACTCAGCAACCACCGTCATTGGCACCAATTCTCCCTAACAGCCCTTGCAATAATTGGATGTTTATGTGTAATAACAAGAAGTGCGTGCCATACTGGTGGAAATGTGACAGCGTAGACGACTGTGGAGACGACTCGGATGAGATGGGTTGTGGTAACGAGGATGTTGAGGAATGGACGGTGGTGTATCCTACGGAACAGGCTAAGGTCTGTCGGGAACATCAGTTCCAGTGCTTGAATGGCGATTGTATACAAGATTCGTGGGTTTGCGATGGCTCCAGTGATTGTACTTCCGGTGAGGATGAGCTGCACTGTGGGGACAGTGACCAGCCTTCCTGCAGAGAAGATCAATTCACGTGCCGTATGGACGGCGCGTGTATTCCCATAAGGAGCGTTTGTAACGGCGTGGAGGAATGTCCAGATGGCAGTGACGAGTTAGGTTGCTCCGGAGAACAACACTCCAGCCCGGCAGCCACGCCATCTTGTTTCTTTGGCTTGTTCCCTTGCGACGAGATACGATGCTTCCCTCTGGCATCGTACTGCGATGGTAAACAAGATTGCGTAGATGGTTTCGACGAGAGCAATTGCGAGAAGAATAGTTCCCGTGTTTACCAGGTACTTGTGATGGGAGTGGACGAGCGATCAGTAACTGCTACCAGTTTGTTCTTATATTGGTGGATGCCATTACCCACCAACGTCAGTTTCGAGTTTCTACCTTCGATAGCGTACGCTGTACCTGGAGCGAATTGGACCAATGCTAGCCACTGGATCGAAGAAATGGAGTATCAATTTAACAATCTTAAACCATATACTCGTTACAACATGACAGTTCACGTTAGAATAAAGGGCCAGGCCACGTCATTCCCGCCAGCCAAATACCTAATCGCTACAACGGGCGAAGGTGTCCCATCAGAGCCTTGGAACGTCACCGTGACTCAAAAAAATGGAACCACTGTAGAGGTCACGTGGAAACCACCTCTGCATCCGAATGGACCTATTACCGGTTACGAAGGATTCGTAACGCCACCTATACCACCTGTACGGTTCTTCAGGCAAAAGACTTCCGCTTTATTGGACATGCCATTCGAGGCAGGAAAGAATTATTCGTTCTGGGTAATAGCAAAGAATAAGGAACGAGAGTCTGCCTCGTCTAACGTGGCAACTTTAATCTTTGATGGATCCACTAATATTGACAATATTGAGGATCTTAAAGTGGAGGCGGTCACCAATCACTCAGTGACTTTGTCATGGAAAAAGATGAAAGATGTTTCCTATGTCATTACTCCGAGAGGTCCGACGAAATATCCTGTACTACCGTCGACTACCAAGACGGAGAATCGCGTGGAGATACTGAAACTGGCTCCAGGAACTATGTACAGTTTTGAAGTCGGTGCCAAGAGGAAGAGCTACGTTGGGAAGACAAAGACTGTTACTGCAACCACGGAGGGTACTCCTTTGCCCACTGTTACGAACCTGGTTGCGCAATTGGTGAAACCGCACGGAACATCGGTAAAGCTTACTTGGGATCCGCCCAAAAGCACCAGGAAAATTAAGTGGCAGTATGGAATTCATTATGCAGTGAAAATGAAGGAATTTTTCCAAAGTAATAGCCTTGTAAATGTAAATCGTAAACATGGAACGATCGGCGATTAAAATTAATTGTATTTTCAGAATATAGATATTTAACAACAAACCTGTCAGCGACTATCAAAGAACTGGAAGCCTGTGAGTCTTACGTGTTTGCGGTGGGCGTGAACGGAGATTATGGCGCTGGGCCATTGAGTCAACCAGTCTCGGTATTCACACATTTCAATCAACGGGCTCCGCCAAAGAAACTAAAAGTTACTCCAACAGAGAGACTCGATACCATAATTATTTCCTGGAGCGCAAGTTGTCCTAACATCGACGAGCCAATTAGATATACGGTGAATAAGAAATGTCAACGATATGAATTATTGCATTATATCTTTTCTTTGAACTGAAAGAATATTCTTGCTATATCATAAAATTAATTTGCCCAAGTATTCGTTTGTTTAAAAGTTATTGCCTTTAAAATTACAGATCACCGTAACAGAATCGACGCTCAAAAAGCATTTTGTAGTGACTTTGCCAGCGACGAACGAATCTGTTATGAAGCATACATTCAACTCGATTAAACACGGCGGCAAGTATCAAATAACGATATCCACGGATGTCGAGAACGCTCTAGCCAGTCAACCGGTTTTCTACACGGCACCAGACATTCCACCTCCTCATCAAGTGAAGGTTCTGTACGATGAGCAGCGCTTTGTTGTTTACTGGCAAGAACACGATTTACCAGATGCTATGAGAGACGAGAAATATCATTACGAGGTTTTGGTGATGGAAGGATCACACGTAATGAACGATTCGATCGCCAAGATATATAAAAGCGATCAGCCACCGTACATATACAAAGATGTGAAACCGGATACCATCTACTCGTTTGCCATCCGTTTAGTCACCGAGGAAGGCTACCAGAGTCCTCTGAGCGAAGTGTTTAGCACCGTACATAGCGCGGGTAATTATCTGAATATAGTTATAGTCGTTGATTCTAATAACGAACTACCATAAATTTTACTCTTATGTACAAGCTTAAAAAATGTGATACTTAAAATATGGGGCACCTCATCGATTTCGCCGAGTGTTAAACTACGTTGCTGTATTCGGTTTGTAATATATTCATTTCATATCATTATCATATTTCAAACGACTTATTCAATATCGGCGAGGTGTCACTGTTATTAAATAATTACCAAAAAGTTATCTAACAAATATTAATTTAATTAATTTCATTTTAAGCAATTTAATGTAATTAATATGAAATTAATCTTTTTAGAAGTATCGTCGTTACCAGTGACTATAGATACGGCTAATATTATTTCGTATGCGATAACAACATTTTTCCTGATCTTTGCTTTGGGATCTGCGTTGGCATACTTTGTCATTAGACACAGAAGATTACCCAATAGTTTCACGCAATTTGCTAACAGCCATTACGATACCAGACGCGGGCAAGCCACCTTCCCCGGTACCACAGACGGCTTAGGTTAGTCTACAATCTATTTAACAGTATAATTTAATGCAATTTAAATTGTTGATAATATTTATCCAAGAAAATGTAAGATTTTCAAAATTTTCAATTTTTTGTAATTTCAGAAGAAGAAGACAGTCCCGTGATCCGAGGTTTTTCCGATGATGAGCCATTAGTAATAGCATAAGCTCGCGAAAAGTATCACACATAACAACATAACACGCTCACACTACGAAGTATAAACAGGTACATTACACCCTCTCTCTCTATATATATATATGTATATATAGAATATATTATATATATATATAGAATTCGTATTTTATATATATATATATATATATATATAAAATATAAGTATATATAATAATTACATATTAGGAGAAATGTGCCAACACACTATTGATACGAAAAAGTTCAAGATAAGAGACGACCTGGTCATAAAAGTAGAAAGCTTTTATGAAAGTGGCTCAAGACTGACATACACACCACACGTATGCACACACGTATACACACACATGTACACAATACTCGTAGAAAGTAAACCAAGATTGATCGAGAGCTCTTCGGAACACTTACATGAAAGGTTTGTGACTATAACGTGAGAAAAAAGTGACCCTCTGTTTGTAGAGTACTATTATACGTGTACATGTTATATACATAGATTTGATTAAGTATACGGATGATTAAGTTTACGTCATACCAGTGGGCCATAAGATAAAGATGGAAACTGTTGTTTGTTCAATATCTATATAAAGGTAAGATAAAAAGATGTGAGAGTAAGAAATGACAAGAAAGAGGTAGAAAAAAATGAAAGAGAATTTGTATATATCGGAAATATTTTGTACCAATTGCCCAACAATTTTAAGCTTTTTCGAAAAATGCCATATATGACGTTTACTATTGGATTTGTACTATATGTATAATGAGAGAAAATCGTTTAACAATTTGATCGATGCTTTTATTATATGGTTTGCATTACTTTTCTTTATTTTCTATGATATAACATCGTGTAAGGCTCGTTTTCTCAAACGCGGAGTTCCAGTCTCTCAATCAACGCAAAATATTTTGTCCCATTATACAGCAATTAATGTCAGAAAATTAGAGGCTACTTTTATAACGAAATCATACAGCAACTATGTAACAAAATCAGAGGCTACTTTCGCATTTGAAATACTCGTTATTAGCTCCGCTGTTTTGTAATAAATCCTTTTTCTTCTCTTTGTATACACACGACGTTAACACGAATGAGCTTGTTCATAGTGATGACTAATATAATATGATCGTATACGTTTACAAAACAGTCAGGACAAAAGCTTGTGACGATGGTGAAAGTTCCGTTAGCGATAGAAAAGACAAAAAATAGAAAGATGAAAAGTATAAGAACAAAAATGGTTGTGTCTTTGCATTAAAAAAATTTGTGATTGAGAAGTATTTACTTTTAAATGATTGTGACTTTAATGTAACTCATATACTCTATTTGGTCGCTATAGTCTGATGAAAAGAAAGAAAAACAAGTAAAGAGAAGCTAGCTTGGATCGTTACAAGGCAGGCAGGGTTATAGATGGCACTATTAGATGCATGCGAAACTCGAAATATGTGCTGCTTATTTTTAACTATTTTTTTTAGAGGAGATGTTATGTAAACGGAAGTCATGGTAGCACGATTATAAAATTACCCGTGCTATCATAGATTTGTAAATAACGAATAACTTGTTACTCGATCAGTTAAAAAGAGAGAAAGAGAGAGAGAGAAAGAGAGAGAAAGAGAGAGAGAGAGAGAAAGAGAGAGAGAAAGAGAGAGAGAGAGAGAGAGAGAAAGTATGAGAGAGGAGAGAAAATATGTATCTTGAAAACATGTTCGGCTTTTTTACGCGACGAAGCCGAAGGTTTAGTATAAGCACGCAAGCTTGTCATTTTTTTAATTTTCGAGGTTGTCTTAAGTAAATTTTATATTTTATTCCAATGAAATGAATCTGTGAACACTGTATAATTTGACAGAAGTGAGATTAAGATCGACTTTTGTTTGGTGCACAGAGTGTTGGAAGAAGGTAGTTTAGAAATTAAGAAATTAATAGCGAAGAGCATTATTAAATGGATAATTTCATCGTTATATTTTTTAACAAGTAGTAATCTTATTTTTATGAAGCATGATATCATTAATAATATTATAGTATCATAACAATATTAAT
This sequence comes from Bombus haemorrhoidalis, assembly GCA_014825975.1. Classification (NCBI taxonomy): domain Eukaryota; kingdom Metazoa; phylum Arthropoda; class Insecta; order Hymenoptera; family Apidae; genus Bombus; species Bombus haemorrhoidalis. The sequence goes on from CM026169.1 coordinate 11,743,505, forward strand.
ATGAAATTTAATATTAATTTAATATTTTTCAATCTTATTAGTACTATGAAGATTTAACAGATTTAACATTACCTCTTTTCACATCCTGTGCAAAATTCTTTTACGAAATTCTCTCAGATCACTTTACAAGAAGACTTTGCATTGAATCTTTTCTCAAACGATTCTTCGATGGTTTAATGCTCAACAGAGACAAAACGCGAAACACGTGGATAAGTTACTCGTCATCACTTAGGTCCATGCGAACAAGAAGTGTTCTAGCAATATTATCGAGATCTATTCACACTATATAACACACAAAAATCAAGGTTTGTGTTAATCGAGGTCCGTTTACATTAATCTCAAGTGCACTGTTCTGAAAATTTTCGTAATCGTAACACGACAATATTTTATATTCTAAACTCGCTATTGTTGGCTATTTATCGAGTTTGCGAAATGATTTTACAGCCATGGCCTTTCCGAACACGTGTCATTTTTGAATGCGATATTCTCGATGTTTTTTATATTATCCGTCTTGGCTATGATATTCGTTCGGTAATCGATTAAGCATTTCTAAACAACAATAAAAGACAATTAAATAAAAAGACAAAAAAAAAAAAGATATATCACTGTGTAAAACGACGAAAGATTGCCGGATCGAGTACTTCGAGATTAAAAAAAGAAAAAGGATTCCAACAAATTCTGTTCTCGTTTGTTTGCTGCGATAACATATGCGACGCGAAACAAAAGAGTGGAGAGCGAAATATTTCGCGAGAACGACGATGTCGAAAGAAACGTAGGTTGTACGTGTAAATCTCAAGGGTTATATAGGAATATAACAGTGATATATACATAATATATAAATATCTATCCGTATACATATAATATATTTGCGTGTAAATAAATGAATTTAAGGCATATGATTATGATAATCTTATTTTACTAATTTTATACCATTATTCCTTTCCTTTCTGAAGTAAACAAAGGATGATATTAAATTATAAAAGACGTGACAATTTTTAAACGTTGCAATCACCGTTCATTTTTTTTCTTTTTTATTTCCAATAGAACGGACAATTTGAAATACACTGACGGAGAAAAGAAATGATTAAAAAATTGCTATTTGTATTGGAATATTAAGAACTTTTTTACTGTATACATTTCTTACTATGTTTTTAACAATCGTTAAAATCGTTCTGCGTCTTAATGTCTCAACTAAATTAATATCCACCGATAATATAGGGAAATGAACAAATAATTTTCGGTAGTTTCAGACATTTCTATCTGAGGACTGGTTCTCGGGTAATTTGCAAAACGAGGTTGTCGTCGCTCTACTTTTTTTGGCAATACAACGGAGTGGTAACGTTTCCGCCGATTGTCAAACTCTCTGGCCAAACTTCCGTTCTCCATTTCAGCCGGAAACGATGAAATTACCAAAATCAGTAAAGAAACTACAATACATGTTTCTTCAATTAACGAAACGTTAGTTTCAGTATACTATTTCGTATACTAAAGAAATTATAAGAAGAACCTAATTACTTAGCCGTGTGTCAAGAATGACATTCTAAGAAGGATACAATATACACAAGTATCTGCTCGATTAACTTTTACTACTCTCAACCCACCATACGTCGTTTATCCTGGAATTATTTAATTTTTATTAAACTACAAGTCAGTGGTCGTTCGCTTCTGACACTATTAATATTAACTCTATCTAGAGTTATTATCCAAAAAAGTTGACAAATTCGATAGAGATCGTATAAGACCCCGTGTTAAATAACGAAAGATATGTTTTTGGATTTTTAAAACAGAAAATAAGATAAACCGACTTATCCCAAAAGCAATTTCATCTTCGATCAGCTTCGAGCTTCCACCAAACTCGCATACACGAGTGATTGTGATTTCAAATATAAAATAAAAGCAAATATAAGTTGGCGCTAGAAAATGTTCCTCCTCGTGAATCCTCTCAGATACAGCAACTATTAGGTCGTCCGAAAAGTTTCTTTCGGTTTATAAAGAAATAACGAATGCACAATATTTTCCATTTTATATTATTTTATCGAATTATCATTCCATGATCCATTTTGTTCTATCAAACTAAAGATCGACAGATTAGGTTTCGTGTTTGAAAGACGCATCGTTGTAAAACGAGTGTCTGTAAAAGAAAGACACTTCTCGGACAACCTAACAAATCCAGAAATTGGATTTAACTGAATGAAATATAAATGCGAGTCGTTTATCTGCGCTTAAAAGGGTAGCTTGCGCTTTTGTTCGACGTATGGAGGAGTTTCGAAAACTCAACATCGGCATCTCGTTCGATGCGTCGTTACGCTATGGGACGCCTGTAAATATGGCAGAAATCTGGGCTACGCACGTGCAAATGTACCGTAATAATAATTGTTTCCTTAATTACAGCCACGGCGTATGATTATGCGTACGGTTCGTTCGTCGCGTTCTTTTTTCACGAAGATCGCGCAGCTTCTAGCAAAATTGGTTCCTTCGGATCCTTTGGGTCGTTTCGGCGACGTACGGATGCGGCCAATGATTCATCGAAATCAGTTAACGCGTCTCTTTGAAATTACGCGTGAAAGTACGACGGGTTTGCAGCGATGAGATCATCGAGAGGTAAAGCATGGAATCTCGTAGGTGACTATGTGGTTCGCGTTAAAATTCCCAGTCTTTTCGTAGTATTTTCTCGTCGTTAAACGAATTGAAGCGACGTTACGAGCGATTCGAGGAATTTGTGTCGGGAAATAAGCGTCGGTTAACATAGTCGAAGCGGAAATGTTTATGAATTTATAGGTTTTATGGTGCGAGAATACAGACAACGTATATAATATGGAAAAATAAGCAAAGTATCGAAAGTGATCAATTTGTGAGGATATTTAAGAAATGAAATCGATCTTTATCTAAGTTCTATTCCTTTAGCCGTGAAGTTAATGGAAATATAAATTTACAAGGAGATTCGTAGTCTAGTGATTATAATTGGTAGCGTGAATGTGTCAAGTGTGCGCAGGTTTCTTAATTTTTAATTGGACAGTATTAGTTGTAATAAGATGTAGAGATGTTATATTCATGGGAAGCTGTTTCATTTGAAATTCCATTTAATTTCAACTTAGTTAACATCTTCTTTAATTAATAAATAACACCTCCGACTCGTAGTTGGTCATTTGCAAAATGTAATTGCCACTTGATAAAATAATTACGTGTCCGTCACGCCTTATACAGGCAAGATAATAGCGATCAACGAACAATTTAAGTACACGGTATCTATATTCATGACGTACGAGCAAATCGTTATGTAATTCATGTAAAATTTGTTCGAAGAATTATTTGAACCGTCGGTGTTAAATTGAAGCAAAGTAACAGTAACGTGCCGGTGATATTAAAGCGGCATGAACAATTTCGAGGCAGTGAAAAAATTGTACGTTGAAGATAGAAAATTCGTAGTTCTCTTCGATTACACGCACACACATACACATATAATTTACAAGTTACATTATAATATCGGCCATATAATATAATTAATAATTTTCAATCTTCCGGTATCGTTGCATCAATCGTTAAAAAAAAAAATGTTAAATTAAAATTCAGATGGAAATGATACAATGGGGATACACGTTTCACGCAGTTGAAAGATTTTTAACGATAAAATGTAAATTACGAGCAGAACGCTGAGATTCACAAAGTCTCTACTGTTGCGCTGACATCATTCCCTATCCTGGTATTGAAATCACTCTGAACTTCGAACCATGCGTTCCCTCATATGCCTAACGCTATGTGCTATGCTATAAAAATAGATCGAGCGCTTTACGTCAGTTCTTTTCCTTTGCTTCTTCTTCTTTTTTTTTATTTTTATAACAAAAAAAAAAAAATCTCCCAAAATTGCGATCTTGTGGTGAAAAAATATGCATAGAAACATCGATAGCGATTATTAAAAGACTAATCAATTATCTTACGATCGACTTTAGCCATCAGAATCGTCATATCTGCGCTAATTGGTATTCGAGTTACGATTATTTTGTAATCGCGTCTAACTATTATAATTTTATTTGTTTTTACAATTCTTCTGGTTCGCGAGTTCATTGTAGAATGTTCATTATCTTCTTTTACACTCTATTACCGTCATTTATCGACTTGTTTCTCTGTCATTTCTACGCGTACACTGTTCCCGTTTTACTTTTAAAATTCCGTTCAGACGATCCGACAGTTTTTCCCCGTTTCTTACGTTCGTATTCTGGTAGATTATTATTTCGTTGCAATTTCATTTATTATACTTATTATCCATCGATAACGAGCATCGAGAAGATCGCAAATGATTGTAGACGGGCTCATTAACGCGGCAACTAGACGCTTGGAATGCTATCGAGAAAATGGAACGAGTTTCAGTTGTAAAACGATCGACCAGAAGCCATGAATTTAATTGCTGAGCAAATAGCTGCGCACTGAAGAACAATGGGCCGTTCGATGCGAACAGTTACGGGAAATTAGCCCGTTAACATAGCGGATTAACATGTTACAACGTTAAAGTGTTAGCGTTTACAGAGAACGACGGACACCTTGCGCTTCGCTCGAGTTTCCTGGGTTTCCATACAAATCGTCTCAAAGTTTTCCTTAATTGAACGTGCGGCTGTGAATTAAAGCGAAACGTTTACACGTCGAAAGTTGTCTTTGCTGACGGCGAAGGAGAGAGAAAGGAAGAAGAAAGTATAGTCGAATTTGAAGCATCTTTTCGTGCCTTGCGTTATGATACAGCGAGTATCTTGATTTTATCGTTGCTTGTGTTAAGATGGAGAACAGGAAGCGATCTTCAACGGGACTACAGGAAGAAAGTTGTGAATTTAAATGAAATAATAAGGAACGGTAGGTTGAAATTGAAGTTGATAAAAACGTTGAATTTTTGTATTTCAAAGAAAGTGCAGAAATAAGGAAACGAGGCGAGCTATCGATCGCACCCTTTCGATATTTAAAAGAGGCGACAAAGAAGATTCTCTTTGACGAGAAATATTTCAACCGAACGATGTTTAAGAAGATTTAAAGATGGAAATAAACGATGGTGGTCGCTGGTAACGTTCAGCGTTGCGTGCGATTTTAAACGAGCAAAATAATAATACAGAAAAGATGAATAAAACGACAAATAAACAAATATTCCTAAAGTTGTCGGGAATAAAATACACAGAAGTTAAAATATATTTTTCCATCAGCCCCTTTCATCTCAGATACTTCGCGCTATACTTTGGCCATCGCGTTTTCCAATCTCCGCTAAACTGCCGGTGTCGCTCATCGAAGGCTCCTAAACCCAAGAGATCGGCTCCCCGGTAACCGCGCGAACAGAAACAGCATTTTCTATGGAACGACCATTAGGTCACAATGAACAATAGGTGGAAAAAAATTGATCGATCGAGAAAGCAGAAACGCGAATACGTTGAAATAGCAGTGAGCGTGCAATTGCACGGCGATTCTGAATATCGACACGAATCTCCGCTTTCGAGGCAGCGGTATTAGCCGCGTGAATGGTGTTACCGGTTAAACGGGAGAATCGTGGGAACGAGAGGCGAACGAAACAGACCTAGAAAGAGGAGGAGGAGCAGCAGCAGCAGGAGAAGGAGCAGCAGGATGAAGAAAGGGAAGAAGGAAAGAGGAAAAAGACGAAGAGGACGTGTAGCAAGGTGAAAGAAATACGGTCGGTAGGGAGAAGGTCTTCTCCGCCGCAAGCAACGAGGATATCGCGATCGTGAATAGCAAGGACACGAACAGCGTTCGCGAGTAGCTTCCCAGTGAAAGAAGGGATATCCGAGTCCCCACTATTAAATGGCTCGACTCTGACGCGGTAAGGAGAAGCTACATCGGGGGCGGTAGAATACCACCAGCCTCAGTGCAATTTCGACACTCGTCTCGCAGTCAGTTGTCACAAAAGGGCGATCGTTTTATGATCTTGTCCGACTCTTGCTTCGATTTTACCATCTTCGAAACGTGAGAGGAAGCTATGCACCACCAAAGGATGGTGATAGAGGGCGAAGGCGTTTGATGGACGCGCGAAGAACCACGGCACGCCGTTGAAGTTGCCGAAGAAACAGATAAAAGATGCGCCAGATAGTTTAAAGAGAAATTGTAGGATTTCGGTGTGGAAGAAAAGCGCGTTTTCTTTCACGAACAATCTACATTTCCGGATGAAGTTGTTGGAGAGACCGGATCGAAGGATGAGCGAAGATAGAACTGTTTAGAGAGAAACTCCAAGGCTACGCTTTTGGCGTGCAACTGGAACGCGCGAAAGAAGTTGGGAGGAAGAGTTTGTTTAAAGAGAAATTGAATCCTATCTCGCGATCGACTACGGCTATTTGACGAGGTACCGAAGAATATCGTAAACGAAGGAACAGTTTAGATAAGAACGGAGAGATTTTTCTCCAAAGGGTTAAACTACTGCGACACTCCGCGGTGGAACACGACTGTCCGAAAGAAAGACCAAACGTTGGAAGATGTGATCGGGCAGTATCGGAGAACGATTCTCGACGAGGACAAAAGGGTAAAGTTGCACAACAGGATATTACGAAAGAATTTTTGCATAAAATTTGAAGGGAATAGGATAGAGTCGTATTATCGGTCGGAAAAGAAGGATTTAGAGGATGCAAACATTCGAACGATCGTGAGCAAATCGTTTAACAAATTGGACAGGACAGCGGAGATCGGTAGCCTAACGTAATTGCCTTAAGCACAGGTTCTAGCGTACCGATAAAAGATAATTATCCTACCGATAAAAAATTGAAAGGAGTAACTTGACTTGCAAAAACATCGATAGGAAGAGAAAGTAACTAAAGAACAGCATCTCTAACAAGCTGATTGCTATGAATCTCGACAGATTTCAATTACAAATAAAAGAACCATTTTGCGTAAAAAATTATTACGATCGAGCGTCGTTAATTTTATTTTAACCTTCGAGAAGCTGGCAGAAGCGCCGTATAAAGCGAATTATAAACGAAGACTCGTAAAAGTCAGGCTCCGATTAACGCGAAAGGAACAAAGGATTTGACAGCGAAATAGGAACGGACTGCTTGAGTTTGCATTTTCGTGGAAAAGATCGAGAAGCAGCGGACGGTGAAGGAAGTGACCTGATCAGAGGATTCTTCTTCAACGACGAACTTCCACAAATTGAAGGTTTCCTGTGATTTTACTGGAGCACGAACGACCGTGTCCACGAACATGCAAGACCTCTTTGATGGCACGCAATGACACAAAACGCGTATTTATTTCTTCGTCGATTAGCGTGTCTACCTAGAAACTCGTCGTGCCGGAAGCCCATTGCAGAATCATCAACGTCTCTTCGATTCGAACGTATCTCGGTCACAGAATCAATCTGTCATACATAATCGAACGAAACAAGGAGCGTATTGCTGCTTTTTCAATATTCCTTCGATTTCTTTCCTTTGACACGATTCATTTACCGAGATCATTTACCGAGCATGATAATAGGAAAGACGATCTCTTCGGTTCGAATAGAACGTGACGAAGAATCGAGGATTTATCAGACACGTGAAACGTACGCTGGAAAATGAACAAAGAGGAAGGACGTTGTTATTTCTGCGATGTTTCTCTGCTTTCTTGCATCTGCAGTATATACTAAGATCGTGATAGTTTTCCAGGGAAATTATTAGAAAATCTAATCTTTCCAGATCGAGCAGACGCGTTCGAAAGATCGACGATCTGTCGCAAACGATTCAACGGCTCGTTACGAAGAGAAAAAGAATGTCGCGACTCTAAGATCGCATCTCCAGGGAAACAATCGATAAATGTAATCCCTCGATCCGAAAGAGAACACGATCGAAGGATTAACGATCCAACATACGCGATCGATCGAGAGGCGAAAGGAAAAAGAAGAAAAACGCTACTATCTTCGTAATGTTTCCTTGATTTCTTGCATCCAACACGACTTCAAGATCGTTCTGCGACAAAAATAATTAAAAAATATAATTCCACGTAACTTTCCTAGACGTTAGCCTTGGAGCGGCAACGATCGGATCGATAAGATCAGATCGTATAATCGTGGATGGTGAGAGAATATTGAAAAGACAGCCGCCGGAAGCGAAGAGGAAAAACGACGAATGGTCGGAGAAGAGTAAAAACGACATCAGAGGAGTCGGTCGAATCAGAGAAAGCAGCAAGAAACGATCCGAAGCGCAAAAAGGGATGAATCGTTTCGGGGCTTATGAGGCGTGAAACCAAGATCGCGAATCTCTTCAGCAAGTGGTTGGTTTACGGACGAGCGGATAGAAACAGTAAGAATATCAGCGGAGTACATAGGGAGGAGATTCGTACGTTATGAGGCGAGGATGATGGTCGAGCAAGTCGACAAGTTGAAAACGAAGCGAGTGTTATAGTTGGAAGGACGAAGAAGAAACAGCAACTGCACGTTGAAGCTTTAACTATCATTGTTCTCTTTATCTCGAAGAGCGCATTTCAATGACAACGATAAGAAATTTAAAGAACATTCCGAGGAATTGAAGATTTCGTTCTTTGGAAAGGGGAGACTGTTCTTCCTGGAAAGAAGAAAACAGGAGAAGAGATAATTAGCTACAGGGGAACCATAAGAGTCTGTCACAGCGTTGACATCTTCAAGAAGAAACTCTGATAGGTGAGTAACGAAGATTGGATATTATTTATCTGTGAAAAATAATGAAACTCCGATGTTTCTCCGTTCACTCGAAACTCTTTTTACTCGATAGAGCGATCGATTCAATAAGATAAACGTTATTAGTCGTACGAGATCTTTAAACGAAAAATAAATCGGGATAGCAACTGAAATACGAAGTTTTAAACGTTTTTCAAAACACGATAATATTCGGCGATAAATTTAATTAACAAAATAACGAAGATTCCTAATCGTGTGGGACAGCAATTTCGCAATGAAGCTAAAGAGAAATATCAAGCATTTTTAGAAACGTAGCGAATATTAGGTGAAAATTATTTGTCCCACATGACGAGAATTTAAAAATGTGTAATCGGGATAACGACACAAGTGGGAAGAAATGTGACACGTTTTTCCAAACGTGTTCCCGTTTTACTGAATTCTAATCAAATCTGTTAGACACGACGAAAGGAGAGAGAAAACATCGGCATACCAGAGCACTCGTGATTTGCACGCGTTATCCGGCGCACAGCACGAATCAACCTCTGAAATACGCGTTCGCACCGGCTACTAGACTCTACGACTAAAAGAGCAACGTCGATATCGTAGATTCTATAGCGTAGAATGTAGGTAGACAAGCCACCTAGTTTTATTGGATGCAAAACGATAAATTATCCAGTAGAAAGTCTGCGACGTGCAGTAAGCTGTGTGAATATGTCTTATCTCTCGATAGAAAAGGAAAGCCAGTAATTTGCATACAAATCGAAACCCTAAACGAATCTGAAGGCATTGAATTTTCTTACCGGGTATAACGTTGACATTTCAATTTGACTTTTCATTTATTCGACAATTGTCATTTGACTGGCTGAGAATCATAGCGCTGTAGCTCAGTTTTATAAAATACCTTGTTATCGCGAATTATCCATCGTATGTATTGTCAGGATATTCGGAAACAAAATTATTGTCATAGAATACAAATTTTATTCCATAACACGTGTAAATATAATGTACTTATCGAGTACCTTCGCTAGTTTCTTTTTTCTTTTTTCTGATTTCTTGAAAATCTTTTCGTTCATTCTCAATTTAGTGAAATACGCGTTAAAAGTTCAGATTGTCAAAGACGCTACCAACTTTTCAATATTATTACGAAATGTTCGTTGTATCTTTTCATATCGTGAGAAAGTATCGTAGCAAAGAATAAAATTATAATTTAATTATTTATGAGACCAAAGGGATGATACTTTTAAGATGTATAACTGAATTCGAGTTCTCAAATGTTTGGCTCATATCGCTGTGATTTTCAGCTCGCCACGTAGCGTTTAATAATTTTCATATTTTTCTTACACTTTCCCTGGATATACGAATAGGATCGATTATACAGCAAGAATGATAGACTTGATTTTACGGTAGATCAATGAATTCGATTGTTTCACGCATGATTTGAGCGAACGACCCAAAACGAATCGTTCACCTTGACCGTGAATCGATGTTCCGTTTCAGGAACGGAAGTGCCGCGATCGACGCCAGCCAGAAAGTTGTCGTTCGCATAAATCGAATCGATATCGTGTCGAGACGGCCGATTCGATCGGGATAAAACGAAACGAATCGAACCAGCGTGTTCCTCTGGAGCGAGTTGACGAGGAATCGAGAGGATACGCGAGGAATAGTCACGACTTCAAAGTAGGTGAGTATCCTGGAACTTGTTTAAGAAGCAAAGATTTTATAAACGGTTTACGAAAGCTGGAAAAATAAATTCTTGGAAGTTAAAGTCATAATATCTAGAATGAAAGACACTAACACGTTGGAGAAAGTAAGAATCCAAATCAATAAGTTGCACAGTTTAAACTTGGAGTTTTCCGAAATTTGGGAAATTTGAAGCTGAACATTTTTGTGTTAATTAAATTAATAATTGCAGTTTCGTAGAACTAGAAAAATGAAAAGCTGGAATTTTTTCAAGTCGAACCAATTAACAGCTGGAATCTTTTATAATTGGAGAAATTCAAAAATGTGGAATCCAAAAGTTGGAATTTAAAAACATTGAAATTATTCTTTATGTTCTCTCTCTCTCTCTCTCTCTCTCTCTTCATGGAAATAATATTTAGTAATATACAGTAGACGATGTTCAAAGAGATCTTGAAAATTGGATCAATGAATCAGTGGATTAGTAGAGTTATGGGTTGCGATATTTTATGAATGATATATTAATGTTTTTTCAAGATGAAATATGAAATAACGTAACACCGTATTGAATAAAGTAAACAGTAAATACTTAATGACCGACAATCTTTCAAACGTAATTTACGAATTCTACAAAGTCACGATCGATGCAATCAAGCCTGCGGTTGATTTTATCGCGTGTAGAGTACAATGCTCGCGGCGAGTCAGAATGTAGGTGGCCATTACGACGATGGTAATCAGAATTTCATGCAGGAAATCGTCGGTGAATGATGGCACGGTACTGCCGTTGTTTACAAACATTTTTAATTTTTTTTTACACGCGATCTAATTAACGACGATATAATTAACGCGCACTTTCGCGAGAAGCAAAACGCTTCCTTCCGATTGAACGATTTATTCTTTCGATCAATGCCACTCGAGTAACGCTTCTTTCGGACATTCACTAGCAGACAAAGAATATTCTTTTCAATTACTATACTTTTGTTTCCTAATGATACTATCTGATATTTATTAATTAATCAAAGTTATCGAAGTGGTCGATATCTTAGATATTTCGGTGTTTAGATACTCGAGTATTTTTTATTATTTTAATATTTTGTTTACAGACATCTGATAATCTATGAATGATCGTAAATGACGATAATAGAAATTTATATATCGCTACAGAATATTTCTTTGGAAAAATTCTTAATTTATTGGTATAATATAACTGGTATTTATTCGAATAAAAATGTACGCCATTGATGTTTCCCAATTACTTCTATCATCTTTTATAATTAACTTTTATAATTAATTTTTGTATAATGATCGTCTATTTTACATCAAGTTTGTATAATAACGTAAATTCACTCTCGTCGAATATATTCTTAAAAGAGATTCTTCCTCTTACTTGCGATACAATTTATACGAAGAGCATGTGGGAATACGAGTTGTTGAAAACGAGTTGGCACACGTTATCCTCCAGGTTTCACGTGTTCGTCAATTATCACGAACGCGACGGCAGCAATTAGTACCGTTCCAAGGAGTCAGAGTTACTTTTCCCTTCTTCGGCTGTTGTTTCTGATTTCCTGGAAACTTTCGTTCTCTTCACGATCGATGACCTTCTTGCCCATCAACGTCACGTTCGTTTCGCCATCTTCTCATAAAACGATTTCCTCGTCTTCTCATCGGCAAACTTCCCCAACACCACGCGAATTTTCCTCTTTCTATAAATTCCAATCTTATTTCATTTCGTTTCGCTTGTTTTCACTAATAAATAAACAGTTTCCTCCCCCCTAAAAAAATCCTACAATACCAATTTATGCAATTATATCAAACGCACGTTACTCTCGATTTATCAATGATGATCAGATACGGTATAAATACCGATCGAATATATTAGGAAAGCTTGTTTCGTTCGATTCGCATCCATTCGTTCAACGTTATAAGCCCAAAGCTCGTTTACTACATTTTTATTTAAATTCTGTGCACGCTATACTTGGACGCGCATCTACATAATTCTAATTATTAAAAGAGCATGATCTAAAGTAAGATGTTCTAAAGACCGGATGCATGTCCTGCTCAGATAGTCGAACGAGAATTTTCGTAGCCTGCGGCCTACGAGTTCAAGGTTCTAATTAGCATCGTTCTCGATCCATTTTTCAGCGGATCATCCTGGTTTGGTTTCCTGCGAGATCCAACAAGCACATGCAAAACAGCTACTTGGCGGGATCGGTTGATCGTCGAGCGGCTCGCGTTAAAAAAGGTTTTCGATAAATAACGGTCCGCTCGTTGCGGAAGCGCTCCCGTTCAACGATCCGCGGACGTTGCTCTTAATTATTTATTACGCGTCGATGACGTAACCCTCGGGGAATCGTTACGGTGTCAGACACGGTGGAAATTTTATTAATTCGAATCGTCGCTTCATCGTGGAAATCTTTCTTGTTCTTTGCTAATGATTCTTTGTCTCTTATGTATTACATTTAGATACATGCGATTATCAGTCTTTTTTTTCTTCCAGTGTTTGACCCTCCATTCGCATACTGAGTCGTTTTCCATCAGTGATTTTCATTAATTTTTCATTTTTCCCATACTCTTGTTTAAGTCTAAACTTTGCTTGGAAAAATTTATTTAGCACGTAGACATCCGTAAAAAGTACTCGGGCGATATTCTAGAAACTTGGAAGTATGTTCGAGAATTTTGGAGGATCTTTTAGAGACACAAAAACATAGAAAAAATAGACTTCGTGGACTCGAAGCACGTTTAATGCAGGCGACGCGGCGTTAGGTAAAGCAAACTTGCAGGCTCATGTGGTTAAGTATGGTGTTATATTTGATTATAATCGAAGTACTTAGTCCTAGTTTTAGTCTTCATCTTCGTTAGAGATTTCTTTTTCCATCGAAAATGACTGATCATAAGTAGTTTACTTTTAACATTTAATGCATGTCGATCAGGCTTTCCAAAGACAAGATTCGAGTCTTATCAAGTTTATAGAGAAATAAAGATAAAAATTCCAAAGATTAAAATCTCTTAATTTTTGTCTGATTCTAAACCGGATCTCGCAAATATTCCACGAATTGCGTTTCGCGGGCATGTTTTGCCACGCGCGTTTCTCATATTCTCCTACTTTGAAACGTAAGCTTTCATCAACGTGTCATCACGATAACGATTAAGAGCCGCAGATGGATTAACGTTTCTCTGCGATTTCCTAGTAATACTTGGCGTCTTCGCTAATCGATCAGGACTTGTCACGGGAATCGTTCAATCTCGACTCATCGACGATGATTTACAACGCGAGCCAGACTATTACGATGTTCGTTCGATCGTTCTATAATAATGTGAGATTTCAGTTGAAAGATTCATTGAACGATACAAAAGAGACGATCACGTCGAATCCCATTCTAAACAATTAATTGCCTATATACAATCGAAAATAATCTCTTCTAATATTAAACGCTTAACTTTTCAAAGATATTCCCAGCACACTTAAAAATTACAATCGTCGTGCCATAATCTTTTCTTGTCTAATCATGAAACACAGGCAATTACGTTAAAGTTTATTAATACTCGAATTCTTCCTGGATTTTCCACGATGATAATGAAAGCCTGTTCTCGAATAGTTGCCGACCATTGTTCCGTGGAGGCGGCATTAATTACTCGTGTTCCTCTTTTGCTTTCTTCTTTCCTCGTCGTTGTAGCGGTCACAGGCACGCGTCGAAATGGTCTGGCGACAGTGAGGTCGACAGGCGTCGTTTGGCAACAGATGGGAAAGGTATCTATGGCCGTAAGAAGTGCCGCTATGTCCCACATCGACTGCCTACGATTCTGACACGGTAACCACGTTCCCCTATTATATGTGCACACCTTCCGGCAGGTGGTTCCCGAGATTTGCCTCTCTTCCTTACAGGGATGCGCAGAGTTCGATTTGGTCGAACATCGTATGCTTCGTGTACTATGTACCATGAAAAGCGAAAAGAAGATAGGACAATTCACATGTGCTGTATTTACAAAAGAATTATCGTTCAGAAACGACAATTAGACTGCGGACTATTTTTGCAAAATTCCTATTTTTGCAAACGCAAATGAGGACGTGGAACTTTCACGCAAGTTTCATCTGTTCATTGTTGTTAGAAAATAGACGTATTGTACGAGCGAGGAATGAAAGAGAGAAAGACAAAAGGAAATCGCCATGAGACGAGCGCATCGCGTATGTGTCGAATGAACGAATGTGCAATAAAACAAATTCATTGCTGTTTGAGATGAGAATAGAGCGCTGTTCGTTAATATTTCAAGTTATTATGTTATATATAAAATAGTTCTTCTATTTTAATAAATTTTGTATTTGATAAAACTTTAACAATTGTCACCACGAGTATTTGGTATTTTGGATATTTCACGTATTTTTACATTTTACGTGAATTTTCGTATCTAACGATGATAGTTAAACATCAGACATCAACGCTGATACAATCTTTTTATTCGAACAAAACGTTGAAATTAGTGCAAAGTAGTGTAACACCAGCTGTATTTGTACCTAACGTTTTTCTCCTTTCTAATTTCCCTCGATACCTCTAAATCGCGTGCTCGACTTACCAGCTTTACTCGTTAGGGATGGTAATTACAGTCATCTCGATCCTTTTTTATTATACGAGCACGTTGTTAAAGGTATTTAAATGTAACAGACCGATGCTTACGTATATTCAACGTCTATATTTTTGTTCTCGGATTTCGCGAGATATCCCGAAAGATATCTTCAAACACGTACTTGAATTTTTTTTCACTCGTTGATACGATAATCCGTCTCGATCTTCGGCTTCGGCTTTTTTCAAATTTTGAAATGGATTTCAGATCGCACAGCTGACCATAGCACAAGTATCACTACTGGGCATATTACGAGTAGTAAAATTTCCCATAAACGTATAATCATGAACGGTGTAATTATTAACTGATAAATTATCGTGCCAGAAGATACAATTTAAACAAATTTGCGACAGACCAAACGACGAAATTGTTCCTGTCCAAAATTGTCTGCAAAAGTTCCATATCGACGCGATCGAAGCCCTTCTGTATTCTATTTTCTTCTTTTCTATACGTATACTGGGTGTTTCATTTATTTTCGACATTATCCTGGAAAACGAAATATAGAAACAGATTTACTTCATCTACAATTTACCTTAGCGCTTTTTTCACAAAATCGTGCAATTATTGCACCCTCTTGCATCTGATATTCGACGACAAAAGGGAGTAATCTAACGTCCCAATCCGATCTATCTGCATCGTTGAGTCGATGGCGCTAGCACCGGAAGTGGATGTCCGCCTTCTCCGCGTTGTCACGTTAGCGCGTTTCTCGTTTCGACCCAACGAATCCAAATAGACACTCGTTCGTCTACCAGAACCAGTTTCTCTAAGACCAATATCCCTATGCCGTCGATTACTGTCAACGTTATTCTCGCTTAAAGTGAAATTTCGTTATAAATCTCAAACTCGGCGTAGCGTAAATTTAACAGGGAAAATTAGTAGAGTAAATTTAATTGCCTGTTAAAATAGCCGAGCGAGTAATAAGTTAGCAGAGGAAATTGAAAATACGAGGATCTGCTGTAAAATCGTTTGATAATAAATTCAAATGGAGAGACATTATACTTAAAAGTTAATTACACCTGTAAAAATATTATTTAATGGTTATTTACATTCGTGGAATAATTTCGAGCTAATTATATTTGTAGAAAATGTTCTGGATAATGAAGTTGAAAGATCGACAATTACATGGAAAAGTTTTACGAGAGAATAAGATCGTATTTTGCAAATTACATTTTCAAGAATCTTACTTTTATTCTTACTGTTTTCTTTCAATATTTGTCATCTGATCTCATATTCGACATTGGTTAACATTTTTCTTTTATATCGCTTTTATATCGACGAATAGAAATTGAAAGATCGATCCTCTGAGAAAGTTTTGCATGTCGCTATACGTAGGTGACTGTCACTATTTCTTTAACAAAGTTTTGAGAAAGATCTCTGAAGCGCGGACGTTAATGGACAAAAAGCGAATATCGAGCATCCTGAGTGACATTTAGAACGTAACAGCATGTTATCCACGTGGCGAGTACTGTTGCCTTTCTTGCAGAGTGTATCGCCATTAGGAAGCAAGTGATGTAAAAACAGACCTTCTGCGTGTTCGACGATCACTATCGCGATGAACGTACTCACCCTTGGAACCGGTTTCACGGTCTCTGCTAGGATTACAAAGGTATGTCGAAGTACTATGATACTTTTTTCTCGATTCTAGGTCGAGATCCATCGCGTGGCTGTAATTGGCACGATAAAAAGAAAAGGAAGAAACAAGAGAAAATAGAAGGTAAAACGTTTTAATCGTATCGTCACAATTATTGTCACGATATAAGGCAATTTTCGTTTTTGTTTATTGGAATTAGTTTGAAACACGTTGGAATTATATTGGATTTGTCAGCAATTCGTATCGAAATTATTTTCGTACTCGACCTTCTTGCATAGCACTTCGCTAGCGAACTGTTACATCTGTTTTGGGAATAATATAAACTTGAATTAGTTTCTCAGGTTAAAATACCATGGTATAACTGTTGCCCACGCATAATTAATGGATCACTCATTTCACATCTCGCGTTCCATATAATTCAAACTGTTTTCCGTGGGTTTGGTTCAGGGAAATGTACGGTACCCGACGTTCCTGCTTTCTGATACGATCAAACTTCACGCTGTTTGTTCGTTCGCCAGATGTTGTTTGAGAGAACGTACAACCTAAATCACGATGTGCCATTTTATATTCGCGCTGTGGAATATCATAAACGGTACCTGAGAGAAATACCTTTCGGATATAAGTCGGGAAACTTTGAAAAAAAGCACGAAGATTACGAAAGGAAATTGAAAGAATTGATAAATATCATTCACGTAACAGACAAACGAGAGAAGCGCTGAATATTTGATTTTCACTGAATTAGATATGCGATAGTAATGTCACGACTTTGATAGTTAGCCATGGTCTTCAAACGACCTTGGCAAGAAGCAAAGCGACCTTGATAATAGCTAACGACTCGTTTCGCGATGTCGATGATGGTTTAAGAACTTGAAGCGACTTTGAATAGCGATGATTCGACTTTGAAAATTATTGATAATCTTCAAACGACCTCGAGTGTTAAGGGCAAGCGATCCTTTACGATCTCGTCGTTAGTGAGAAAAATATATGCGATATATAAATTTGTTTTTTATTAATTTCACATTCTTTTTCATAATCGTTCAGATTCCCAGTATACGCTGCATTATTACGTATAAAGTACATGTAATATCGTGGTAATTGTTTTCAATTTTCAGTTCAGCCTAATATGAAATATATCGAGCTTATAATTCTCTGACGAAAATTTAAAAAATGCTACATAACGATTCACTTCCGTGATTGTACCGTTTAAAACAATTTTTACGGTAATTAATTCTTTATCAAAGCGATCTTACAAAGTCTTAAGGAGTTAGTACTTTCAAAGAAATATCCTGTAGGATATAAATTAAAATGTATATCGGAATTATACAGTCAGAAATAACAGGAAGGCAAAAATATTTGATTGATGTGACTTTCTGGCGACGGAACAATCGATTTTTATTAAATCTCATTTCTTCGAACAGAGAATGAGAAAATTGTCAGTTTGATTTTATATTTAAGGGCTGCGTATCGTTTTCGCCATTAAACTACGTAAATTTTCGGCTGATGAGGAGGGACAGTTTCATTTTCTTTTGTTTATTTTCTAATACGTACGCTTACGTTTATTTTCTAATGCGTGGCTTGGTGCAACATGTGCCAATGGGATATTTTTGCAAAAATCACTTAAACTCTGTATTAAGTTTGTAAATAATCGTGTACTCTATATAAAAAACGACAATTTCAAATTCTATATGGAAATAACGTAGTCGAAGTCAACGTAGATAAAACAAATTTGAAATACCAGAAACTTCTAAAATTGTCGTCAAAAATTAGTTGAACATGAACTTTTTAACATATCTCTAAGTGCTAATATAATTTTTATTTATTTATTTATAAACACCGGCGTTAATATTTCTTACATCAGGTCGCAGATATAATAATTCGTGACAGGAAAAGAGTATCTTTTAGAAGTAAACATTCCCGTTTAGATATTTGAATATTCGAATAACGAAGGCTCTACCGTAATACAGATCGTTTTTCTTCCAAACGAACGTTCCCATCTTTTATTTTTTCCTTCATAGTCATCGTCGTAAACCACCGAATAGCCAACGAAACTGCGTAAATTGCACAAATTGTATAAATTGGAAATTATTTGTGCAATCAAGTACCGCAGAAGCTTTCTTTCCTCAACTAGGTTCAGCAATAAAAGTTTAGGCGAAGTTCGTTCGTCGAATCGATGTTTTATTCATCGTCTGGATCACATTAAGTCATGTTCCGTAGGAAACAGTCGTAGAGATCTCGAAAGTCGGCGAAATTTTCCAGCCGAACTTCCTGCACGTTCTATAGAACCCTAATAATCTTTTATTCTCAAGCCATTTAACTAAATTATCCAAACAGTATCAATTCGATCTCCCTGGCGCGTTACAGTTTCCCGGTCGACTTCCTGCAACGAAAGCAGAAAAACAGATCTGATCCTAATGGCGACTAAATGCAACGCAGCTATGCAACTCACTCGCAAAGATTTAACGCGTCGAGTATAATAAAGCTCGCTATTATGGAACAACGAATCAACCTTCTTCTTAACTAATTACGCGTAATTTGTTAAGCGTCAAGGTTTCCCATACAGCTTTTTATCGTCGCGTGGCAACGAAACATACGATCACGGTAGAATGCGAACACGCTTTACTTTAATTTAGAACGCAAGTATTTCTCTCCAACGCTGTTACAACTACGCTCTTATCATTAAGTGGTATTGACAAAATCCGCAAATCACTTAGTTGCCAACCCAATAGAACACCAGAGCATAGTTGTAACAGCGTTGGAGAGAAATACTTGCGTTCTAAATTAAAGTAAAGTTAATACCACGTAATGAAAAAATCCGTAAATCACTTAGTTGCCAACCCAATAGAATTCCTGTTGAGTCTTTAACAAAAGAGGAATTGTATCTTTCATAGCGATCCATCTTCGTTAAAAAATATTTCCATCGTTCGTACTTGCTACATGCATCCCCTGTACTTTTCTGCCTACGAATTTCTCGTAAACGTGACGAATTTCGCAACATCACCGACGTATCTCGCATATCGTGTGCAGTTACGTCATACACGTAACCCCAATCGAGCGTGGTGGTTCCGATGCGCGCGTCCTTCCCCGTTTTCGTTGGCTCGTCTCAACGACGAAACATCCAGGAGATTCACCCAATTCCCGAGGTGATCGGCCAAGGTAGTCACGAACACGCTTTAGCATACACGTCGCGCCGTGCTGCGAAGGTTATTCAACCCGAGCAGATCTCGTTCGTAGGCAACGCGGAGTAACGGGTTCCCGATGACTCGTGTATGAGGCGCCTCTCCACCTTGCCGGATTACCCGGTGGTCAGGCTGCGTGCACGCCGGGCCCACCGCTTCTCCAACCTTCGAGTCGTAGATTCAGTCAGCCGTGCACCATTGTCGAAACATCGTCCTGCTGCACGACACTCGCGATTCCTCACCGCGTCTACTCCTCCGCCAATGATCCTACTTTCGTCCCGCGATCGTTAGCTTTGTCTCATCTTCGTAGAACGTTCGAGTTTCAAGTCGATTCGAACCGTGTTTCTCCGTTTGTTTTTCAGTTTGACGAGTAGTTTGCCTTCTATAGCGTTGCGTTCGATATTTTCTTTGGTGTAGCTTTCTGCTTTCCTTCGTATCTCGTTATTGCGTGTGTTTGGTGACTAAATGCGGTTTCCAGGAGGATTCTGAGATTCAGGTAAGAGAGATTCCAAGGTTTCAAATGGGTTGGTCTTTGATTTCGATCCGCGAGAGTCAAAGGAGCGCGTACCTCGTGCGTTTCGCTGTGGATTCACTCGTCGATTTATGTTTATTCAAATTCGACAGGTTTCCGTCTACGGTAGTTCGTACCGGAGCAAGCAATTTAGATGGCGAAACTTGAGTACGAACTATTTTACAAGATGATCGTGTTCTCGTAATTAACTCGTTTTTCTCTCGAGACGGTTTTAAGCGCCATAGTGGAAGAAGGAAGAATTTCCTTTAACCAGAAGAAGCTTTCAAAGCAGCTTCAAGATAGCAAAGCTAAGATGAAAGAGAAACGCAAGAAATAGTCTCTTAACGATCGAGTCTCTCGAGATTTAAACCGACCAATCTGTGATCGATTTTCCACTTTCTATAAGTCTATCGATGTTAATCTCAGAATAGGTAACTGGCATTCAATTTTTCGCAAATCGAACGATTAATCTCCACGCAGTTGTCGGTTCAATTTCCCTATCGCTCAGTTATCACAAAACGCTAAACGAGTTATGGAAAAAGTCATCGACGTAAGCGCATATTCGTCTGCATTAGCCTCGTTACGATTTTAATCTCATTATCCAATTCTCATCATCCTACGTTCGTTGTACAAAGCTACAAGCTAACAAAATCATTGCCAAACGTGGCAGAACATTCAGGAATTCATCGACCTGGAAACGCGACGACGGCCACGGTCCATTCGGAGGACATACCGTGACGATGCATCGCTGAAACGACATTCGCGATTCGCGACACACGTATCAAAAGTATTTCGACTTAACGGTACGTTCGTTGTAATCGAGCTACGAACACTCTCCGACGATTCTTAGTGGCCTCTGACACGCTCGCCGGCCTACATCGTTGGTCATAAATATATCAGGACACCTAGTGATTACGTTTAATGGAACACCGAAACGAATGTTACTTCGCCTGATACTTTTCCTTATAAATAGACCGCGTGTTCTTATTCATTCGTAGGAAATTCGAAGATGCAAAAGTGGGCAGAATGCGTGGAATATAAAATATCGAAAGTAAAGTACCGGTTACAGTATTTAGTAAAACAATTTTCTACCTGCCTTTCATTTACTTAATTACCTCCATAAAAACATGAATTTGCATAAATAACCATAGTACATTTATTTTATAGCATACGTATGGTAGCGGACGAAAGAAAGCTTCTCGGCTACGCGGTACGAAATGTACGAAAACTATAATCTTTCGAAATGCATTTATATTTGACAAGAGCAACGAACGAACGTGAAATATACTCCAAAGTAGATTATCGTTACCAACGTAGCAGAAAATCGTCAGCACGAGCGTTATTGACGCTTATAGGGCACCATAATTTTACGCTCTCTTTCGTCCACCACAATGTGAATGCGAATGAAATAATAGATTTGTAACAAAATAAATGGAAAATAAAAAAGTAGTCGATAACTACTGACTTCTGACGATTACGGCCAGGTGTGTACGTCGGAGGTTGCACAATGTGCTCACACCGACACATTCGAATGGGGGGGGGGGGGACTAAGAAGACTGATAGTCCAGGTACCGTTACCGGACACCAATATCAACGAAAAAGATGCAACGGTACAAAATAAAAGAAAAAACACGATGCTTTTACGGCGTTGGAAGAGAAACCACCGGGAAGCGCTCAATGTTGGGCAGCGATTGAAAGGAGAATGTGGATGTTGGTCAGACTCGGTGTGAACGACGAACGCTTGGGTTTAATTGAGATGGAATTTCGGCTGGTAGGATTAGGCTGAACCGGTTATAGTATTCGCTGGGGTGTAATTAGGATTTGAATGGATTTTGATGTTTTTTGAATAACCGCTGCAATATTCGATTGGATGGAACTAGAATTTCTAGAGTTTAAGTTTTCAATTGCTTGTATTGGTTGGCAACTAAGTGATTGCGGTCATTAGATGGTATTGACAAAATCATTTAATTGCCAACCCAATAATATTTCCAAGATAAAGTTGCTATTTTTAAACATCTCCGGTGTTTGTTTTAAATGTTCATCTTTTAATTTTTAAGCCTTTAGAGTACCTGTTAGGTTGTATAAAATCGACGAAGAAATTGTACAAAAAAAAAAAAAACAGAATTGTTTCAAAAAAGGAGGAAAGCAATAAGAAAGAAAACTAAAAAGAAAGAGAACGTCTTTCCAAAAAGGATTATTCACATTTTATCGGAAGGTTTCGATTTGCATAAAATAAAGGCATAAAACAAAGGCATAAAACGAAATTGAGTATTAAACGATGTGTTCCTTCGCGTCTGTGCCGCGAAACGACCGCAAAACTCCTCATTTCCATGCGGTCGGCATCGCGCAGCGAACGACCAAGACGTGGCTATCGAATACGAACGATCACCTCGATCGAGACCTTCGTACGCAAATCGACGATCAAACATTCCCGACGTGTTCCACTCGAAAACGATCGAACCACCTGTTTCGATCGTCATTGCGTCATTGATCTGTAATTTATCGTAACGTACATTCATTTTCGGATACGTTTCGTTAAGTGATCGTTCCACTGATTCATCTTACGATGTTGGCTCACCTTCGATAAGGTCGAGGTTAATTTCTGGAGAAAGAAGCGCACGTGCTTCCTAGTAAAGCTACTAAGATTATTCCATTCGTGATAAACTCTGAATAAAAATCTAGTGGATTATTGGGTCGAGGATAAACGTGGTCCTTAATTCTTTTCTTTATTATTCCTTCTTAATGCTTCGTTTTTGTAAGCAGAATCTATTTTCTAAGGTATTAGATTGCCCGAAAAGTTTCCTTTGTTTTATAAGATGATAATAGATGAACAATAATTTCTGTTTTATATTATTTTATTGAATTAGCTACGATCCATTTCGTTATATTTCTATTATTATATTTGTGCATAATAAAGAAACTTTTCGGACAACCTAATATATTAATCGACGATTAAAGAGAGGTATAAGAGAGAGAATGTTCAATTGTAGGAAATCACAGGTAAAGCTAAATTCCAATAGGAAATTTATATCTTCGAAATTTTAAACACTAAAACACTGGTTTGTTAAACGTCAAAGCAGACCATTGCAACTATATTTCTAAATATTAACGTTAAACATTGCAATATTTAATAACATTGAGATTACTTGCGTTTATAAAGGTTTCAAAATTTGTAATATAATTTTTTGGATTGTACGACTAAAAATTACAAAATCCATGGTAAAGATTACTCAGACAGGAAGATATAAATACGGACGAGTTTTACGAATGAAAAATCATTAAATGTACCGTAGATATTACGCAGACAAAAAGATACAAATACGTGGGTAGATGAAACCACTATTTCTCGTTTTATTTCAGTGCAAAAATGCGGATGAAGCTATTAAAGATCGTGGTGGTCCTGTTGCTGTCAGGATCGGGCAATGCCAGGCCGCAGAAAACCGGTAAGAATCAACGTTTCTCATGAACATCGTTACGATTATCGATAAAACGTGGATCGTTCGAGGGAAAAATATTTTCGCGCTAAATAATCAAAAGGAAAGGGATATTCCGCGAACACCAGACGTTCTGATTGTCGGTTACTCGTCGCAAACAGGCTACGTACTTATTTGATTGCAAATCCTCTA
Organism: Bombus haemorrhoidalis; assembly: GCA_014825975.1. Classification (NCBI taxonomy): domain Eukaryota; kingdom Metazoa; phylum Arthropoda; class Insecta; order Hymenoptera; family Apidae; genus Bombus; species Bombus haemorrhoidalis. The sequence goes on from CM026169.1 coordinate 11,767,302, forward strand.
AGGGAAACGTTGCTAGTTTCCATGAAACTTTCCATTTAACAAGGCGAAGTTTAAAGTCTTTAATCAAGCGACTCGCTATGCAATTATCGAGGATGACTGTCTTTCGTGTCTATTAAAACATTGAAATTATTACGATAGCACGGATACGACGATAGTTTTATTTTTTTCCTAACAAGATTTTCTTTCGAGGCTTCCTTATGATGGAAAAACGTGGGGACGGATTTTGCTCCATCGTTTTCTGCATTTTGTAATCGTAACTGCTATTAATTACATCATCCTGAAGATATACGTACAGAAGATAATGCATGGGTATAGCTATACCGACAGCCTAAATTTTCAACTTCAAATCGTTAACTCTCAGGTAGCAAATATTCAATTATTAGAAACAGGCGATATCGTCGAATTATGAATTTTTGCTTGTTAAACTCTCTCTCAGCTCTCAATTTTCACAGATAATTCTCAATGTTTTCGACATATACTTTATTCTATATATACTCCTTTATATTTCCCTGCTGTTCTTTCGTTCGCGAAAAGGAAAAGCTTCGTTTTATCGCGAAATGCAAATTTCTCGTAAAGCTTTGTATCTACCGAAGCTACTGTGTCCAGTAAATTCGTGTTTCACCATATCGATCGTATCGACCACGTTCCGTGTCAGAGGAAAGCGCGGCGTGTAGCACGTGATTACGCGAACCAGTCTGCACGCAGATTACACGTTCACCAGGAAATGTAATTCCCCGGAGTCGCAACAGAAATTTTCTATCCGAACGATCGTCCACCGATTCCTCCTTGTTCGTTACAAAATTTTATTTCGTAACACAAAAGTTTCTTTCTTCTTTTTATCCCCTCTAACTAGGTTTTTATTTCGTTGGCCAATTATGTCTGTTGTAATCTTCCAATCAATAATCTGTTGTTTTCTAAGAATTCATAACAACGAAACGTTGTTACGAAACAACAATTGGACATATTATTCTGTGGGATAACGCGCGTACAATGTGTTTCGATCGGATTTTATCTACATGGCGAATATCGTGGGAAACTTGAGAAACCCAAGTGAATTTAATTAACATTTCAATGTAAATGTAATTTTCCTATTACGTCGTTGTATATACTTGCTATTTCATAATTTTCGAAATGTTATATTTTTATATTAATATTAATAGAAATCTCTCTTTCTCCCTTTCATTCGAGAACTAATTAAACAATATATAATATATAACGTGATTATATTATTTGCATAAAAATATAATATAATATAATTTCACCCCGTGATATCCTTGAATAATTCTCATTTTGTGCTTCTTCAAATATTATATCTTTATCTTTCTGTATTTTCGAATAATATGTAGAAAGTAAAAATTTATTTCAGAAATGAATTGACTTTTAATTAATTTTCAGAAGGATCGATTCAAGTTCAGCCATCGAGGTCAAACCCTGAGCAATGGAGAGGCTCTGGCGTGCCGCACACCGTTCGAGAAGATAGCAGGTACAGGTGGAATTCCGGAAGTAGTACTATTCCGTACATTAACTTACATTATCGCGATAATGTTAATCCCTCTATCGAGTCTAACGTCGAGGTAAGTGTCGATAAAACGAGGCAACCGGAATCAACGCGCTTCCTTCGGTCGAACTCGAACAATTTCTGGAATCCGTCGAAGTTTCAACCAAGGAACTCAGGAAAGATAATCGACAAACAAAGTACAAGCATGTTTCATGAACGATCAATTAAAAATGACCATCTAACCAGATTTAGAAACACGTCTCGCCGTCAACCTATAGTGCCAAAGAATCATAGCACGGTTTCAAGTGATTCTACCAAAGAATCAGCCAATTGCTTCTCAAAAACAGATCAGAGATTTAATGTAGGTTATAGACGCGTACCGCTTCCAAATTCGAGAATTTCGAACCTGAAGATAACCACTAGAAGAAATTCTACGAAAAATAGCCCTACGCGAGATTTCACGCGCGATAGTCCGTGGAGAAAGGCGAATGATATGTTGATGAATAATTCAGGATCCAATGTCGTAACCTTGAGCCAGAATTCGGAATTCTCGGGTCAGGAGGAAGTGTTTTCGCTCACGCTGGACAAAAAGGTCGAGTCCACGACTGCGTTCGATCACGTCGCGGCCATTAGAAAGATCACAAGCATGTTGACTCGCAATCAGACTACCTCTAAATTACCTCTAGAAAACAAAAATGGCGTAGACGTTGGTATTCCGTCGACTCTTTCTTTGTACAACCATTCCAATCGTTATTGGAACTCCAAGCATTCCAACAGAACAAAAATTCGTCGTCCTCAAGGTCATTCTTCTAATTCGAACAAAAAGAATCAGAGTAGGATTCATTTAAATAAGATGCACGTCAAAAGGAAGAATTCTTCGAGTCCTAACACGAGCTTGAAGAATTGGCCCAATAGTGCCATTCAAAACGACGAAGATTTTCATAATTATGATCAATATACCACGATAGAAGAGGATGCGAAGCCAGAAGAGGTGGTTGAGAAACCATTTCCATTGAGAAATTCCACTTTCAATTATCATATACCTGTTTCGAATCCCAATTTTCAAGAAATAGTTCACTGGTTGAAAATCCCCGCTTTTATGACGAATGGTAGCCATATAATAGAGAGTGATCAACTCGATAGTCCAATTAGCCTCGCTTTTGATCCGGTTTATCAAAATCTGGAACCGAATAGGCCGTCTAAGCCGAATATCGTTCCACAGCTCAAGCCTGGCTTCATTTATCCTCTTCGTCCTCCGAGTTATACCGCGGAGAAGGTACCAATTTGGCCATCGAATGGTCCATCGAGGAACAAGACTCAAAATCCTTTCGTTCACAATCCACAGACTCAGGTTTCTCAAAACACAGTTGTTCAATTAATAAATACAGACTCGAACAGGCCAAATAGGACGACGCTTGGGACCAAAGTGCCTCCAGGATTTATCAGTCCAATTACGTCTGGTCCTTCAAGTCCTTCGTCCTCTTTGAGCTCTGCAGGATCTGATTCGTATCCTCCTTTTGCCTCTTTAGCTTCTTCAGGATCTGGATCGCATTCTCCTTCGTCGATTCTCTCGCAATTGTATCCTTCCACTGCAACAACTTCGAAGCCAGGCCCAAACGTTCACATAGGCTTCACCTCTTACGAGGATAACGATAAAGTACCTGAACAGAAACCTCAGACTCCGGTGGTGACCTATGACCAGAGTTGTCCTACGATTCTAATAAACACCTACACGAGAATCAATAACACTATTCAAAGCAAAGAAGGCTGTACCGACTTGAACATCATCATCAATTCCCAAGTGTTCAATACTAACGCCTTCAAGTCTACACCTTCCCCCCTGCCTGACCAATCCAATCCTGAAAATTATCAGGTTTATGGAGACTCAGACAAACATGGTAGTCAAATAGATTCAGATACCAATTATCAAGCAATACCTATCTACCAACCCAGTTCTCCGGGATCTCAGTGGCCTCAGAACAGTTACTACGACTCCTCAAAATACCCACAGAACCAGAATCTTCAGCAAAACGACGTTTCTAACGTGGAGGTGATTCAGGATACTCAGATCAATATTTCCAGTCCAGCTGAAGTTTCTCCCCCGATCGAATCTTCTTTAGAAGCAGTGGAAGAATCTGGTCCGTTGAACGACAATACAGATTCTTCAGCACAAGTTGGCTCAGACGTTGGTCAAGCAAACGATTCTCCAGGTGTGAATTCATTAGTTCGACCAGCCGTGACACCAGCTGTGTCAAATCCTGGCTCCTCAGGATCCACTAATATCTCCCCGGTAGGTCTAGGCACAGGATCATCTTCTACTCCAAGTCGTCCAAGTCATGACGATGACGACGACGACGACTTTGACTTGTCCCCAAGTGGTATCATGGATTCCATAGCTTCGGTGTTCACCTATTTCACGTTTGTCAATCCCTTGCATTATGGGTTCTTCAGCTTGGCAGCTGCTCCTTTCACCGCTCTCGCAGCTGGAATGCTTGGTATCGTTACTTTTATCTATCCTTGGCTGTTCCCTGCTTCGTTTGGCTTTAGCAGGGCTAATAACAATAATAATGGGGATAGTCTTTGGTATAATATCGAAGAAGTGGTGATCCAGTCTTTGGAGAAATATGCAAGGATGAACGAATGGAAGAGTAAGAGGAAGAAGAGGAAGAGATGAAACATTGGAGAGTTTCAGATTCAGGTTCTCCTGATAATGTTTCATCGCGTGAAGATTCGAGTTAGGCTTTTTTGAGACGATTTAGAAACTCGTGCGTTGATATACAGGGTAAGTTAGGATAGTTTCCAAAGAAACGGAGGGTGTCATTGTTAGAACCAGGTGGATGTTAGAAACATATGGGGTATATAGGATGATTCAATGGTGGAGTTTAAATAGATCATATGGTGGTCATAATTGCAAGTTACCAGTGCTAATAAATTCTCCTGCAAATAGAATAATAAGATCTATATTCTATACGTTAGTTTTACAAATTACAAATTAGAATAACAAGGTTGAGCAATAGAAATCTATAACCTACAGCTTTTCATTTATCGATTCACTAGTATAATTTTTATGCATCTGTAGAAAATTTCAAGGCACAAAATATAGTTTATGAAACAAATTTCTGCTTAGATCCCATTTCTAGTAGGATTTATGAAAATATAAATTTTCAGAAATATAAGTGGTCTGTATATAGAGAAATAAAGAAAATATAATTATTGGATCAGCCTGTATATTGCATAATTATTAAAAAGTTTTCTTATACTAGAAAGTTTTAGAAGCTCTAATATTTAATATCTTCGATACTAATATTTTTAAAAATAACTCTTAGATTTTATCTATTTTATTTATGAATCGTTTGAAGGGGAAAGGACATAGAATGGTGTCTAGGGAATAGAAAATTAACCTCGCCAACAGTAGCTTTACTTAATTACGTTAATAAGTAAGTATACAGAGTACGAAGAGATTTCCTAGCAATAGAAACATACACACACAGAACAGTATTACAGATGTACTTATGCTATACTTTTAATGATAATGATTTCGCATTACTTCGAATTACGTATTTTTTTTTTTTTTTTAGAGTACTTAGGGCATTGCTAGTATTTGTGCCAGTGAATTGTAATTGAAATAAAACCATTGAAACGAACAAATTATGCGTTTCTTTCTTTCAATACAACCAATAATTTATCACATTTCATATGTCTTTCTTATCAGCAGAATATAGTTATCTTCGTATACCTAAGAAACAGCCTTATCAAATTCCAATCCTATATCCCAAAAATCATTTGCCATTACAATCGTTCCAAAGAGATTATTGAGAACCACTGTATCATAAAATCCTTGAAAATTGTTAAAATAATACAATCTATTTTAACACAAAGATTAACAAAACAATCCTTTTCACAGACTTATAGAAAGGTAAGGAACAAGCATCCATTGATCACTCTGCTAACTAAATTATTGCTATTTAATGTAATTTAAAAATATCTTAATTGCCATTTAATCTGCCAATCTAATTTGCCACAAATTTGAAGCTTTAATTTTCCGAAAATCGACGTAATCTTTCAATCTTCTTTCAGTATCCATTCGAACGACACGCAACGTCACCTGAAAGACATGCACCACATCGACCAGTCCTTAAGAACGGTGGCCACTCAATTACTAAACGTGACGAACCCCGAAGAACCACCAAAGATCCTCGACAACGTGATCAAGAGGCCCATTGTAAGTCAAAAACCAATCGAAAGGAACGAAGCCACTCCGATCAAAGAGATATACGTGAACAATGGTCCACCTGCTAATATTGGATTTGGCAGACCGATCAATTCCAAATTCAACTACTTCGAGACGAGTCATCCAGGTCAAGCAATGGCCATCACCGAAGAAGAACTGGAGAAAGAATTAAGTTCAACGCGTCTGATGACTGCTTATAAGAATCATGCAACGACGACTGGTGGAATTTCCACGTGGATCCTTTTAAATCCACCGTCGACAACGACGAAGACGATGGAGATAGAAAAGAAGACGAAACAGCCGTTTCAAATGGAAGTGAAAATGACTGTGAAACCAACGACTTTGATGGAGAGAGTGGAAACCACTGAAAGAGTGACAGAGAAAGTTACCATGCCCGTATCCACGACATTAGTCATGGATCAGTCTTCTACTACAAAGAAATCTGTCTCAATTGACACGAAGAAGAGCACCGAATCGAAACCAGAGAAAATTCAAACCACAGAGAAGGTAGAGTCCATGCAGAGTACCACTTTGAAGGTTCTACCACAGACTACTGCGAATAACTTGGAGAGTAAGGAGGCTGTTGTTAGTACCACGAAGAAGATGCAGATTTTAAGAACGACACCTAAGCCTAAGATAGCTACCACGAAGACTACCGTATTATCTAAACCTTCTGGTTCGAAACCTTCTAGACCTAATCAACAGAATAGGCCCAAGCCTCCTATGAGAAGAACTACTACCGTTAAGCCGGATTCTGCGAAAAATGAGACTGTTTCTACTGGCAAGATAGAGAAGGTCACTTTCAGACCGGTTCAAATGATCACCATCCCAAAGAACAAGGTAGAAAACACCGAGAAGCCTATGTTCGTGACCAAGATCAAAGCGTCTATCACGATGGACGCTCAGAAGACTAGCACGCAGTCTTCTGCTTCTTCCGCGGCCACCAGTTTGGAAGTAACTACGACTCCTAAACCGACTACGATCGAGAATAATCTAGTGGAGGTGTCTGTGAAGCCGAAACCAGTTGGCACAAAGGTGAACAACGTATTGAAAGTACATTTGAAGAAGCCTCTAGACGAGACCACAAAGATCGAAGTAGAACCCATTAAGGTGAATGCTCCCGTGTTGAAGATCGAGAAAGTGGAAAAGAACGAGGTTAAGAAAGAAGAAGAGAAGGAAACAGAGAATCTGGACAATACCAGGATAGATTTAATGAAGTTTGATTTTAATCCTGAACTGACCAAGATCAACGTAAACACAGAAGTTTCTTCGACTTCAACGAGCACCACACAATCGACGACGTCCACCACGACCACCAAAAGACCTAGGAACAATCCTAAGAGGAAGAAGAATAAAGTCAGAAGGCGAAAGCCAACTACATCCACCACTACAACCACTGTTTCTTCAGCGATACCTAGTACGACAGAGAACGATTTAATAGAGGAACCGATCGCTGAAAATGGTATACAGGAGTCGAAGATAGTACCTGAGACCAAGGTAGCTGGTAATTGGACGAAGACAAAGAAGAAGCCAGCCTCGACTCCCATTAGTATGCAGATTTACAATTTCCTGAGTCGAGAGGTGATGCCTAGTTTTGGAGTGATGTCTTTGGTGGGATTGGGACTTGGTCTGGCTTCTTACTTCTTGTATCCGCTCGGAGGAACCGTCACTAGAAGAAACTACGACGTTGAGCCTAAATATAAGTATAATTTCGACGAATACGGTGGAAACTATGGTCAAAGGGAAGAGGAGGTCTTGTCTAAAGTTCTTCAGGGTATGACAATTGACGAGAGCAAGTATCCTGGCTCGAAGGACTACGACAACAATTACTACAGGTACCAACATTATGACGGAGGTTACGATACTCAGCCAATCAAGAAAAGCGATCATAGGTACCCTCCTTCATCTGCAATATATCGTCCAGAGAATACAGCGTCTATACATAAATATAAGAACACTGATTATCGTTATTCCGATAGTACAAGTACTCCAAATTACTATGACAGGCCTAAACATCGCGAGTACGTGGTTGGATCTGCCGCCCCTGGCACAGCCAACCGACAATTCGTTGTTGGAAGCATTCCCAAGGAGTACCCACCTTACGAAGAGAAGATCCCTTCTTTATCGACCCCAGGAAAGCTAGCTAACAGTTACGAGCCTACAGAAAGTGGGCAGATACAGTTCGACCACGATGTAAACCAGAACTTCAATTTTCCTGTGGGGTCTGCTCAAAACTATGGCCAAGTGCAGACAGCTAGACCAGATGACACTTACGAAGAAGTTGAGATCACACCTACCGCGGTTGCTGTGGAGCATGGACCTAGATCTTTGAAGCTTAAACGGTCTCTCTTGGACTTGACAAAGGTATCTCTAACGGAAACACATCGTTCTAGAAGGAGAAGGGACTCCGTAATTCAAGTTATACCATCGAAACGACAATTGGAAGAGGAAGGGAAGGAGCAAGATTTGAGCAACGAAATTCTTAATATCATTGACTCAGCTATACCCGAAAAAGACTATACTCAGAAGAAGAAGAAGAAGGACAAGGAAATGGAAGTTTTTGCGAATAAAAGAAGAAAAGAGAAAGAAGATGAAAGGACAAATCGACTGAAAGAATCCACTACCAACAGTCAGACTTTAAAAACGAGCACAGCCGCCCCTGTGGACACTTCCACGGTTTCCACAGCAACGAAGGAGACTACCGGATCTCCTACTTTTTCTTCGAGTTCCACGGAAAGCGATTTTGAAAGTAACACGACGAATAATCCGAAATCGACCGAAAGCAGCAGCGAGTGGATCGATCTGACCACGGCGAAACCAGCCGAGCAGAACGGTTTCAATCTCTTCAGTTTCGTGAAGAAGATCGCCGAGATCAAGTTCAGGCTCGGTCTGACGCTCCTTAAACACGCCAGCGAGGGTTTTGCCAGATATCTTGGCCACGTGCAGAAGAGGATCAACGGAGAGGAGTGAATAGGCTCCTTCCAGGAGGCTGAATACAATGGACTCGAGTGACGACCGCGATTTACACTGTCACTAGGTCAGCACGTACCTTATTCTTCGAGCACGCCAGGACATCGTCTTGAAAACAGAAATCCCTCGTATCTTAACATCTATTCGAGAATTTCGAGAGGGTGGAGGCGATTTTCGGACGTTTTATGGTTGGAAAGGTCTTTCGACGAGGGTGACTTTCTGTAGAATTTGAAATACCTTCGTCGTTTGTTTTTTCTTTTTTCTTTCTTGATAGATATACAGCAGTGTTCTTTTTTTTTTTTTTTTTTTAGGGAAGAAATGTTTATTTCTGGAGGAAGAAGGTAATTTTTTGAGAGTAAGGTATTGTTAAATTTTTAGAATATTGAGATAGCAGGATTGTAAGATTGGGGAAGAATTAGCATTCGACTGGAATTATGTATATTTTGTATTTTTGCGTAAGAGATTGATATCTCTTGTTGTTTTAATATTTTACGAAGATTCCTTTAACGTTCTTATAATATAAACGTTTTATATTATAATTTGATATTCTATATTATATTAATATTACATAATATTCTAAGAAGGGTGTTTCTTTTTGTTTGGAAATGAATATTTCTTCTTTGCTACGAAAATGATGAAGTTATTTTAGCTCGTAGAACCAGATAGCTCACCCTCTGTTACTATAATACTCTGACGATGAAGAGAACTGCTCTTTCTATATGTATTAAATAATTCTTATTGCGTAGAACCATAATCTTTGCAAACTTTCTTAGAAATGTTGCTTTGTCTATTTATTAATTTATAGTTTCATTAAAATTTCTATCGCCCAATTGGGACCAAGAGAAGAGGAAGAGTTGTTCCTGGACGTGAATGAGAACGACAAGCTTTAAAAATAAATGTTAAGGAATAGGATTTCTCGCATGGAATCTATTTTTCATTAAAAGATATATTCCAAGAACGCTTTCCCCGAATTATAGAAACGTTTTTTTAGGGAAAGCTAAAGGTTTTGATAAACTTTCAACGAAAAGTTCTATTTTTTTATTCTCCAAGCGATTCTTTCGTTCTTCGATCGTATCTTTCGTTGGTACTTATGCTTTTTATTAAGTATTAAAGCGAACGACGAAATGTAAAGTATGTTATAAATACACATATAATTAAATAAATAAATAATAAATAAGATGCATGTCTACATAATACCCTGACATGTGTGTATATGTCATATATACGAACGAAACTAGTAATAAAAATCTAATTTTTCTATCCGCAAGAACACATTCGTTTTTCTATGAGAAAATTCAACTAACCGCTACTAAATTAGAGAACCTGATTAACGTACAAATAAAAAGTAAAGCACTCACGGAATAGATACTTAAAATTATGTATATAGATCTATCATGTACATCATCGGATCTATCATGTACATTTTCTTAAACTCTAGTATGTTAATTTACTTTTTATATTTTCTATCCAAAGTCTATTCTATTTTTTCTAAATTCTTCTTCTTGTTAGATTCTCTTATTTATATCTTCTATTCTCATTCCTATTCCCACGAATTATCAGAGAGTTTATTTCTCTAGATTGGTTTACCTATCGTAGTCTCGTTCCACGGACTCGATGTTCGTTCGTGGGATTGAGATCACGAATATTCGTCACTGAATCATCCTCATCGAGGAGCCTCGATCCGGAAGTCATTAGGTCCCTCCTTCGTCGGCCAAGAAACATGGGTATCATCATCGCCATTGTTGCCGGTAATATCCCTGCAGAGCAGCAAATTTACTCCAACGAAATCAATTCCCTTAAATGTTAGTTTCGAATTTTAGTTTTTGATCTTCTCGTTTATTCACAATTCGTGAACTTTTTCTATGTAAGGAACGTGATAAATAACAATATTTCTCTTCGTCTCTTCTAAATATTCTTCTAAATGCGCAATACTATTGTTGCTACGTTACCACATTAATTCTATTTCCTACAGACAATCCCTATGTTCTACTTCGCTAAAGTAGCTAGATAAATTAGTAGCAAATGATAAACTTACCAGCACCGACAGCAGCCAAGACAGCAGAGCTAGATGCTTGATTTCCTAACGTGTTTCTGATAGGTCTCTTCCTTAGAATCATCGGTACCGTTTGTCTCTCCATTTCGTACTCTCTTCGGCTCTGGTCCACGCTCTTGAAGGTCTTCTCCACTTCCAGAAGACCTCCGTGCGACGTTGTCGTATTTGTGCCGTTGATCGATGGTAACACCGTCAACCTGACCTAGGTAAACGATATTTCATCAAGCGACTGCCAGACTGACGTATAGAATTTCAAAATTGCCCTCCTACAAGATACGGAAATATAAAAAATCTACCATGTTTTTTACCCGTGTCTTTGGGTCTTCAATCGTAAAGAAAAAATGACGGCAGAATTTTGTTCTAATATTTTCTCTTCTCCAAAATTCTCCTTTTTGCTTCTACTCTATTTTAGGTAGAATAATTCTCTTTCTTTCATTTCTCGTTTTTACTAATGAAACTTTGATTCGTCCATGGGATTTAATTTCGGGTATTACTCAGCTACGTGTTTCACAAACACGTAAATGATCTTTCGTTTACGCAAGCCTGACTCACGTACTAATAAACGTGTTACGAATCGCGAGTTATGACGCAAAGGTGAAAGAATTGCTCTTTCCTTCTTCTGCGAGTTATTATATTGCAATTATTATTATAGGCGACTTTTAGTCGACTCTGTAGCTCTATTTCATTCCTCTACTAGAGCATTCAGCAAGTGAAAGAGTCAAGAAAACAGTTATAATTGTCATTTAGTCAATCGATAATTTATAAGAGTTACAAGCAAGGGGTAATATTTAATTTTAACGAGAAACATCCAAAGAATCTTTCCTACCCTCAAATTTTCTCAAACGTTTTTCCAAGTATATTACAGAAACTTCTTTGATCATCTAGCCTAACCTGTCTCTTCGATGTGACCACGGCGATCGCTGGATCAGGTTCTTCCTCTTTTCTATCCACGCTCTTAGTAACGTTCTGTATTTGACCTATCGAATCTATCTTCATCGACCTCTGTCTGGACTTGGAGTAGCCTCTGTTCGTGGACAGCAATACCCATTGCCCATCCCCGTTTCCGGGATAACTCTGTGGATGATTGTTTACATATTGATACTGAGAGAATCCTGGTCTCTCCGTGGAAGGCCGCAGGCGATCGTCGAATCTCGTTGGGAAATCATGCCAATCGTTACTCTCCTCTCCTTGGTTTTTATCAGCGTATCTATCCAAATATTGATAAGTCGGTTTCGTTGGTTGAGGTCTGTTCCAGTTATTTGGAAAATTGGCTGGACGATTGTCAGTAATTATGTCGCTATTTGGACGGTCTGAATAATTGTTCCAAGACGGCCTCTCTGGGGGCCACTTTTGAGCCTGAGTTTCTTCAGGCTTTTCGGTATAGTAAGCAGGACGAGTTGTAGGCTTTTGCCATGGTTTCTCGTTGGTGTTCTCTGGCCAAGTTGGTTTTGGCTTTTCATACCTGCAATTCGAACGTGATGGTATAAATTGCTTTGGGAAAATGAAAATGTTATTCGATTCTATACAATATGAAATATCTTTTCTGGTAATTTTCTGAAGGCTGGCTTGTTAAATCTCCTGTTAAGTAGAGAATATATGTTTATCAGTTCTGACGAAGCTGATTTAGTCTTAGCTGAACGGATGGTCTGGTATTTACTTCAATTAGAATCACAATGTAGAGAATAGAAAATGAACGACTTCAGTGCAAAATCACAGGCAAATTTACCATGGCTTATTGTTCTCGTAGATTGGCCTGACGGAGTAATCAGACGCCCAAGGTTTCCCAATGCTCGGTTTGTCCCATGGTTTCACTTCCGGCCAGGGTCTCTGCGTACTTGGAGTCGCTTGCCATTTAGAAATTTTGCTTTTCGACCATGGTATTGCCTCCAAAGTAACCCAGCCATTTCTATCTTCGTGGGAATTTGCTCCGTAATACTTGTTCCTCTTCAAGGTGTCGTTCAACGTCGCGCTTAACTGAAACCGTCAATTACAAAACAATCGGTTAAAAAGCCTGTAACCGATTATAATCTTCGTCTCCCATAAGCCAGAAAAATTCAGATTATAAAAAATTGCAATACTAAAATACGAATGTAACATCTACGACATTCTTCAGATTTTTCTTTTTTTTTTTTTATGACACAATACTACACCATATCCGTCATTAACTTAATCAACCCTTAAACAATTATCTTACCCCGTCTTCGGTGGACGTAGAATTTATAGTATCCTCCTCGTCCTTAATATTTTGATCGTAACTCGTATTAGTCGACTGTGTAGTAGTTTGATCATCCACCTCAAGGGACAGAGCTTCGGCAGGTTTCACGATCCTGAACGGATATCTTTGATACTTGTCCGTGCTGCTCTTGATCTTACTCGCGTACTCCTCCAGGAACTTGTTCAACACGTCCGGATTGAAGGTGGACGTCTCGAATCCGTTAATCGACTCGTCCTCGCTCCTGGGGAAGTCCTTGATCATCCTTTGGTTGCTGTTCTGAAAGACAGACTTTGCCTCCTGATGTAACGGACTTCGCGTGGCCGCGATCGGTCTGTCGAGTACCCTCGGACTTTCCCCCCTCGTCCTGAAAAGCTCGGATGCGTTCGTCTTCACTTTCGCGACGTATCTCGCGCTGCACTGCGAACCCCTCAGGGTCAATGTCACCAGCAGCAGCAGGCAGATCGCTCCTCTCGCTGCCATCTGCAAGGACAAGATAAGAAGAATGTACACGCTTCTGGTTTAGGAACGTTTTCTGCGGATATCGATCTGTTCGTGACGACAGGACATAAATGGTTTTTCTCTATTACGAATTAGGATATTTATGTTTTATGGTGGAAAATATTTTAAGGAAAAAAGGAACGATTTTCAGTTTGGAGTTATTAGAAGATTTATTGGGATCCTTTGAGGAGTGGAGAGAGCGTATTTTGTGGAAACAAGACATTGGGAACTTTCGTATACGAGGTGTTCGGGAACAACGTCGCTCTTTATTTATTTCTATGGGAAGAGATATTTTCAGAAATTTCTTAGGATTTTTTATTTAATTAATAGGAACGTTGGTTGTATCTTGTGGAAATAAATGGAAATAAGCGGAAATAACCTTTCCAAAAATTGAATATCAAGTAAGAAAGTTGGTAAATGGCGAGGGAATACGTTAGGATAATTAAACCTGCAGATAAATTCTTTGCTAATTGGAAGTTCTTTCGCGGGACACTTTGAAACTATCAGTAGAGTGGTTTGAAGATAACTTTTTCTGCACGAAAATAAAGTTTGAGAGTTACGGCTGATAAATAGTTAAAACATTTCTAAAAACAGGAAATACAAATAAGAATACAATGACAAATAAGAAGAGCCATCCCAACTATCATAGAACATTCGTCGTAAGAAGATGAGACCAAAAATCATCGATCATCCCATTACAGATAAACGAGAGTGGTCCATGAAACAGAACCATTAAATTAAAAAAAAAAAAAAAGAAAGGCCAAAGACCAACCTGGCTCAAAAAAAAAAAATGTATCGCGAAAAGGACCATCGCTAAAAAATATCGATCTGCTCGGAAGCTACCAAAGATAACAAACAAACAAAAAAAAGGATTAAAAATAGAGAACCAAAAGTAAATCACGTCGCGACACTAACCGTTTTCGAAGGTCTTCGTCCAAGTTCTGCAATCCTGGCAGCGACTTTTGGCTGCAGCGAACCAACGAACGATCGTAGGATCGGTTGGAACCAAGGGCAGCCAGGAACCCGTTAGGAAACCACGAAGTAACCAACGTGAACCGAAAGGTAGCTGAACCGCGCGTCGACCTCCACTGTTCAAGGTCCGAGATGGCTCTGTCGCGGAGACGTTGCCCTCGTTTGCTTTTAATCCAGGTCCCCACTTCCTGAACACCTGGTCCATTTTGCGTCTCGCTCGTGCAACCACGTGCTGCAACAAGCTCGTACACGCTCCGTACGCTTGGTCACCTGGAGAACGGACGTGTCGGTCGCGTCCACCATTCTTCTCCTCATCTCGTATCTTTGTTCTTCTAGCTGCTGATAATTGTCAGCTGGGCATCTACGCGAGGATTTGGCGAGCTAACTGACACAGATCTTCATCTCATGTAGTTTCGACTTGTAGCTTTTCTTTTTTCTTAGTTTCGTTGCTTTACATCTCTTCGATAAATTACGTTTGGCGACGTTTTCAAGTTGCCTATCATCGGCGCAATAACTTTTTCAGGCTGAGCGATCCTCGTACACTACTTTTCTTCCATCGGAATTACTATCCTTCAACGGCATTTGTCCTCTTTCTGCTGATAAAAGCAGGATCATGACAACGCGGTTATCAGTACCACTCGACGTATATAGTAGTCGTTGGAGTATTTCATAGACAAAATAGCTTCTATCTACGCTTCACTTTTTTTAATTGCCTTTGTAGAAATAAATATTCGCAATTTAGTTATCGCATAGACACGCGAAAGCGTTGAATCGATAAGATGCGGTCACAATATCCAAAACTATTTGGCAGGCTCCTGTGCATGACAATGGGTTAATACGTTTTTCTTTTCGGTAAAGAAGAGAATGAATTTTTAAGTCACCGATGCTTTCCAGTTCTCGTCAATTTTCAATTTTCCATACTTCTCAACGGTAAACGTCGAGTGTTAGGTTTCTCGTAAGTTTCAGAGGATTTTAAGGAGCAGAAGCATGCAGTCCGTTTCCTCGGCTCTTGTTGACTTCAAGGTGCGAATAGAATCGCGAGCGAGCCAGGGTTCGTCATGCACTAATTGTTTTCAGCGTGGACAATCAACGGCTACTTTGCACGGTGGTTTTTCTGGTTATGATTCGGAATGTCAGCCGTTCACGCTGGCGGCGTTCTCTATTTTTCTCAATGAACAATTCTTGTCGATTCATAGATATCTTGCCAGTAAATGCGTTTTGTTGACCGACGATCTTTAAAAACCGGTTCCTTCACGCTGACACTCGCTATCGAGCATCCTTCAGACCATAAAAGTGTCGACGACGTTGAAGAAGACCTTGATCAACAAAGTTCCAACGAAAATGGTCACTCTCCGCAACGACCCTTCAAATTTAAAAGAAAATTAAACTCATAACATCAATTTCCGAAGAAATTTCTAACAAAAATGATAGCAAAAATAATCCTTGCGCTCTAAAACTATTGGGTTGGCAACTAAGTGATCGTGGATTTTGTCATTAGGTGATATTGACAAAATCGGCAATCACTTAGTTGCCAACCCAATAGCTCCTAACGTTAAGAAATCCGTAGATCATCGAAAGATGAGAATGAGAATTGTGTTCTTTCCGATAGTAAAATTAGATTCTAATAACGAGAATCCTTTCACACGGATTTCTAATAAATACAGCAGCACAAGACGAATCCTTTTAACCAGAGAATTAAACTCTGATATTAAAAAGTGAATCGATTCGCAATGAAAATAGTTTCAATATATTCAGCGGTTCTTCCGCTTTGATAGTGGCGTTTTCAATGGTACGTCAGTAGAGGGAAAAGATGGGTAACGTCGATAAAAGTGCCCTGCTATTGTTTCACAGACGAATTTCGTCGTTTTGCCATATGGAATTCGTTCATCGATTAAGGACACAGGGAAAAAGGAGTAGAGGAACGAGCATGACGATGTTCATGCTCGATAAATCACCAATTCCTTGCTGTTTTATAGTCAGAGGGAGTCGATCGTTTCGCTGTTTTTGCGCTTTCTCGGCACAGAAACCCCGTGAGTTTTTCCCCTTTTTTATCTCTTGTCACACCATGAAATTCTTCCACCTTGCTCCGCCAGTGAAACGTTTCTAACGTTTTCCGTTTTACGAGCAGTTTCCGTACCACGTGCCTGGATTTTCACATTTTTGCATCCTCGACCCACAAACCTCCCGTTAATTTCTTTCCTCCAACAGGAATTTCTTAGGTCAGGTCAATGATTCTGCAGGATTCTCTTCGAGAATTTCTTACCTGCTTCGTTCTCGGTCCATCAAACACTTATATTTTGCCAACCATCTTTTCTTCGCCTTTTTATTACAGATACTTTTATTAGAAATATTTTTCTATAGCGTTGCTACGAATTTCAACAAATTCCATAGCATCGATAAACGGTAAATTGATTTTTCTTCGTTGGTCGGACGTAAAACCTCGGATCATCGACTCGACGTCGATTTCCGAAAGATACAAAGTGCAATGGAAATACGATGGAAGACACATTGCAAGATACAAGATACAAAATACAATGGAAGAAGGGAAAATGCTAGAAGATTAAAAGTTTGAATTCGATATTAGGAAATTCATTCTATGAAAGATACTGAAACTTCGAGTTTAAGCTGTTGGTAATTTTCCAAGATTTTTAAAGAAATTCGAAGAGTTTTCGAAACGCTGCGAAAGATTTGATAGAAACTCGAAGAATCTTTGTATTATCCCGAAGACGAAGATCGTTCGATTCCACTGGACTTCCGATGGACGCGCAACGAGCCAGGATTTTTCCCTTCCGATTCCGGTCTGACGGTGCGGTCGCTTGGCCTACTCGAAACCGGAATTAGGTCGTTCTCCGGCGTAGATAACCGCGAAAACGAGCAGCAGGACGCGCATTGGAAAAAGGAGAGAACAGACGACTGTCAAGTGCAGGGATCGTCTACTTTCGTTGTCGGCCGACTCAAACGGAAGGGGAATATCGTGTGCAGAAACTCGTGACTCGTGTGTCGTGTGTCCTGTGTTTTTTTTTTTTTTCTAATAAACCGACGGATTTTTTTACAATTGCGAGAAACATCGAAGGACCTACGTCACGAAAAAGAAACTAGCGAAAACGAAGAAAATGTTGACGTCGTAAAAATGAAAAAGCGACCAACATTTGTAAATGAAACATTTGTGAGGTTTTGCGATTGATTTGGAAAAATTATTGACTGAGATTCTTGAGAAATTATCAATTGACATTAGAAACTCGTTTAGTTTTTTAGCTTTTTCTAGCATTTTTCTCAAATACTCTAGCTCTTTTTATCGTTTAAAAACAATTTATCTGATACTATTTTAATTAAAATACAAAAAGGTCTCGTTTTTCTTTAAAACCAAAGACTCGCGAATGTTTACATCTGTTAGCGCAAATAATAATCTTTTACGAATTGTTAATAGATCAGAATTATTCCACTAGTTTCTCTACCGTTAAACGGAGGATAGTTAAACACAAGTTGCGATTATTATTTGATCTTAATTTACAGAAAAATGAGATTCCTTAATAAAGAATACTTTAACCTATTAATTAAGATGTCTTTTGATCAGAGTAATTAGAAATTGGCGAACGTGAATCAATGTTGGTCAGGTCGGTAAATAAATGTGCTCGTATCTGTGGTATAAAGTATGTCAAGTAATTTTGTAAATGTAAATAGAATATATTTTGAAGTTTTAAAATAGCATAAAATTGTCAAATAAATAAATCGAATATAAGATGCGACAATTAGATATCGACGATCGACAAATTTTTAAAGCTTCTGCTTTGCCATAATAATCCTGGTTATTTATAAATATTTCTTATCGAGTATCGTAATAGATTTATTAAGATATTAAATTACACGTATATATAAGCTACGAAGTGTAATTGATCTTTGAAAGAAAACGGAACGAAAGTTTTAGACGAATGTTAATTAAAAGGCGACAGTCACGATGACTATTCGGAAACGAAGAAGTCGTGCATGGGATTGGTATTGTACGGGTTTATCTTGTATCTAACATCTGCTTTAACCAGTTCCTGGGCACGACTTGACCTCTGTTCGAAACAAGGCCAGACTCTCGCCGCTCGCTGATAAAACTCGCCTTAGAAAGTCTTTTCACCCCTTTTCCGCTCTTTGCTCAGATTCCGTGAAGCCGTGTAATAAAACATTTTTCCTTCCTATTTTACGCCTTGCCCGTAGAAATCCAACCAGCTGGTCGGTTTCTTCCTTAACGATCCATTTGTTTTACCGATCGACTTCCTGTCCCTGGTTACGACACTTATCCTTGAACCTCTTCGTCTCATTTGCGAACATCACGATTTACTTTTATTATTTCATGGTCGAATCGTTCAAATTGATTTCCTTGAATATTTACTTACTTTATTTACTTTACTTATTAATTAAGGCAACTTATATTTATGGATAGAAGAATCACAGGAGATTGAAATTTTGGAAAATTTCATTCTTTCGCGGTAGGGATAATATCAGAGATTTTAAAATTCCACATTCATTTCTGCTAACCTACTAAAATCACCAGCTCTCTTATAGCCACGTTTCGCTGCCAGTATAATATACTACGAGTATAATAAAATGAATAATACTCGAAACTCGAGAGTCTGAGAGATAAGACGATTTAAAAATTGTAAATCCACTTACGAACGAGTTTTATAGCCCCACAGAACCGTCGTAATCGTAAGCTATAGCCACGTATAGAATCGTTAGAAAATTTCACACGTGTACAGTCCAATAAGCCGATAATCCTACGAAACTACGAACACAAAGTAGACATATAGGCAAAGTTGTACCATCTGAAAGATTGCCTAATTGATCGTGAAAATGTCGAGATACATCGTTAATAGTTGCAATTTTCACGACTTAACGAGCGAGGAACGGTGAAACCAGGGAAAAGTGTAGCTGGGAAACGCGTTAAACGATTATTTCTTTCATTGCAGGTTTTATATGCGGCCAGCGTGAAAAGTGTCCCAGAATCCATCCGAGAAATCCGATATAACGTGGCCGGTTACGTGGGTCTATTCTACGAGTTTCGTGACTTCTCGCGTTAACACGCGTTCTCGACGTTAAAAACCTTTCGTTATTGCCAAGTGTACTTTCCATGGAAACTGGTTGTCGATGCGTGAATATCGTCCCGACATCTAGGCTATCCCCTTTCGCGGTTGTTCTTTCTTCCTTATTTTTCCCGCCACTTTCGTTCCGACCTCGCCAAGATGTTAACGTACCGATAATGAAAACAAGTATTAGGCAGAGAGAAGACAAGCTGCTGACAATCGTAATTATCCGATCGCCTAGAAACCGCTGCCGATGAACGTTCTAACGATGAACTTACTTGCAACAGGCTCGCGAAAATACTCGACCGCTTATGGTTATCCTTTGCGAATAGGAATTCGAAGGTATAGAAACGCAACGTGACATACGAAAGTATAAATGAAGTATCCAAAGTAGAGTACTTATTATAATATTTAATAGATGAAACGAATTGAGATAAAGTTTGAAAATATACCGGGTGGCCGGCGAGTCGGTCGTTACGATTTTCCAATTCCTTTCTAGATTTCCACGTGAAAAGTTAGCGTGTTTTCAAGCGGCTACAAACGTCGATACAAGGAATTTAGATTATCCTTTTACCGATTAACTCTCGTTCGAAATATCCCTCTTGCCAAATTATCTGACGTTTGAAATATCGTAGCTACCGATTTGCGCACCACCCTGTATGTAGAGATTACAGGATATTTGTAATATTCGTATCACACGCGATGGTAATGATTTGATAGAAACTCAAATGGTCAAAAGTTGATAGAAACGATAAGAAGGATTTGTACGCTTAAAATAATTTACCTCGTCGTTAATAACAAATGGTGTATTTTATTGTTAACGACGTGATAATTTAACGAAGATGTAGCTTTGTATATCTTACGTATAGGGTGACTCAGGAATAATACAGTACGTTTGATAAATCGTTCTGCAAACGATGCAACGATAGAATGAAACGTTTTTCTGTTCGTTCTGAAACGAATTGATAAACTTGAGCGAATAGAAATATACCGGACGACCTGTGTTTTAGGACAACAGGCTACCAAAATTGGCACTATAAATGAAACCTTCTGTACAATTAATTTTAGTGTGTTGCAAGAATACGTTGTCGAAATCTTTCTGCAACGTCCCCTTCGCCCATGTCTCAGCTGGAACTAAACGAGTACTTTGTCAACGGCAATTGGAGTAAGGCTGATGATTAAGAGACGAATTTCACCTTCACGCTTTTTAGAGAACACGTCGACTCTAGTTTCTCGCGTGTTAAAGACGCCGAATCGCCGAAGATCCTGTTTAGTGTAACAGACACACCGCTGTAGAACATCTTAAACACATTCACTATCTTTCGTTCTACGAAATACGTCAACGCAGAATGGACCGACAAATTATTACGACGAAACTCTTGTTCCTCATCTTGTTGCTATTCGCAAGCTCAGTTCGCGCGACAGATCACGTAAAATCAAACAACCTGACTCCAAAGGAGGCGGTGAAGCCAGTGGAAGAATTGGTCGAGGAGTCTTCCACCGAAGACCAATTTTCGTTGGAATCCGCGACGACCACAGAGTCCGCCACAACTGTGCAGACGTACAAGAAGCTGACACCGTCCATCAATGCCAGGAACAACATTTCCAGAGAATTCAGACCCAGTGTACATCTAGGTGTGGTATCGTAATTTTGAGTGAATGCGGAACAGAGAGTTTGAGCGAAAGATTCGTGCGAAACGATAGTGAATCGAACGGATGTTTATCGATACGTGTAAATTTGATTGAGATAATCGAGCGTCGTGCGTGTGAGATCTTTAACCCATCTTTAATCCTCCGATCTTTATATTTCCACTATGTTCTTATTGCAACAAACGGAAACTTATCTGTCGCTATATTCGTAATTCTAATATTCAATGAACCATTCGATGCTACGCTTAACAATTTTTCTACATAGGTGAAATTAAGGAATCCAGAATCAGTAACGTTCCCTTCAACGCTCTTCATCATTTCAACTTCGACAGTGGAGTGGATCCTGACTCGTATCACCAACATTTGAAAGATTTCCAAATAGTCTTCCAGCCTACGGCGAAGACTCTGCAAACTCTTCAAGCTGGTAATCGAGGGAATTCTTATCAGAATTTATTCGAAACTGTCGTTGCGCCAACTGAAGAGAGTAAGAATGATGGGACGACGCAGAATGGTTACGTCAAATTTCAAGACGATGGGTTGGATGCTGTCAGAGTCGAATACGACGACTCTTCGAAGGATCAAGCTTTCCATCAACAGTTCTCTCATTCGGTTACGGAAAATATGGGGGCGCAGTACGATTCGACGGACCAGCGAATCTTCCAGAATTTAGAGAAGCCTGTTTTCGAACAGCAAACGTCCACCGTTTGGGGAAAACCGTCAAAATTTCAGGGTGAAAGTGAGAAACACGAGGCAAGCTTTTCAAAACCGGAACCGAACGCCGGTCCTTTAAAGATGTCACATTATACTGGACTTTACGATCATCAGAATCAGCAACAATCAAATCTACAAAATTTCGAGTTATTCAGAAAGCCGAGTAACGGGGTTGTCTATGTTCAGGAGTCGTCGTTTCTCACAACTAGGAAGTATCCTTATCCTATTTATCAGCCACACCGTGGATATCATCAGGTTGATTTTATTAACGACGAACGTCCGTCTTATCCTGTTAAGAAAAGGTGAGCGTTCCATCGACTTTCCACTTTTCCTTCGCTTTTGAAAATATCTTCCAAGTTCTTCTCGTTCTCTTTTAAATGCTGTTCACTTTTAAATCGCGATTCTCTACTGCAATAGTCAACAATAATTTAGACATCACACAACTTTGTTCATATTATTTATAAGGAGTGAATCAGTGTTCGTCGCGATGAAAATTTTCTAAATACTAATGGCCACGTTCAGACGAGCGAACGTTGAGAATTTTCAAAGTAAAATTAAAAGCAACAATACCTCGAGAACTGTATCGTTTCCAGCGGATATCTTTTTCATGAGAAAAAGTACGCTTGTACCTTTCTTAGTCTGTCAGTTTTGCGACTCTTAAATTATTGTCCTCCTTTCAATCTCTGTAACAATACCAAGATTCTTGAATATATCGAAATAGCTGCTTTATTATCGGGCTGGCTTAAATACTTCAGCCCAATACTTCAAAGATATTATTCGCTCACGAGATTCTCTTCACAGAGTGTCCTCCTGGAAAAAGATCTTCCATCTGATCGGCGCTATTCTGCCTCTCGGTCTGCTCATAGCTGCTCTAACTCCAAATGTCGTAAAGGTCGACAACACTACGTGAGTGCACTTTCGTTTCTTTCCGCTCCAGAAGCGTGTCTACTGGAATTCTAATCACGAACGAAACCCTTTAGCCAGCCTAACATCGTTTTGTCCAAGTGGAGGGTCGCTGACCTTCCAGTGGAACATAAACATGCGAGATTCACGGATCCCTTCAACGACTGCGAGGAAAGATCCATTTGTGATATGATCTTGGCTGGCGGCGACGCTGGATCCACCGTGTTGCAGAACATTTTATGGAACCTGGCGACAAGGTAATTATTCGATTATTAAAAATTAAGAATAAGTGGAAGAACAGGATTTCGAGTAATTCTATTTATACTTCGTGAAACTTACGTATATTAATTGCAGATTGGATAATTGCTTAATCGTTTGGAGTAAATTTAAGAGGAAAGTTTTCAAGATAGAAAAATGTGAAATGTAATTTTAGTCGTGAGATTCGTCTACGAGTTCTTGCGAATCGTTCACTGTATAATTCTTCAATTATTTGGAAAGTTGCGAACAGAATATCGGGAAAATTTCACGTTGGGAAAATTAAAAATAGAATTTAGCGAAATATCGAACGATTTCGTTTATAATCGTAGTTGTATAATGACTTGCGTAGAATTCTTGAAAACCTGTCAACTAAGAAGCAGCGACAAGTGATAGTAAGCATAACGTTTAGTAGGTTAAAAATCGCTTTATTAGCTCTACAAAACGTCGTTCGTTTATTCTGAGCCGATTCATCAGTGGATTTTTAATAGCTTGTCAGCCATTTAATGGTGTCTATGCAATTAGAAAAGTGGAACAGCGAAGGCGATGTTTAAAACGCGCGTGAGTTATCCGTTCGGAGACAATTTTTATTTCTCTGCGTATTGAATAAAAAAAAAAACAAAAAGAGAATAAATAAAAGAAGTAGAGATAATTTATTTGTAAAGAACTGTTCCAACTTTTTCCAACGATTTCTAAAATATGAAAAAGAGAAAATTTCTCTTTTATTTCATTTTTAGAAATTTGAAGATTATTTATAAATTCTTAATTGTATCGTTGTAATGGATTTTTTTTTTATTGTTAGAACATCGACAACAATGGCGAAAGAAAGCGGACTTCACGATGTTTTCGAGGCGGTGAAGAAAAGGGATTGTACCAACGTTCTTTGTTAATCTCCTCTTTAATTTGCGATGAAAAATATAGAACTGGACGAGGGTAACAGTGATTCCCTCCATTATAATCACGGATGTGAGCAATTTTCACGGTGAAAAATTGAAACCTGCTAATGTTTAACTTTCTCCAAGCGATCGTATTAAAAATAAGACACAGAAACGGACTCGTAGAAACCTAGCAGAAAGTAGCTGCTAAGTAATTACTGCTACCATTCCGACTCTTTATACGTCGATTAATATTTCTATCATTCGAAGATAACCGTAACCTCGAGATTATTGGTGTAATGTGAATTTTTATAACTAGAAAAAAAAAACAGCGAATTATTATTCTATCAATATGCTTCCAAGAATATCGTATTTATATTTTCAATAATTCGATACTTTTTTCTTATTGAATTTCTACTGGATTATTTCAAGAATAAAACACTCTTGGCATACAATATTTTTGTCAATTTTATAAATATTCCAATTCTTTTCAACTCAATTTGCCAACGTGTACAAACCAATTTCTTAATTTTCTATTCACGCGTTTCAATTACAAAATCTATATATTAGGTTGTCCGGAAAGTGTCTTTCTTTCGCAAACGTGTTTTTTATAACAATGCACTTTCATACAAACGTGAAACCTAATCTGTCGAACGTTGTGATCTTTATTTCGATAGAACAAAATAGAACATACGTAATTCGATAAAATAATATAAAACGGAAAATGTGCATCCATTATTTCCTTACAGAACGAAAGAAACTTTCCGGACGACCTAATATTATCATTCAACGATAATATATTTAATTGTATTAAAAGAAAAAAATGTTTAACAATTCTCCATCAATATGTATTAATAACCACTCGGAAATCGAACTGATCTGTCTCACTTTTTACAGCAGCAGCGATAAAATTGAAATATTTCTACAACGAATTGGTATACATTCAGACTAGTTTGTATCACCATTTCTATAACACGTTTCTTTGCTCGAGCGTCGATGAAAGTGACCAAAGCTTCACCGAACAAGGGCACCACGACCGGATGAAAGGATTATTCGGGAATTGTTGGTGCGAGTGCGCTTCTCTTCGGCGCAAGTGAAAGTAGTCACAGTGTATAAGTGGGTCGACAATATTCTATGCCAGTTCGAGTCCGGAATTTATGTCCCTGCGACGAGATACGGGTTATCGGCAAGTGCAACGAGCTTTCACACGCGTCTCGAGCACCGATACCTCAACCGATTCACGAAAATCATCCTGTTCGTCTCATTTTTTAATCATTCTCAATTCTTTTTATCGATCTTTAATTTGAAATTATTCGGCGTTTTATGGAGAAGCGAATTTTGAGAAATATCGTGTTTTAACTAGAAGTTAACTGGAAGATCGAACGATGGAAAAGTCATCGATCGGTTGAGGCGCGTCCAGGACTGAAAAATACCGGATGAGATTCGAATTTTGAATCGACCGATTTGCTTCTCCATTTTCACTTGAGGAATGCAAGAAAGACCAGCGTGGATCACCGTACTGTTATTTGAACGATTGATTAATGACAGCCTGCTTCACTGGATACGACAAAACATATCTTCGTTTCCTTTAATCAACGCCCTTGCGTTAATTATTTATTCTTACTTAATTTAATTATCCATTCGATAGTCAACACGAATTTCTGTTAATCGAATAAACGAATTATCATATCTCATTCGAACTCTGTTCCAACATCCAACTTCGACGCTAAATTAATCGATGTGATACAGACGATTTCTTTGTTGTTGTTTACACGAAAATTGGTATAACTTTACTTTGCAAATTGTACCGTAGTAAATTTCATAAAACAACGAATTTTTGTTATAAATTCGAACGCACTGAAATAAATTCAACCGCGCGTATAATATTTTCACGACGCTTAACCATCCATACAAAAGCCGACGTACAGAATACCAGTACGTGAGTGAAACCGATCTTCCATTTCCCACGATCGTCATCGTGTCCAATTAATGGCACACACGCGCCACATACGCAACAAAGCAAGGAGCAAAGATAAAACAAAGAGCAGAATTCCAGCGCGTGTCGATTCAGAAGTAAAACGTTTTATTCGAGGGACGGACAACCGTGGAAAGAAAGTCCAGCCAATTACGCGCACTTATCTCTAATTACCCTAGCCTCTTTCCTAATAAACACACTTTCGCGGAACGTCGTCCACCGCCTTGCGGTGGCTCGTGTGATCGTAAGATCGCGTTTGAATGGCAACGAAAGTGAGCCACTTTTTATCGACGGTTCTACTTCTGACGAGGTTATCCTCGACGAGTCGACGAGCTGGTAAAAAACCGACGAGCAGACATGGAGTTTCCGGTGATCGCGCCGGATGCGGATATTCCCTCGATACTTATGGCGATTTCTTATCGTTGCGAGAACTGTGTTAACGAGATCACTGACTTTCGTACGATAGAATGGCTAAGAAGACACGGGAAAATGATTTCTGGAAACTTGCGATCACAGCGTTCGTAAAGGGATCTGACCGTTTCCTCTTTCTCTTCGTTTTATTGCCGTCGAATTTGATTGTTCGGCGAAATTTTAGAAATTCTAATTCCAAGACTCTTAGAGATAATTGATTCTTAAATATCGAATGTCAAGCAAATGGATCGTTTGAAAGATCGATGTTTATTCGCTAATATCAGTGAATTGTATTATCGAAGTATATCGAACGTTGAGAAAATACTTAAGGTAATAGATTGATAACGGTAATTTTATATATCAGGATGTCCGGAAAGTGTCTTTCCTTTCAGCGTTTTACAACAACGCATCTTTATACAAAGATGAAACCTAATCTGTCGAACGTTGTGATCTTTAGTTTGATAGAAGAAAATGGATCACATGTAATTCGATAAAATAATAAAAAGAGGAAAATGTTGTGCATCCATTATTTCCTTATAGAACGAAAGAAACTTTTCCGACGACCCAACAGTAAGCTAAATACTTGAAGAAAATGAAGATTATTTCGTGCATCTTAAATCTTGAGAAGACGCATAATTTGGAAGATTCAGGTCATGGTTTATATCGGAAAGTAAGTTGTACGCTAAGAAAATCATTAATAAGGGATTTTGGTGAAACTTTGCACAAGCGTTCATCGGTCCTGTCTGAGAATTTAGCCACAATTTGTTCGTTTCTTGCTATAAAAGAGAAATCAACCTTTTTATTCGAACCGATTCTTTTACGTAGACGCTTATAAATGTCGTAAATGATCTAAAATATGAAAAAATGATGGAAGTAAAAGTTATACCGTGTCTCGAGACCTATAAATCTGTGCGAAAAATTTTTCAAAGAAATCATTTTTTTACGTATATTATTCTACGTAACGTATAATTTCTGTTCACGTATGGCCGAAAACGTATTTATATAAAAACGACCATTGTCGTTTTTTTTTTTTTTTTTTTTTTTAATTAATCACGAGAAGTTAATAGTGTCCATTTCTTAAGAATTGGAACGAATCTTAGTATCGACAGATTACTACATTCGAATGCTATGAAATAGAAGAAACTGGAAACAGATTCACTAATAATTATTATACGTAATTACGATAATGATTATCATCGTATAAGAAACTGTGGCGTGTTATTTACTTAAGTTTCATTTCCACTGTAGATTCTTTACACGAAATTACAGGTGCTATATTAAGTGGTGTAATTTTCGAGATTGCGGGGTTTTGCTCCATCTTATTGCGAAGGTCGGATCAATTTGAAAAAGATGAAAGAATCATTATGCTCGTTAAGGCGTTCCGTGCCGCGCGTTTATTAGCTGTCCCGTTTTTACAATATCAAAATGGTAAGTGGAAACGGCTGTCCTACGTGTTAAATTGATGCGTGAAAATTAAACGTTCAGTTGTCGATGAATATGGAAAACGGGAGAGATTAACGCCTCCTACAGAGACATTAACAAACATTTACTTCGCTCACAAAGAAATTTGTAAAAAGTCTCAAGAAACTCGATCGGCGAGTACCCCAAAAAATAAGGACAGAAGCGAAAAACTTAAATTTATTTGGATTATTATTTACGTTTATAAGTTATTAATCGCTAGACCAGGGATTTTTTATATTTCCCAGAATATAATAGAAAAAAGATAGAACTTAGATAGAAAATTCGTGTTACGTGCAATCTGTGCATTTTTGCGCTTTCAAACTTCCTGTCGCGCATTGCGAAAGAAGAAATTTGTCTATCAATTTTTAACTATCAATGTGTATGCGCGTCAATGACCCAGAAAATTCTCAAAATGCTCGATACTCGATCCCGCGTCCGACACTTTCACTTTCATCCAGCTTTCTCCGCTAACGGGGTATCTTCCTTAACAGCCATGGCCGACCCTTTATCGATAAGTGGGAACGTTTCTGAACGATCATCTTCTGAACTGTGACGCGTATCTTCCAACGTTTGCAAACAGCGGTCTTTGGGGCGTGGGTCGTTAACTATGACGACGCGTAGGCTCATCTTCGAGGTGTGTCAAGGAAAACGAGTGCGCAACAGACACCGAGCGATATTGGAAAACCAACGAGGCTATCGTGGATCGTATCCAACACAATGGGAACGATCACGATCGTACGCGTCTATAATTCTTAATGGCACGAGGACGCGAAATTCTATCGAAGGACGTGAATCTGCTTATCGCCTCGATACCTGTAACCACAAGATACTAATAAGTAAGGTACACGATAAATAAGGTACGAAAGGTACACTGTGTATAATTTCTGAAAGCACACGAAAAAGTATGCCGGTGCCTCGATAAATTTTCTAAAGTAAACGAATCGTCGTCGGCAGCTTGTAAATCGTTTAAGCGGCCTCTGTGAGAAAAGTCGATCGTTTTCCTAGCTCGACAAGATATGGCTACGACCTTTCTTGACCTTCCGGAATGTGCGCAGCATTTATGGAAATGATCCGTGGCAATGCCGGAGTCACGACATGCAGGAAATTCGTCGACTTTCGCTGTTCAAGGGCGGCGAGGAAAGTAAAACGCAGCGCTTGGAGTTCTATTCTCGGTTTGCCGAGACTATGCCGTGTAATCATTTACATGACCAAGAGCCAGAGACGGCGGTAAAATACGAAAGGGAGAGCAGTTAATGGCACCAGCCACCTGTTAGCTGGCCAAGTTTCTCAGGATCGATTCTACATAACTGAATGACTATGAGACTGGTAGATGATTGCTAGAGTACGGGTATTTATGCAAATTCCTATTTTTATGCAAATAATTAAAAGAACAGGACCGAGACAGCGATTCGTTTCATCGTTCATCGACCAGTACTCTATGAATTTTTATATCTTCAAATTATTTATTATTTAGCTATGTAATTAAAAAAAAAAAAATAATACGTTTTATACGCACGTGACATCTGTGGAGTGTTTCTACGACGTAGAATATAGACGTCAGAGGATATAGAAATGGGACACAAATCTTCGATATCTTAAAATGAAATTTAGCCCGAGGGTGAAGTTTAAGTCGAAGTATACTTTCTTACTATAGAAGAAGATTATTTGAATAGAAAAAGAAATATGTGAAGCGTATAAGATTGTCGAAACGATCTCCGTATTATTTATCTTCTCGGATAGGCCGATCATATTGATCGTGTTCTATTGGCGTAGTAATCAAAGTCCCTTGCCACTCTCTCGTTCTGTATTTTTATTATAACCTTTGGAATTCTCTATAAAACTCTTAATATACAAAACTCATACACCTACTACTATGCTCTACTACTACAAAAAATGGAAACACGAGAACGTGTAAGAACGTTCATTTATATTTCGACTTATTTATAATAACTATATTTTAGAATACTATATTACATCACTATAGTATCGTTCATTAATAAAACATAACGTTTACATAAATTTCTAATTGCAAATTCTAACCGGATTCACTTGTATAGTTCACGATTTGTCTATAGTAAAAAATTCATTGAGTAGTAGAATTTTTACGATAATTGAATTTCAAAATGACTTTTAAGATATCCTGAGATAAATATGTAGGTTTTAATTATGAATCTCGTATATAAGCATATCCGTGCTGATAGAATTTGGCCATCGTACTACTACTAGCAGCGTATCATAGTCGTTTATCCGCATGCCAATCTACCGACATGCAAATGAGACTAATGATCCTCAACCAATGGATCGATGTAATCAGATATCGCTGTCGCGTTTCATATGACGCGAATGTTACCGATTAGCATTAGAGTTCATGTTCGATCAGACTGCTTACAAATCGTTCATTGAATTTTTCTCTTATCTTCGTTTCGCATCTGCCTTTGGCAATTACAAAATAACAAACAAGTAGAAAAATATATTTTGTAATGTGAAAGTGACGCATAGATTTCTAGATCGAACAACGATTTTTACAAGTTTATTGTGCTTGCTTTATTGCAGCATGGAAAAAAGAATTGCTGCTACACTTTTCAAGACGAAACTTTTCCCTTCAGAAAAACTTGCAAAAATAAAATATCGTAAAAATTGTCGAAATACAAAGGATTTGTAGCGAAACGTTTCTATGCCAAAACATCGTGGGAAATATATCTACGCTAAAAATTGGTCATTGAAAAAAAAAAAAAGGGAAGCAACACGCATTAGGTCGTCCGAAAAGTTTCTTTCGTTCTGTAAGGAAATAATGGATGCACAACATTTTCATCGAATTACGTATGCTCCATTTTGTCCTATCGAAATAAAGATCACAACGTTCGACAGATTAGCTTTCATGTTTGTATTAAGATGCATCGTTGTAAAAGACGTGTCTGTAAAAGAAAGGCACTTTTCGGACAACCTAATAGCATGCTGAAATCTATTAATCGGAAACGATCAGGGTTATTAAAAATGCTGAATTGCAAAGTGTGTGTTATTTAAAAATTCAGTAACGGACAACAGGTTACGCTGCCATGCACCGACGCGACGTTCCTCTTCGTCGTCATCTTCATCGAATCGATGGACTTTCACTGGCAGGTCTCTGAACCCGGCGCGCCGCCGCTTCAACGACGTCTCTTCCGGTTTGGCCCCGTCGCGCCGTTCGTGAACTTGAAAACCGGACCGGCCACTGTCTCAAAGTTTCGCGAACTCACCTTCCCTCTCCTCTTCTCTTCTCTGCTCACCAAACCCTGGTCTGCGAAACCTTGCACAGCTGTTCGTGCATTTTACGGAACGCTCGTGAGGAGAAAGTGGCGGAGGAACGTGGAAGAACCGATTGGAGTCGAGAATTTTCCTATCGCCATTGTAATTCATGCTACTGACCTTAATAACGATGGTAATCTTTGTCGTACGTCGCAGATATATGTGAAATTAAAAGCAAGTAAAAATGTAATGAAAAGTAATATGGAGAAGGTGAGATCTACCAAACGGCTATTAGTCTAATTACGTGAACAACATGTTCATGTAATTAACATCGTTATAGTAACAACGTAGCGAGCATCACTGAGGAGGATTTCAATGATTTATGCTGTTAGATCATTTTCACATAAATTCTATTTTTATTTTTACGCTCTTTGTAATTAGATCGTGGATGTTAGCGAAAATTTAGTTGATTTAAAATGAATTTGAAGAATTATGGAATAATCACGATGGTTGTCGATTATCACTAGAGTTCGATGAAGTACTGATTAGTAATGTGAAATAGAATGAAAAAAATCATTGACCTGGATTAGATGGATGAATCGTCGAGTAAGAATGTTCGCAAAATTTCTATTTTCGTCCGCGAATGAAAGGTGATTGACAGTCGTCGAGCTAAGGCGGTAAAGTTCTAGTTTGAATTCCTGGATTAGACGACAATCGATTTCTCCTGGTTTCAATGATTTGAAAAACGTACGACTTCCGACGGTAGGATTTAAAAAAGAACTTTCAACCGGACGATTTCTCTCCAGGAGATTCTTTTCTTTTTTCAAATACAGATTTTCATTCTGAATCCGAATCTGCGAACTCGAAAGGTAAAATTTCGATTTTCCGATTCCTTCCGTCGCTTCAATTTAAAAATTGCTAATTTTTTTTCTTATAAATAACTAGTAAAAAAGTACCGAAAGCTAGAATTTCAAAATCCTCAAAATCGACCTCCATGTCCATCGTCGATCTATGGATCTCTATCGATCTGTGCCCAATCAGATTCACTTCCGCCATACAATTTTACGCTATACAAAATTCCAACAAATTAGTACTGTTAAAGCATCGAAAGGCAGAGGTTGGAAATTCGTAGAATCCAGTGCCATATCCGTTGGCAATCGGTTTCCATTGACCTGTACCCGACGATTCGGAAAATGTTTCGATCAACCGGGGGAGAGACGCTGAACGTCGCGACGGAAGAAGGCGAAGGCGAACGCGGGAAGTAGGTCGGAGAGAAGTGCCGGTCCTTCGTCGGAGACACGAGGAGCCGCTGACTGAGCGCCTTCGTCAGTCTCGCGAAGATATTCCGGGAGTCAACAGGTGCGTAGGAGCAGGCCTTCTCTCTCTGCTTCTTTAAAAAAAAAAAAAAAAAAAAGGCAACTATCTTTGATCCTCACGTTCCACGCGAATCGATCGTTCGTCAATTTCGTTCTTTACGCGTCTATCATGCGGATCTGACGACGTATCCACGTTATATTCTTCCTCCATTTTCCCTCGTTTCTTTTTTTATTCTTTGCCTATTCCTTCGTGCGCTCTCTCTGGACGCGATCTTCTCACTGGATCTTTGACCATTGGATCAGCTGGATCAGCACGATCGAAGACACGCAAAAATGGACAGATTTAAGGTATTTATTCTTTTTGAGTTTGCGCGTTTCTAAATCTTGGCGTGTAGGTATCTTCGCAAACTTTGTACAGAGTTTTGCTTTGTTTTTTTTAATTTGACGCGCTTTAAAGAATTTATATGTAACGTTGATTTTATTTTGTGACAGAGGTCTTACAGTTCTTCATGATCTTGCGTATGGATAAAATTTTCCGTCTACCGACTTTGTTAAGTATCGTGAAATTTCTGACATTTGACGCGTTTTATTTGTTAACAGCTTTTCAATATTCCTTCGTTAAATCTACGTAAGGATTTTGCACGAAATATTCTTCTAACTTTATTTCCTCAGTTCTCTGTTTACTTTATAGTCCCTTGAGATAGTATTACGCCTTGCTACTCAAGCTTCTCCAACGTTTCTTACTTTCGATATCTTCTTTTCTTCGAGTTGCAAGATATTTCTCCAGCACGTCGTTCTTTTCACTATCCACATTCTTGCAATTGCAAGACGAGCTTCCAACGTATCGGCCGCTTTTATCTCAAGTGTAAAAGCGATTCTTTACTCTCCGCATCTTGACAAGTCTATGGAATACGTAAATAGGTAAACGTTCCTCTTACGTTTTTCCTCCATTTTCGACAAATAAATCTTCGCCCCTTTAACAATGGTTTTCTTACGAAACAACATTTCCAACAGGAATTTTTGAAGCCTGCGCAGCTCCGTCGTATCGAAAAAATAATTCCACTCGTTTCTTAAATTATTGTCGATTTTCTACATCCTTCTCCCGGTTCTTGTACCTCGCAGCTTCACATTTCTACCGATGAACGTTCGCAAGCGATTTGAAGAATCACCGAGCAAACACCGAAGGAGGACCAAGGAATTAAATAGAAATAAAAAAGAAAAGAATAATCGTTAATTGGCAGAGAATGAACGTCGATCCGCGAGCTTTCTGGAGCGGAAACGCAATGTGACACGGATCGGGGGCATCGCAGTCCGCGTGGATCGTGCGCTTCCTTCGCCGACACATTAATTGCGTATCGTTCATTAGTTGGACGTTACAATTTTCATGTTCCCATAAGCTCGATAATGCACGAACCTTCAATTTCACGCTTCAACGATGTACGTATGTTCACCAACAGGCTGTTAGCGATCTATGATTATTTATCCTTTGTGAGTTTCTCAGCCTTACGATCAATTACCATATTCGATTTTAGATAGTTAGATCTGCATAGTTTGCAGAAATCGGAATATTAATTACTTTCAAAAGTATATAGGTATTTTTATATCGTTCCTTCTACTTGTATGTCTTATTTCGAAAAAAAAAAAAAAAGTGGTTCAGAACTCGTCCTAATTAATTTATCTATATTACGTCCTACTTCCAAGATTTTATTTTCTGTTTAAAAACGTTTATCTTAGAAGCCTCGAAAACGAAGAGAACGGGTATATTGTAACCCTATTCAGCGAAGAAAGATAAGACCCGAGAATCATAAATGTTCATGAACGTAATCGCAATGCCGTAAAAAGATGAATGGAGACTTTAAATTTGCAGGCTTTCGAGTATTACGAATCAACGAATATTATACAAAAGAATATATTCATTCGATTATAGCGAAAGAAGGTTATTACGATAAGAAATATTTAAACCGACATTAATCATTAATTAATCGTTTGCTTCGTCGGCACAAAATTAATATACTCAATTCATAACGGTTTTTACGAACATCTTTACACGCCATTTCCATCGTTACGATTGAAATTAAATTCGCCGCAACAGAGAAATAATGCAGATCGCTCGTTTTTACATCGAATTGAAACCACAATTTGCATCGAACTAAGTTCGATTCTACCGAGGCACGACTATCCATATCCAAATGGAAGAATAAGAAAGAACTTAAGATCGCTTCGTACCATTTGCGAACACCATTGCAAATACCATCGCAATCCACGACCAACACAAGACCCATTCCACTTTCCTTTGCATATTTCAACACAAAGATGGCCGCTGCAAAAGGTAAAGAGTCCTCGCGAGGTCGTGAACGCGTTAAGGTCACGAGGGGTTCGATCGGTTAGCAGTTTCTCGGCATCAGCCGTTCGACCGTGAATCGTCGAACGAAAGTCACCAGGATGGAAAAAGTGGATCGTCTCGTCTTCAACGCGTGGACACGACGCGTGCAGGCCGAGCGTGTGCGAGACGTGCCCAGGGAAAGCACGTCGTTCTGTTTCACTTGTTGATGCGAGACCAGCCTTCTCGGTCCAATCGTTAATTTTATTTCGATCCATCTTTTTCGTCGTCTCTTCGGTATCTTCGTCTCGATCGGCATGTTCGAGAACGTTACTTACATTTCGTTCTTGCTATTTTCGTTCCGTTATTTTTCGGAAAAATGAAACTGTAAAAAAAGATCGAAAACTACAAGGGAAATAACACAATTCGTATTTTCCATCCATGTACGAAACAATTTTAAGATTCGGTATGTTGTCTATTAATATTATGTTACCAGATTTGAATTTTTAATTAATTTTGATACTGAACATGCGTTTTTACACCCTTTTCGTGACTTTGAAAATATCGTTAGAATATTGAAATATCGGAGATATTAAAATACTGCTTGTCTTGATATTTATATATTTCGCTTTTATCAAATTTCGTCGGTTACGTACGTCTTTGAATTTAATCGATTCCTGCCACTTTTAGCTACTTCACGTCGAAATATTCCTTTTGAAACGTTGAAATAAAAAATCAGTAAGAACTTATTTGTCGTGTTTCTTCTCTTACGATATTCAACTTCAATCGCAAAATTGTCTGATGAAAAGATTATGCGTTTTTTTACGTGTCTCAGTTTTCATGAAAAATATACGCGATGTTTAAGTTTCAGATAGTAACTGTGAATTGAGCGATCATCGAGCTGTTCATCGTGATTTTCTCTTCGTTATTTCATATACTTATGTATTTTTATACTCACTCATGCTAGCTCATGCTTCAATCTTTTTCCTCCTATTCTTGCTCGTGCTATTTCACATTTCTATTAAATCTAACGCTCTATCCGACAACAAATATCATTTCGTTTTAAAGCGCAATAATCTCAATGTCGGTCGTTTTCACGCATCAACGTTTTCAATGGATAATGTTTGTTCCAACCTGATAAAATATAAACGCGCAATGTCCAGAAAATTGCTGCAATTTGTCGATACTATTCAGTTCGTAAAGGAAATTTCAATCATTGAATAAGTAGTACGTTATCTCATTGTCGTTATCGCCAATTCGACAATTTAATCTTACAAACGTAAGTACTTCGCGGTGTCTAATCGATTTATATTTCCTCTCGTTACGATTTAAACGGAGCTTTTCCAACCATTTGCGAAATTTTACTCCTCCAGACTCTTCTCCGTGTCGCAGCCATATCAAATCGGTCATCGATCGTTGCAACAAACCGTTGTATCGCCTGAACGGCACGGTGTTTCCTCGATGAATAATCATGGGATTTATAATAGAAAGTATCTAGACACTCGGTTACTGCATCGCTATTTTCTAATCTTCGCCGAAGAATCCGGGAGATTTCAACGAGCCATTAAATTTCTCTCACCGCGATTGCCTCCTGCGACGCGATCCTCGTTTCTGTGAGGCGCATTCGTCTTTCAACGTAACTTCCTGAGCATAATTCATTGCAAGGTCGTATGGTAGACGTTAGCGGAGGAACATTTCAATGCGAGACTGGTGGATCTTCATTTGCATTAAACTGGTGAAACTTTCATTCTAAAATAGCCACATTTCAAGAGAAGCGTATTGCATTTTCTTCTTTCTGTTTTTTTTTTTTTTTTTTTTTTGGAAATTAATATCGACTCAGGGAGATACGATTGTGTTAATCAGGACATTTTGTAAAAATTCGATCGCAGCTGGATCGACTCACGAAATTGTAGTTTCGTGACATTTCATAAACGCAATGTCTCCAAATTCCGACACAGTGGATGGTAATGCAACTGTACTTTGAAAACCGCGACTATACTCATTTCCAAAATATAATGTGTAAAAGTACACGTGGAAAAAATTCTAGCAGAATTTATCAGTTAAATCGAACGCGTAACTTTATAAAAACGATTCAAAAAGAACACGATCGTAAATTTGCAAATTACTGCGGGATCGATAAAAATCGATGTCTGTAACTATTAATAATTAATGAGTAATTTCTCAAATTATATTTATATCCTGCAATCGATCAAATTCATAAGAATTATCGCAGAGATATAATAGCAGAGTTTATCAATTAAATCTGGTTTATACTTTCTCGTGGCAATTTTTTTCTATACTTCGAAGTATCTTGGTAGCCAGGCTCATTCTACTTCCTAAAATAGATTAGACAACTTAGACTCACTGGGAATAAAGAGGAGGCGTAAAGGAGAAAGTTCGATGACTCATAAAGCGTACTACGGATCGCATGTTATTCCTCTTTTGTTCGATGCAATTAAACACGTCTTTTTTGCAGATTCTGAACTATCCTTCGAAAGTTAGTTTCGCGAGTTAAGAATTTTACGAAAGGCTCGCGAATTCCTCGTTTCTCGTTTTATAGAAAATTTTCTTCTCCATCGAGAGTAGACATGGAAACTTTATTTCTGTCTGCTGTCTTTTTTTTTTACCGACAAACAGCTTGAACGACGAAATGTCAACGACTATATCTATCATGGTTGGAACTTTTTTTTTAGATACGGATACTTGTCGAACGAAACTAGTTTGCAATGCTACGCAGAGTTTATAATTCATTCGAAATAATTTCTTTTGATCTTCGAGCTTGGCTCGTTAACATAGACACAGTTTCGGCATTACAATTTTGGTGCTCAAATTTTTCGATCAGGTTTCACTGATAAAAAATTCCGACGGCGCGATATGAAAAGTGAAAGTGACCCTAAAAATCTTCGAATCACTGTCACCAAGCCGAACGCATCTCCAACCTTTATCTCCTACGCCACTGTGCATGAGTATTTCTTCAGCTGGTGCAATTTCATCAAAATATTATTTTATAACCATAATACGTTTGGTAAGAAAGAGATCAGTCCGATTAGAATTTACTCTGACCCAAACCTAATTGAAACTTAATTTACATGCAATGTAAATTATCTATTCGATGTAAGCTCACCTATTTCCCATTGTAGCAACGATCTGCTCTAAAACGAATTTCTCACAATAAAGTCGACGATAAATTCAAACAAACTTCTCACTGCCACTTTTCGCAAACTAATCATACGCTCGTTAATGGCAATCAGGCGTCAACCTAATTGTTTCACCATCTTTCATTTATTACAGACGTATTCACACCCACTTAAATAACGAAATCATGAAACTCGCCTATAAAATCTCGACACAAAGAGTCTAAATAGGCTTCGTGAGCATAATCGAGCACGTAACATATCCCATACAAAGCTGTACGCAGACGTAACACGTAAAAGCATGTAGCTTGGGATCGAGGAGAACATAATGGACTTCCGGTAGGCCCGTTTCCATCGAGATACACGGCCATGTAACGAATGAATCGTTACATAAACTGTATTCGTAGTTAATCCTACGTACTTACTGCCAAAAATTAATTATCTTACGTATCGTTATTGGTTAATTTTAATTATCGTCTAAATTGATCTACTAATTTCGTTGTTGACAATCTTTCAGAGATCTCAGACTATAGACACTTCACTCGCTTCAATAGCATTTCTCAAACTTTTTTTCCAAATATATCGACCACCACATAACTCTGCAAAAAGTATTTCCCTCGTTTTAGGTGACGTTCACCGTGGCGTTGATGACACTAGCCATCATCCACATCGGCACGGCTGATCTACCGAAACCCAGCTACGCTAGAACGATGCTCAAAGTATCACGAAGCCTTCCAGGCGAAACGGAGGAGCTGAAAGTACGAACCAGCGAGGGGAACGTGGCAACTTTGATCGTGAAACGTCGAGACAAATCCTACCCCGAACAACAAACGGCGAACGAGCCTGCTAAAACTCTTCAAGATCCTGAAAATCCTAATTCTGAAGTAAGCAAGGAGAACGCCACGTCGTCGGACGTATCTGAATCGATAAAAAACGAACCAAAGACCAAAGAGGACATCAGAAAATTGGAAGAGGCTCAAATAGAACAACTCAGAGTGAAACTGTCAGACTCTGACAGCCAAAGAGGTTTCTCCAAACTTGAAAACGTATCCGCGAACGAAGAGACGAACATCGCTGGAAAGATTCGACCAGTCAGCGAACAGAACATCGATTACGGTAGCTGGACGCCTCTGGGTACCGATGGAAGGGCTGTTCAGCTTCAGGAATCGACGACGGAGGAATATCTGAGCTGGAAACCTCTTCAGAGTGATTTGAAGACGACTACCGAAGAAAGGACCAATTACGCCAGATTCGATCCAGCGTTTCCTGCAGGTGGACTACTTCTGCCGCGACATTTTCAGGACAGATCGGAGAGAAAACTGCAGTTGGCCGACCAGAGCGAGGAAAAGACTCGCTACACGTTTTTGCCTCATCAGATTCGATCTTCGAGAACGAATATCGGAGCAAACGCGTCCAAGAACAGAGATGGCAAGAACGTGCCGCCAGAAGTAATTGTCAGGTCGGAGATAAACGTGAAATCAAATCCAAAGAGGTCACCTATGACGCTGGATAGGGATGGTACGCCTGTGATTCATGGCAAGAGGGTTCCCGATGAACCTATCGATAAGATTCAAACGTGGCGCAACGCACGCGTGATTAACAATAAATTGATACACGATGCAGGAACTACGGACAACCTGGAAACCTCTTCGAGTTTTTATCCGGCGGAGAATGCTGTGGAGAGGCAGAGGTTCGACAGATTCTTCAAGAACGTTAACAGGAGGTATGTCGAGGGTATAAAGATGAAAGAACTTTATATAATCGAAAAATAGAGCTGGCTTCTGTTGCACACGTTGAACTAATATTATTGGTAGTTCAACCAATGAAATTATTAGTAACTGAACTAGTTCATTATTTTATTATTATTATTATTATTATTATTATTATTATTATTATTGGTAATAGAAACAGCGGTAGTACGTAGTAGGAATTGAATTAATAATATTAGCGAAAGTTTACAAGTCACGGGTTGCGAGTAGTAGCTACTTGGTTATATATACTTCGAGGAAATACACGATAAATATCGATATATTTTTCGTCAATTTGTCCGATAGATACGGCAAAGACTACGAAGAGGAAGGGAGAAACGTGTTCTTCGAGTGGGACCCAAAGAACTACAAGAACGAAGCGTTGAAAGCAGAGGTCTACGAAGCAAGAACAGACAATTACCGAAGCAACTCTCACAAAAGGATGCTACACCCTGACGGCGTGTCGATCTATCCCATTTCGCAGCTGTACACCCCGGAAAGTCAGAAGATCGCGCCAGTCGCCTTGAAGCCTGGCGCCAGGGCACCGGTCCTTCAATACGCTCATCCAGAATTGGGCGTGCAGCCTGCAAAGATCCTAAAAAATGAGAAAAGAAAGCCGGACAATTTCCCGGAGAACCAATACTCCTTTACCGAACAAAGACAGAAGAAGAAGTACGTCTTAAACGACAAGAACATCGTGGACACTTACACGACGAAGAATTATTACCCTAATCAGCATTTCTATGGTCTGAAGAGGCCGAACGACGCGCCATTTTGGGTGAAAATCTCGGAGAACCTGAAAAATCAATTCTCCAATAGCGTGGAGAAAGTTTCACAATTTACTCGACCAGTGATCGATCCTCTGGTGGAAGCTACGCATAAAATTTCACAGAATTTAGGTCTTTCGAACGGCAAAGAGGCTGAAGACAAAGTCGGCACTGTTACTTCCGGTAGCAGTATCCTGATCCCAGCTCTGGGACTCGTGGCATCAGGCGCTGCTCTCGGAATCGGTGCTGTCGCTGTTGGAAGATACCTAGACGTTGATGTTCTAAAGAGATCTAACGAAGCTCTAGGCAGCGAGGTGGAATATCAACGAGCTTTGGACGCTAGTCAGCCTTTGTTGAGAGAAGCGGATCGACAGAATAATGGCGGAAACTCGGAGCAAGTAGACAAATATAGCGGAACCGTGTACTTCCTCGAGAACGTAACACCGAACGAAGAATTGAAAGTTGATCGCGATGGTGGAAATTCGAATAATCGGAACGGAGTTTTGTTGATCGTGGAGGGAAATGAGAAAGCAGAGAACCAAGAGACTAAGCCGGAAATGGAGGAGAATAAGCAGGCGACGGGATACTCGAGAAAGAAACGAAGTCTCGATTATTTGGACATTTTCCAAGCGGAAGGAAATTTAAAAAATTTAATCAGAAATAAACGTTTGCAACGAAAGGGAGCCGATTCGATCAGCGAGATCGTAGAGATCGATTTTCCTTCTCGCGAAGGTAGCATCGACGTCACGGAGTTTCTTATTCCAAATAGAAAAGCGAACGACGAAATTAACTCGAAAAAGAACAACGAGGATTCTGCTATTTTGATAATCGAGGATGGCTCCATACCTTTGGACTTCCTCCAGAAAAATCTGGCTAACGATGTGTCTGATAAGAACGATTTGGCCAGCTTGGAGAGGGTCGTAGAAGCTTCTGTGAACGACGAAAAAGATTCTGTAGACGGAAGGGACGAAAGACGAAGGAGAAGAAGTATCGAAAGCGATCAGGAACTGGAAGACGCACTTCAGAATCTGGAGAACGCAGAGGTTGCCGAGGTAGCTCATATCGATGGTGATTGGACCAATACACCCTGTGCCAAAAGAATATTCTGCGACGCTATGATCGAAAGGGGCGCAGATGCGGTTATTTTGATGGAGAAAAAAATGGCTGGTCTTTTAGGCTTGTGAGTATCACGTCAACTTTCATATCGAACTATTGTGATCATTTCGAAAAATTATTACGACCTATAGAGTTATATAATTTGGTATTTAATTATGTTATGTTATAGTTAGTAGAGAATATTACAGTCGATTACCTATAAAGTTTTACTATATGTAGTTTCAGAGCCAAACTATCGTGGTATTATCCTGGCATTGTTATGGTACACAGCTTTCAGATTGAACTATTATGGTTGTTTCCAAGAATTATTTTCTTTCTAGCAAAAAGGTGAACGTAAAGTTACAAAACACACGGGAAGTTGTTTGTTCGTGTGATATAATGACGTTCTTCTTGGTTCTCGCCAATTAGCATATTATTTTGTAGCTGGCTATGTTTGGTGCACGGCCTTTCGGTTTCGTAGATCTGAGAAATGCTGATAGACCTCTTTTCTTCCTCTTCGCCGCTTCTTTTAGAAGAAACGAGTCTTTTTACGGATACGTACTCCTTCTAGAGAAAGGAATGCATTTTAAAAGCTTCACCGATTCGTCTAAGAAGATGTATAGATTTTTCAAGAAAATGGTAATCGGTTTTACAGAATGGAAATGCACTAGAAAAAATACACAATGGAATGGACAGTAGAGATACAGTCCATTTATCTGAACTTGTCTGGTGACAAACAATTTACAGGTGATTGCAGTTCATATAATAAAATTACTTCTACCTCCTACTAGGAGATCACGCTCAGATCAATGATTTTTCAGACCAGCAAAAGTTCAATTGATCGAATATTAAATAAAATTTCGTTCGGATAAATCGAGTTCTACTGTACGCGTTTCAAGAACGAATCGAAGTTACTCGCGTGTTTAATTTACAAGAAATACATTGAACGCTGTATCAATCATTGGAAACAGATAATTTAATTTTTTAAATATTCATGAGTGCCCAGTGAAAATCGATTGCACGGTCGTGATTTCCAGTGAAACTATGCTCGAAACGAAGATACAGCGATCTCGGGGTAGAAATCGTTTACGATCGATAACCAGAAGCGAGGAACGAAACGTACAGATTCGACATCGATTTGTCATCGTTTAATTTTCTATCGTTTCTCGCGCGGGGCTTTTCCCGTGACACGCGTGTACATAGTCTGGCTCGTCACGAAGGTACACGACGTGTGCACGCGCTCGCGCACGCGTGTATGCACAGAGTGAAATTGTGCTAAGAGGTAAAAGTCGAATCAGTCAGTAGGACGTCGCCGGCGAAAGCTGGGAAGAAAGTTATCTGTTTCTCGCTATGGTTCCGTCCAGCCGGCGAGGTTCTTTGATTTTCACGACTCGTCCCGGGATAATGGCTTTGTTTGAACTGGTTTCAAATGGTAAGAAATTGCATATACTGTTTCAAGGATTTGAAGAATCGATCCGGAGTATTCTTTAGATAGAGGCAGACTTTTGAAGGTTTTTTTTTTTCAGAAGCTTAGAAAATCTACATTTGTTTTACCTGAATAGCTACATATTCGTTTTACAAAAAGTTACAAGTCAATGTTACAAACGGTATTCATCGTCCTATGGTATCGTTTATTTATTTCATGTGACATTAGGAATTTAGGACGATAGGAATTTAAATTACCAAAATAAAATATAGAATCTGGTAAAAAAACGCTTCATTGAGAAACTCTTCATTGTGAATAATTTCAGCCACTCTACGTGATTTTAAATACGCAGGCATACATAGCCTTGCATTAATTTCCCCATTTACTAATCGCATCTATTCGATTAGACTTTCTAACTCGTCAATTTCACCAAAACAACTCCGATCTATCGTCACAATTCGATAGGGTCAACTTTCGATTCTACCATCTGCTTGTCATCATCTTTTTCATTCGATCCTATAATTTATTAACGATCCAATTATACATCGTTCCGTTAGCTATCAATTACACCGTGCCTATAGACAGTCTGGCAAGATCGTGGTCGCCTCGGGCTTTTTCTAACGAATTGCCGTCAACCAGCAGCCATTAATCGCTCGAATTTCTGTGATGTTCACAGGATTCAGCCCGGAGCAGCTGTACAAGTGTCCAGCCACTTTCAGCAGGTCATGGACGCGATACGAAGACACGATTGTTCGAGCTTTTTGTGTCCCCAGGCCAGGCCAGGAAACGTTTTTTTCTAAACAAAAGAAAAGAAAGAAGAGAAAGAAAGAGAACTCTTCGCTTAGATTCCTCTTGTAGATTCGTCGACGGACCGTGTACTTGCCCCCCGTCCTTAGCCACGGAGAAAAGCGGAACTGAGAAATCGTTAACTTCGCGACCGGTGAAAGCATTCGCCGTATAGTTCGATTCGAGTGATTCGGGATCCGGCGATTCGACTCGCACGTTGATTTGGTTTTAGACACGTTTTCGAGAGTTACTTTCAATCAGAGCACGAAAAGTGGGAATTTTTATTCAATTGGAGTGAGAACGTTTCGATTATTGGGATTCCATTCGAGATGATAAAGATTTGGCTGTAGTTTTTACAAAATTTGATGACTGACATTCGATAGCAGCATTAATTTCATAGATCAAGACCTAAATT
The DNA here is from genome assembly GCA_014825975.1 of Bombus haemorrhoidalis. NCBI lineage: Eukaryota > Metazoa > Arthropoda > Insecta > Hymenoptera > Apidae > Bombus > Bombus haemorrhoidalis. The sequence continues at coordinate 11,811,281 of CM026169.1, forward strand.
ATTGGGATTTCTTCGAACGCGTAATAGAAACTGCATTTTCCGAATTCCGAAATTCGGTTGAATTTTGTTTCCTCAATTTGATAAAAATAAGTAGAATCTGGACGTCTTCGAAAGCATAAAAGAAGCTTGACTTATGACAAAGTTCGTACGACCTTTAGTCAATTTCATGGGACTTGCATTCGTGTATGTATGTAATGGAACGTTTATTTTAAATTTCTGAAGCTCAGCAAAGTTTTTAAAATGGAATCACGAATAATCTCTATGGAAATTGTAGGGAACATTGCGAACTGATCGTTCAGCCAAAACTGTACATATTTGCCACCTTATTTAATATAAACTTAGGCTGGTAATTTAAGAAACTAGAGTTAATTAATTTCTATGAAACTCGAAACCACATAGCTCAAACTTGACCTAAATTATTCGATGCTACTAGATTGCACTGTATCAACGCGATGATTTAGATAAATCGTTTGAATTAAGTTTTAATTAGTTTGGGTCAAATTTGAGCCTTTATTGGGTCCTTTTCGAAGGAATGGATTTGGCTTGAGAAATCTGGATACATGGATTGATTTCTTGAGAAAAATCGACACACAAATTACTAATCAATATATATAATATTCTTAAGCGATATATTTATTCTGTTTCTTCCATTTTATTGTTTCACCTGGCTAATGGAAACAGCCTTAATTTGTAAAATAGCAATAAATTATACTTTCTTGCAATACTTCTGGTAAGATCATTTATTCTCTCGGTTTACAGACTGCAAATAATTATCTGAATGGTACATTACTGTACCACATACAAGAAGAAACTTTAGCCAATTTTCCATACAGATTAATACTATTATATGAAATAATTTATATAGACATCCTTATCTACCTTTTATTCTTCTGATCTAATTTGCTTCTAAATAACATTGATATACGTGAGTTTTCGTTTTAATTACATGCCCATGATTTTCTTCAAAGGCTGAAACTTATTTTCCTCGTTTAAAACGCAAATAAGACGGAGACACGAAAAATAAAAGAACCACAGTATATAACTAAAATGAAAGTTGGTTAAAGCAAATAAAAGTTAATTCAACAAATTCTCAAGTTACCTTTACCCACGTACTGCAAACAAGCGTCTATCTACAAATGTGATCCAACGATTCGTATCTAATTTCAGTAGCACATAAATGTGAATAAAAACGTAGTACGTTCTATGGTAAAAGTTTCTCAATAAAAGCAATCAATTATTCAAGGAAGAAGACAGAAGTTAGTCAGTAAGCACTTAAGTCGAAGATAGTTTACTAGCAGGCCAAGACGATTAAAAAAATTTGTCTATCCTCGTAGACGCGAAACTTCGAAGCTTGCACGCTTCCAAGTTGCAACATTTTCATATGGAAAAAGGTGATGAGGTGGTTTTTTATCTGCCAAGACAGGCATGCGCACGTCTTCTTTCGTGTAAAGAACGAGAAATTCGTGACAGTCGTTTTATCGTGCAGCTCGCGTGCGTGTACTTCTAACGGACTTCGACGCAGGTACACATTTAACGATAATTTCCTAAATGTTACTTAATGTTTCGCACATCCCATGAAGTACTATGCAATAGAAAAATATCATAAGAATTCAGTTATATAGTAATTCTCCAATTTCATCTGGGAAAATATTACAGAATCATCCTAGATATTTACAAAAGCTACATCAGACGAACTTTCACGGTTAGTTACTTTTCATTATAAAACATATAATCATTCTATCGAATTTTTAATATACGTTGCAGTTCAATGAACGTAAGATTTTATATAGAATTTTACAAAATTACACTACTTATCGAATAGATATTTTGGTAATCATATATTCTCATAAGAGTTCTTCTAAGTGATTAAAAAATTGAAACGTCTATAAAGCTTACATTTTCTACAAGTGATACCAAAGATTCCTCCGTTGGTGATTTCTTCGTTGCTTCCAATTAGTCATCTTAACATTTGAAATTAAATTTTTTTATTTGCAAATTTTGATACACATCCGCGAAAGGAAGATAGTATGGACTGACAAAGTAGCAAAAACGCGAACATTCCGAATAATCGCAATAGCCAAAATTAGACATAAAGTTGAGAACGACATTGAACTACACATTCATGAATAATTAATATCATAATAAGCATTCTGACTGAGCAAGGCGGCATGCGCTGTGAAAAACGTCCTGACAGTTTTTTAACGTGAGAACAGGTGGTTCAGTTACGAGGAGAAAAGGCCCCTATGGATATCCCACGAGGTGATTTTAAATATTAATAAAAAGATATTCGCAAAAAATTGCAGTGCTTGCAGAATTTTTTGTTTTACCACCTTAAAAATAAATATTTTTAGAAATTATATTTTTAAATAATATATCATAGAGAGAAAAAGAAAGATTATAGGCATATTTAATCTTACGATTCTGAAATATTTATTAAGTACCTATTTATGATAGATGGAGATGTAGATTTAAACAATGTATACGCTTGGAATTACAATCTACTGAAGTTTATGGGTATCTGGCCGGAAGAGAGGAAATGGAACCGATCATCCAGTTACCTCGTTCTTTTACCGTTTATCACGATGGTGTGCTTCGCATGTGGTCCACAAACTATTAACCTTTCGATAATCGCGGGTGACTCTGATCTGGTGATTGAGAATTTATCGAATAACATCACCTTCATGGTTTCGATTATGAAGACTTTGACTGTTTGGATCAACGGCATACGTAAGCATTTCAGAAAATTAACAAATATGGATTTTTCTTTTTTTTAAACTAAAAATACTGGCAAACATGCAGCTTATAATCTCATTGTACTGTTCCATTTTATCATATTCTCCTATTTATTTACGTTATATTTTGAAATATTCTTTAATCTTATTCTAATTGTTACACAAAAGGATCTATTAAGACGTATTCTATCTGAAATTTCCTCCTGTTCCAAGCGTTAAAGACTCTGCTAGGATATATGGCCAATGACTGGGACGCAGTGACGAATAAAACCGAACGAGAAACAATGGTGAACATCGCGAGGATCACTAGGAAGATTACAATAGGAAGCACATTGATGGTCAACATCGTAATTCTCGCTTTTGTGCCTGCACGATTGTCTAGCATGAAAAACAACGACATTACACTATTCCTCCGTGGCTATTACCCGTACAACACTAGCATCAGTCCAAACTTCGAATTGACGATGATCGCTCAATACGTGGCTGCCATTTATGCAGCGAATACGTACACAACTGTAGATAGCCTCGTCGTCCTACTGATTTTCCACGTTTGCGGACAGCTTTCGATTTTGAGGCAAGATATAGGGAAGATTCATTCGTACGATAAGAAAAATATAGAAATAAAGATGCAGAGGATTGTCGAAAAGCATGAATATATAAATAGGTTCGTATTAAAGAAGTTTGTTATATTGTTGAAGATACTAGGGAATATATACAGCGAAGAAAATAAATTGAAATACGTGTATGCATGGAATGTTAATTTTCGATGTTTAAGTTCATCAATGTAAAACCATTGTATGTTCGTCTTTTATTTTTTTCGTCTTAACCTTTAAACTTATAATGTTGCTGTCATTTGCTAACTAGTAATCTTGTCATGTGTACAACTAAGGTTCGCGGGAAGGATAGAGAATTCCTTTAACATGATGCTTTTGTTTCAAATGCTGAGTTGCACCATTCAGATATGTTCTCAGTTCTACCAAGTTATTATGGTAAGATGAAAAACGTACCTTTTTTCAAATGTATATCATAGAAAAAAATTTCAAAAAGTATTACGAAATAATGTATCATTTTTGTCATAATTTAATGTGCAGTCGTTAGGAGAGAACACAATGGAAAACATGATTTTGCAAATTTCGTTCCTCTTGATATACGTAGCTTACGTGATGTTGCAACTGTTCCTATATTGTTACATGGGAGAAAAACTAGCAGCCGAGGTAGCTTCTAGAAAAAAAAAAAAAAAAGAAATGAATAGATTGTCATATCAAGAGGTGGAAAATTATTAAAATTTGCAATTTTTCAGAGTACAGAAATAGCTAACACAGCCTACAATACCAATTGGTACAATTTACCGCCCAAGAATGCAAAATGGCTTGTAATTATTATGTGTCGTGCCAGGTCTTCACCCCTACAAATTACAGCAGGCAGATTTTGTTCCTTTACTTTCGCGCTCTATTGTCAGGTAAGGGTAAACGACTTATAATACAACTTACAAGTAGTATTTTTGTGTACCATATTTCCGAAAACGAACATGATTTTCGATCTTTTAACTGGACCGCTCTATGTCGTTCTATATCATATGAAGGAGTTTGTGGAGACGATGGGCTTGGAAAGTTGCATGTCACTCTCGTGTCTAGAAAAATTCTGCATGAATAAACAAACGATATACGCCATTATATGGGTCATAGGAAACTGTAAAACTTATCCCACATTATTTTTTTCTACCACATACACCCTACAGGTTTAGGATTTAGTTTAGATATAAAATAAGTAGATGGATGTAAGTCTTTAGATGTGACAGTATTTTAAAACAAGTTTCGTAATGGGGAGGAATTAGAAAAATATGTAATGGAGATCTTAACATATACAGAACAACCTTCTTTTTGTGTTCAGGTTTTAAAAACTTCGATGGGGTATGTTTCTGTTCTACACGCAATGAAAAATCAATAATAGACGAATCCATACATCTGTGAATTTTACAACTGGCCATCAACTTGATAAAAGAAGCGTTACGAAAAGAATATTTTAGTATACATCTCTAAATGATAAATTATATCTCAAAACAATGGGAATTAATATGGGGAGACAAAAAAATTAGGCACTGTGTAAAGTAATAAAACAATTAACTATTAAAGAGATTCTTCGAGACCACGAGTACTTCTCGGGAAACCTTGAAGATATTATTTTTTCCTCTTTGCGCACATCCATACTTTTCTCATCACATTTGTGGAAAACAAAGAAAAATTGACCACCATTTGCTTTGGCACGCAAAGATAAAAAATGAGTAGATTTCCCGGTTTGCTGGCAAAACAATGTACGTATGAGTAGTTCAGTGAATCTTAATACGATCCTTCCTCGATCCTACACCAAGGTGTTGATGATCCTACTCGATATATGTATACTTGCAATGCATAAATGATTTCTGCTGCAGCCATTTTATACCAAGCTACTAATACACGTATCAGCAAAGATTTACAGAAAGTATGTGGTCTGAAGCGACAGCTTCCAGGTGAGTATACAAGTCAGGGAAACGTTCTCCGCGTCATTCGCATCCCTTATGTTTGGTTTATAAATTCGTGCGTCGATGCAAGGTAGTAACAGTAACGCGTGTGATACGGGGACATGATTTTCTGTGTCATCAGGTCGGACGAGTGGAACGCGTAGCAGCATTTGTAGAGAATATAAGGGCAGGTTTTTTCAGTGAGATGACATTAGCATTTAGCAGTTCCACATTATGCATAATACGCATAACATGGTATTTCTGCTCTCCTTCGAAATAGAGACAAAGCTAAGAAATATTTTCTTCTAAAAGAAGCAACTTACCGTTTGGACTCCTCCTCTAGATTCGGCTAACCGTGTACTTGCCCCTCGTCTTTAGCCTTGGAGGAAGTCGGAACTGAGAAATCGTCGATTTTGCGGCCGATGATAATGTTCACCGTATAGTTCGATTCGAGTGACTCGAGATCCGTTCGATTTTTTGGTTTACTGGCTTCCTCGATATTTACCTACAATCAAAGTACAAAAAGTAGAAATTTTTATTCAACTGAAATGCGAACGAATTCGTGGTGATATAGCTTTTAATAAAATTTGAACGCTCAGATTGGATAGTATATTTAGTTTGGTGACCATAATTTGCAATATTTCTGGCGGAATCGTTTATCCTTGTATTTTATCGACTGNTACTCTGGTCGTCCTACTGATTTTCCACGTCTGTGGACAGCTTTCTATTTTGAGGCAAGATTTAGAGAAGATTCATTCGAACGATAAGACAAATATCGAAATAAAGATGCAGAAGATCGTCGAAAAGCATGAACATATAAATAGGTTTGTATGAAGGAAATTTGATATTTTGTAATATATATAGCGAAGAGAATAAATTAGAATAATCGTATGCATGGAAAGTTAATTTTCGATGTTTAAGTTCATCAATGTAAAACCATTGTATGTTCGTCTTTTATTTTCTTCGTCTCAACCTCTAAACTCATAATGTTGCTGTCATTTGCTAACTATTAATCTTGTCATTTTTACAACTAAGGTTCGTGGGAAGGATAGAAAATTCCTTTAACATGATGCTCCTGTTTCAAATGCTGAGTTGCACCATTCAGATATGCTCTCAGTTTTATCAAGTCATTACGGTACGATGAAAAACATACCTTTGTCCTAGTGTACATCATAGAAAAAATTTCAAAAAGTATTATGAAATAATATATCATTTTTCTCATAATTTAATGTGCAGTCGTTAGGAGAGAATACAATAGAAGACATGATTTTTCAAATTTCGTTCCTGTTAATATTCGTAGCTTACGTGATGTTGCAACTGTTCCTATATTGTTACATGGGAGAAAAACTAGCAGCCGAGGTACCTTTTAGAAAAGAAAAATGAATGGACTGTCATATCTAGAGGCGGGAAATTATTAGAATTTTCAATTTTTTTAGAGTACAGAAATAGCTAACATAGCCTATAATACCAAATGGTACAATTTACCTCCCAAGAATGCAAGGTGGCTTGTAATTATTATGTGTCGTGCCAGGTCTTCACCCTTACAAATTACGGCAGGCAAATTTTGTTCTTTTACTTTCGCGCTCTATTGTCAGGTAAGTGTAAACGGCTTATAACACAATTTACAGGTAATATTTTTCTGTACTATATTTCCGGAAATGAAGATGACTTTCGATCTCTTAATTGGACTGCTGTATGTCGTCCTATGTCATATGAAGCAGTTTGTGGAGACGATGGGCTTAAAAAACTGCATGTCACTTTCGTTTCTAGAAAGATACTGCAAGAATAAACAGACGATATACGCTATTATATTTGGGTCATAGGAAACTGTAAGACTTTCCCCAAATTATTTTTTTCTACTACAATTCATTGGGAAAATACCAAGAAAAAAGCTGGATAATTCCGTGAACACCCTACAGGTTTAGGATTCAGTTTAAATATAAAATAAGTAAATGAATTTAGGTCTTTATATGTGACAATATTCTAAAACATGTTTGGGAATGAGCAGAGATTAGAAAAATATGTAATGCAGATGTTCTATCCAGGGTGTGAACAATAATAATAATCAAAAACATGTATATACATATAAAGATATACAGAGCAACCTTCTTCTTGTGTTCAGGTCTTAAAAACATCGATGGGGTATGTTTCTGTTTTACATGCAATGAAAAATCAATAATAGACGAATCCATACATCAGTGAGTTTTACAACTGGCCATCAACCTGATAAAAAAAGCGTTACGAAAAGAATATTTTAGTACACATCTCTAAATGATAAATTATATCTCAAAACAATGGGAATTAATATGGCGAGACAAAAAAATTAGGCACTGTGTAATGTAATAAAACAATTAACCATTAAAGAGATTCTTCGAGACCACGAGTACTTCTCGGGAAACCTTGAAGATATTATTTTTTCCTCTTTGCGCACATCCATACTTTTCTCATCACATTTGTGGAGAACAAAAAAAAATTGACCACCATTTGCTTTGGCACGTAATGATAAAAAATGAGTAGATTTCCCGGTTTGCTGGCAAAACAATGTATAGTTGTGTAGTTCAGTACAATGTGCAGTTCAGTGAATCTTAGTACGATCCTTCCTCGATCCTACACCAAGGTGTTGATGATCCTACTCGATATATGTATACTTGTAATGCATAAATGATTTCTGCTGTAGCCATTTTATACCAAGCTGCTAATACACGTATCAGCAAAGATTTAAAGAAAGTATGTGTTCTGAAGCGACAACTGTCAGGTGAGTATACAAGTTAGGGAAACGTTCTCCGCGTCATTCGCATCCCTTATGTTTGGTTTATAAATTCGTGCGTCGATGCAAGGTAGTAACAGTAACGCGTGTGATACGGGGACATGATTTTCTGTGTCATCAGGTCGGACGAGTGGTACGCGTAGCAGCATTTGTAGACAATATAAGGGCAGGTTTTTTCAGTGAGATGACATTAGCATTTAGCAGTTCCACATTATGCATAATACGCATAACATGGTATTTCTGCTCTCCTTCGAAATAGAGACAAAGCTAAGAAATATTTTCTTCTAAAAGAAGCAACTTACCGTTTGGACTCCTCCTCTAGATTCGGCTAACCGTGTACTTGCCCCTCGTCTTTAGCCTTGGAGAAAGTCGGAACTGAGAAATCGTCGATTTTGCGGCCGATGATAATATTCACCGTATAGTTCGATTCGAGTGACTCGAGATCCGTTCGATTTTTTAGTTTACTGGCTTCCTCGATATTTACCTACAATCAAAGTACAAAAAGTAGAAATTTTTATTCAACTGAAATGCGAACGAATTCGTGGTGATATAGCTTTTAATAAAATTTGAACGCTCAGATTGGATAGTATATTTAGTTTGGTGACCATAATTTGCAATATTTCTGGCGGAATCGTTTATCCTTGTATTTTATCGACTGNTAAATAATTGTCTAAGTAGTATATTACAGTGCTGTATGCAAAAAGTAATCATGTTTGTGTGCAATTTAATAGTATTATATAAAATAATTTATATATAACAACGGCTTTTTTTCATTTTTTGACAATTTCCTACCTAATCTTCTTAATTAAGAAAATGCTGTCTTACTTTCTTTATTAAATGAACCTCCATTTGTCCTATAATTTGTGATCCAATTTGTTTCTATTTAATATTGATATGTACGTGTTCTCGTTTCACTTACGTGCAGAAGATTTTCTTAAAACATTAAAACCCTATTTCCCGGTTGAGACCAACACCATGTCGAGGCACTAAAAATGAAAGGACCAATTGAAATTGAAATTGATTGAAGTAACTTAAAGTTAGTCAAAATATTCCTACGCTACCTCTGTTCATGTACTGCGAACAAGTCTCCGTTTACAAATGTGAGGGAGTTTCGTATCCAATTTCAGTAGCACATAAATGCGAATAAAAACGTAGTTCTATGGTAAAAGTTTCTCAATAAAGGCAATCAATTATTCAAGGAAGGAGGCAGAAGTTAGTCAGTAAGCACTTAAGTCGAAGATAGTTTACTAGCAGGCCAAGACGATTAAAAAAATTTGTCTATCCTCGTAGACGCGAAACTTCGAAGCTTGCGCGCTTCCAAGTTGCAACATTGTTATGTGAAAAAAGTTGTTATGTGATGAGGTGGTTCTTCACCTGCCAAGACGGGCATGCGCACGTCTTCTTTCTGGTAAAGAACGAGAAATTCGTGACAGTCGTTTGATCGTGCAGCTCGCGTGCGTGTACTTCTAACGGACTTCGTCGCAGGTACACATTTAACGATAATTTCCTAAATGTTACTTAATGTTTCGCACATCCCATGGGGTACTATGCAGCAGAAAAATGTCATATGAATTAAATTATGTAGTAATTCTCCAATTTCATCTGGGAAAGTATTATAAAATCATCCTGGATGTATATAAAAGCTACATCAGACGAACTTTCACGATCAGTTACTTTTTATTATAAAACATATAATCGTTCTATAGAATTTTTAATATACGTTACAGTTCAATGAACGTAAGATTTTATATAGAATTTTACAAAATTACACTACTTATCGAATAGATATTTTGGTATTTATGTACTCTCATAAGAGTTCTTTTATCGGAAAGAACAAAGATTTATTACGAAATAATTCCATAAAGTATTGGAGAAATTGATAAAGTGATTAAAATATCGAAACCTTTATAAAACTTACATTTTGTACAAGTGACATCAAAACCCCTTCCGTTGGTGGTTTCTTCATTGCTCCCAATTTGTCATCTTAGCATTCCTAAAAAAAAATATGAAATACAAAATTGTATTGTTTGTTTTAAAATAACAACAAAATGATGAAATTAGTATGCTAGTAGCTAATATAATAGACACTTACTCTTTTATTACATAATGTAGGAGAACGTAAGATTTTTTATTTTATTCAATTTCTGGATATTATATTCGCCGCTTAAACAAATTTTTGTGACAACATTGACTTCCAGTAATAATTGTAATTGATGAATTATTTCCTTCACAAAGTAAATTTCTTATTTGCAAATTTTGATGCGCATCCGTGAAAGGAATATGGTATGGATTTACAACGTTGCAAAAACGCGAACGTTTCTCTTTCATTTCCACGAATGTTGGAAGTAGTTACGAGTAATTACAGACGAATAATCATAATAGCCAAAATTGAGAACGACTCAAGTTGAGACCGACATTGAACTACATATTCATGAATAATTAATATCATAATAAGCATTCTGACTGAGCAAGGCGGCATGCGCTGTGAAAAACGTCCTGATAGATTTTGAACGTGAGACCGTGGTTCAATTACGAGGAGAAAAGGTCCCAATGGATATCCCACGAGGTAATTTTACATATTAATACAGAAATATTCGGAAAAAATTGCAGTATTTGGAGAAATTTCTGTTTTCCACCACAAATAAATATTTTTAAAATTTATATTTTCAAGTAATATATCATAGAGAGAGAAAGAAAAATTATAGGCACATTTAATTTTACGAATGTGAAATATTTATTAAGTACCTATTTATGATAGATAGAGATGTAGATTTAAACAAAGTATACGCTTGGAATTACAACCTGCTGAAGTTTATGGGTATCTGGCCGGAAGAAAGGAAATGGAATCGATCTTCCAGTTACTTCGTTCTGTTACCGTGTATCGTGATGTTGTGCTTCATTTGCGCTCCACAAACAATTAACCTTCCGAAAATCGCCGGGGACTCTGATCTGGTGGTCGAGAATCTATCGACTAATATTACCGTCATGGTTTCCCTTATGAAGACTCTGACTGTTTGGATCAACGGCATACGTAAGCATTTCAGAAAATTAACAAATATGGATTTTTCTTTTTTTTAAACTAAAAATACTGGCAAACATGCAGCTTATAATCTCATTGTACTGTTCCATTTTATCATATTCTCCTATCTATTTACGTTATATTTTGAAATATTCTTTAATCTTATTCTAATTGTTACACGAAAGGATCTATTAAGACGCACTCTATCTACCATTTCCTCTTATTTCCAGCGTTAAAGTCTCTACTGAAATACATGGCCAATGACTGGGACGCAGTGACGAATGATACCGAACGAGAAACAATGGTGAACATCGCGAGAATCACTAGAAAGATTACAATAGCAAGCACATTGATGGTCAACATCGTAATTATCGCTTTTGTGCCTGCATGGTTGTCTAGCATGAAAAACAGCGACATTACATTATTTCTTCGTGGCTATTTCCCGTACAACACTAGCATCAGTCCAAATTTCGAATTGACGATGATCGCTCAATACGTGGCTGCCATTTATGGAGCGAACACGTACACAACTGTAGATACTCTGGTCGTCCTACTGATTTTCCACGTCTGTGGACAGCTTTCTATTTTGAGGCAAGATTTAGAGAAGATTCATTCGAACGATAAGACAAATATCGAAATAAAGATGCAGAAGATCGTCGAAAAGCATGAACATATAAATAGGTTTGTATGAAGGAAATTTGATATTTTGTAATATATATAGCGAAGAGAATAAATTNGGAATAATCGTATGCATGGAATGTTAATTTTCGATGTTTAAGTTCATCAATGTAAAACCATTGTATGTTCGTCTTTTATTTTCTTCGTCTCAACCTCTAAACTCATAATGTTGCTGTCATTTGCTAACTATTAATCTTGTCATTTTTACAACTAAGGTTCGCGGGAAGGATAGAGAATTCCTTTAACATGATGCTCCTGTTTCAAATGCTGAGTTGCACCATTCAGATATGCTCCCAGTTTTATCAAGTTATTACGGTACGATGAAAAACATACCTTTGTCCTAGTGTACATCATAGAAAAAAATTTCAAAAAGTATTATGAAATAATATATCATTTTTCTCATAATTTAATGTGCAGTCATTAGGAGAGAATACAATGGAAGACATGATTTTTCAAATTTCGTTCCTGTTAATATTCGTAGCTTACGTGATGTTGCAACTGTTCCTATATTGTTACATGGGAGAAAAACTAGCAGCCGAGGTACCTTTTAGAAAAGAAAAATGAATGGATTGTCATATCTAGAGGCGGGAAATTATTGAAATTTGCAATTTTTCAGAGTACAGAAATAGCTAACATAGCCTATAATACCAAATGGTACAATTTACCTCCCAAGAATGCAAGGTGGCTTGTAATTATTATGTGTCGTGCCAGGTCTTCACCCTTACAAATTACGGCGGGCAAATTTTGTTCTTTTACTTTCGCGCTCTATTGTCAGGTAAGTGTAAACGACTTATAACACAATTTACAGGTAGTATTTTTCTGTACTATATTTCCGGAAATGAAGATGACTTTCGATCTCTTAATTGGACTGCTGTATGTCGTCCTATGTCATATGAAGCAGTTTGTGGAGACGGTGGGCATAAAAAACTGCATGTCACTTTCGTTTCTAGAAAGATACTGCAAGAATAAACAGACGATATACGCTATTATATTTGGGTCATAGGAAACTGTAAAACTTTCCCCAGATTATTTTTTTCTACTACAATTCATTGGGAAAATACCAAGAAAAAAGCTGGATAATTCCGTGAACACCCTACAGGTTTAGGATTCAGTTTAGATATAAAATAAGTAGATGGATGTAGGTCTTTATATGCGACAATATTCTAAAACATGTTTGGGAATGAGCAGAGATTAGAAAAATATGTAATGCAGATGTTCTATCCAGGGTGTGAAGAATAATAATAATCAAAAACATGTATATACATATAAAGTATTTCACACGTATATAAAGATATACAGAGCAACCTTCTTCTTGTGTTCAGGTCTTAAAAACATCGATGGGGTATGTTTCTGTTTTACACGCAATGAAAAATCAATAATAGACGGTCCCATACATCAGTGAGTTTTATAACTGGCCATCAACCTGATAAAAGAAGCGTTACGAAAAGAATATTATAGTACACATCTCTAAATGATAAATTATATCTCAAAGGAGATAAATTATATCTCAAACAGGAATTAGAATAGTGAGACAAAAAATTAGACACTGTGTAAAGTAATAAAACAATTAACTATTAAAGAGTCCTCGAGTACTTCTCGGGAAACCTTGAAGATATTATTTTTTCCTCTTTGCGCACATCCATACTTTTCTCATCACATTTATGGAGAACAAAGAAAAATTGGCCACCATTTGCTTTGGCACGTAAAGATAAAAAATGAGTAGATTTCCTGGTTTGCTGGCAAAGCAATGTACTTATGTGTAGTTCAGTGAATCTTAGTACGATCCTTCCTCGATCCTACGCCAAGGTGTTGATGATCCTACTCGATATATGTATACTTGTAATGCATAAATGGTTTCTGCTGTTCCCATTTTATATCAAGCTACTAATACACGTATCAGCAAAGATTTACAGAAAGTATGTGGTCTGAAGCGACAGCTTCCAGGTGAGTATACAAGTCAGGGAAACGTTCTCCGCGTCATTCGCATCCTCTATGCTTGGTTTATAAATTGGTGCGTCGATGCAAGGTAGTGACAGTAACGCGTGTGATACGGAGGTATGACTTCTTTGTTTCTTCAGGTCAGGCCAATAGTACCTTAGTAATGTCGGAGCGTAGTGGAAAATATTTATGGAGAATATAAGGGGAGGTTTTTTCAGTGGGTTGACATTACGATATAGCCGTTCTACACAATTCATATTATGCTCAATACGCGTAATATGGTATTACTGCATTCTTTTGAAAAGAAGACGAAGCTAAGAAATATTTTCCTCTAAAAAAGAACTTACCGTTTGGATTCCTCTTCTAGGTTCGGCTAACCGTATATTTGCCTCTCGTCATTAGCCTTGCAAAAAGTCGGTACTGAGAAATCGTCGGCTTTGCGGTCGGTGATAGCATTTGCCGTATAGTTCGGTTTGAGTGATTCGAGATCCGTTCGTTTTTTGATTTACTGACGTCTGCGACATTTAACTAGAATCACAGCACAAATATGGAAATTTTTATTCAATTGAAATGCAAACAAATTCATGGTGATATAGGTTTCAATAAAATTCGATGGCTGAGATTGGATTGTAGGTCTAATTTGGTGATGAAAATTTGCAATATTTCTGGTGCGACCGTTTATCCTCATTTTTTATCAACTGTAAATAATTGTCTAAGTAGTATATTACTGCGCTGTATGCAAAAAATAATCATGTTTATGTGCAATTTGATAATATTATATAAAATAATTTGTATATATTATAAATTTTTTCCATTTTTTGACAATTTTCTAGTTTATCTGCTTGAATAAAAGGTGCTTTCTTATTCTTATTATTAAATGAACTCGTATTTGTCTTATATTTTCTTGACCCAATTTGTTTCTATATAATATTGATATGTATGTGTTTCTGCCTAACTTACGTGCTAAAGATTTGCTTGAAACGTTAGAACTCTATTTCCCGGTTGAATCCAAAACAATATCGAGGCACGAAAAATACAAGAACCGCAGTAATAACTGAAATTGAAATTGATTGAAGTAAATTAAAATTAGTTTTTCTTCGTTACCTCTGTTCATGTATTGCGAACAAGCCTCCGTTTACAAATGTGAAGGAGTTTCGCATCGAATTTAAGTAACACATAAAAGCGAATAAGAACGTATTATGTCCCATGGTAAAAGTTTCTTAATAAAGGCAATCAATTATTCAAGGAAGGAGAAAGAAGTTAGTCAGTAAGTACCTAAGTTGAAGGCAGTTTGCTAGCAGGCGAAGACGATTAAAAAAAATTGTCTATCTTCGTAGACGCGAAACTTCGATGCTTGCACGCTTCCAAGTTGCATCACTTTCACATGAAAAAAAGGTGAGATAGTGGTTTTTCACCTGCCAAGACGGGCATGCGTTCTTCTTTAGTCTAAGGAACGAGAAATTCGTGACAGTCATTTGATCGTGCAGCTCGCGTGAGTGTACTTCTAATGGACTTCGACGCAGGTACACGTTTAACAATATTACTGAAAATTTTACTCAATGTTTTGCACATCTCATGGGGTACTATTCAATAGAAAAATATCATAGGAATTAAATTATATAGTAATTTCCCAATTTCATTTGGAAGAGTATATCCCAGTTAAAGAACCATCCTATATATTTATAAAAGCTACATCAGACGAATTTTCACGGTCAGTTACTTTTCATTATAAAACATATAATAGTTCTATAGAATTTTTAATATACGTTATAGTTCAATGAACGTAAGATTTTATATGGAATTTTACAAAATTACACTACTTATCGAATAGATATTTTGGTATTTATATACTCTCATACGAGTTCTTTTATCGGAAAGTACAAAGTTCCATTACGAAGTAATTCTATAAAAAATTAAAGAAATTGATAAAGTGATTAAAATATCGACACGTTTTGTAAAATTTACATTTTGTACAAGTGACACCAAAGCCTCTTCCGTTGGTGGTTTCTTCATTGCTCCCAATTTGTCATTTTAACATTTCTAAAAAAAAATGTGAAACACAAAATTGTATTGTTTGTTTTAAAATAACAACAAAATGATGAAATTAGTATGCTAGTAGCTAATATAATAGACACTTATTCTTTTGTTACATAATGTGGAAGAGCGTAAGATTTTTTATTTTATACAATTTCTGGATATTATATTTGCCACTTAAACAAATTTCTGCGACAACAGTAACTTCCAGTAATAATTGTAATTATTGATGGATTATTTTCTCCCCGAAATTAAATCTTTTTATTTGCAAATTTTGATGCACATCCGTCAAAGGATGATAGTATGGACTATCGTTGCAAAAACGCGAACGTTCCCTGTTATTGCTCCATTTCCGTGATTATTGGAAGTAGTTACGAGTAATTACGAACGAATAATCGTAATAGCCAAAATTAGACACAAAGTTGAGAACGACATTGAACTAGAGTTACGAATAATTTACGATATCATAATGAGCATTCTGACTGAGCAAGGCGACATGCGTTGAGAAAAACGTCGAGAAATTTTTTTAACGTGAGAACAAGTGGTTCAGTATATTCAGAGAAAAGAAGCTCCTATGGATATCCAACGAGGTAATTTAACATATTAATACAGAAATATTCGGAAAAATTACAGTGCTTGCAGAAATTTTTGTTTTGTCACCTAAAAAAAAAAATGAGTAAATGAGGAAAAAGGGAATTATATTTTTAAGTAGCATATCATAAAGAGATAGAGGAAAATTATAGATACATTTAATCTTACGATTCCGAAATATTTTTTAAGTACACATTTATGATAGACAGTGATATAGATTTAAGCTATGTGTACGGTTGGAACTACAATATGCTGAAGCTTATTGGTATTTGGCCGGAAGAGAGGAAATGGAATCGATCCTCTAGTTACTTCGTTCTGTTGCCGTGTATCGTGATGGTGTGCTTCATTTGTGCTCCACAAACTATTAATCTTCCGATAATCGCGGGTGACTCTGATCTGGTGATCGAAAATCTGTCGACTAACATTACTATCACGATTTCGATTATGAAGACTATGGCTGTTTGGATCAAAGGCAAACGTAAGCATCTCAAAAATGTTTTTTTAAACTGAAGATACTGTCAAATATCCACTTTGTAAATATTATTCTACTGTTTTATTCTATTATATTCTGTTTCATATCTACAGTATATTCTAAGACATTCTTTTATCTTATTCTCATTGTTACACAAAAAGATCCATCAAGACGTATTCTATTAGCCATTTTCTTCTATTGCAAGCACTAAAATTTTTGCTGAGATGCATGGCCAATGACTGGGACACAGTGACGAACAACGCCGACCGAGAAAAGATGGTGAACATCGCGAAGATCACTAAAAAGATTACGATTAGAAGCATACTGCTGGCCAACATCGTAATTGTAGCTTTTTTGCCTGCACGATTGTCTAGCATGATATACAACGACAAAGAACTGTTCTACCGTGGTTACTATCCTTACAACACTACGATCAGTCCAAATTTCGAATTGACATTAATCGGCCAATTGATGGCTGCTCTTTATACAGCCCTAACGTATACAACGGTAGATACTTTTGTCGTGCTGTTGATTTTTCACGTCTGTGGACAACTTTCGATTCTGAGAGACGATCTAAGGAAGATTCATTCGTATGATAACAAAAATGTAGAACTGAAATTACAGAAGATCGTCAAAAAGCATGTATATATCAATAGGTTTGTATTGGAAAAAATCGTTCTTTGTTGACGATGGCAAGAAAGATAGAAGAAGCACAGTGATAAGTATGAATTATAATAAGAAGAATCATAAAATACTAAATAACGAAATAGAAATTCGAGAATTTAAAATCTTTCAAAGTCCATCTTTTCCTTTCTTTGCCTTAATCTATAAATGCATAATCTCGTCATTTGACAATTGTTAATCCCGTTGTATATATTATTTAAGGTTCGCAGAAACGATAGAGAATTCTTTCAACATGATGCTTCTGTTTCAAATGCTCGGTTGCACCACTCAGCTATGCTCTCAGACTTATCAAGTTATTATGGTACGAAGAACAAAACATTTATTTTCAAATGTATAATATATCGTCGAAGGATACAGCAAGAAGTATTATAATAACAAAA
Organism: Bombus haemorrhoidalis; assembly: GCA_014825975.1. Taxonomy (NCBI): domain Eukaryota; kingdom Metazoa; phylum Arthropoda; class Insecta; order Hymenoptera; family Apidae; genus Bombus; species Bombus haemorrhoidalis. The sequence goes on from CM026169.1 coordinate 11,829,073, forward strand.
TAATATATCGACTTTCTCATAACTTAATTTATAGTCACTTGGAGAGGAAGCGATAGAACATATGATTTTGCAAATTACCTTCCTGTTGATATACGTAATTTACGTGCTGTTGCAATTGCTCTTATATTGTTACATGGGCGAAAAGCTAACTGTTGAGGTACATACCTTTTATAAATAAAAGATTAATCAATCGATATCATTGGTAAATAAAATTTGCAATTTTTTTCAGAGTACAGAAATTGCCAACACAGCGTACAACGCCGAATGGTACAATTTACCTCCCAAGAATGCAAGATGGCTTGTAATTATCATGTGCCGTGCCAGGTCTTCGCCCTTACAAATTACAGCAGGCAGATTTTGTTGCTTTACTTTAGTGCTATATTCTCAGGTAAGTGCAAAGTAGGTATAATACATTTTTCCTAAAATTTTCCGAAAGATACAATGACTAATTTATAACGTTGTGCCAATTTGTGGATAGAAATTGTGTCCATGTGAAAAATATTCGATTCTATTGAAACAGTTAGAATATAAGAATTCTATATACATGTAGAATATAGGTAACTTGTTTGAGACAAGTATCACACGATTCTTGCTTCAATTCTGTCAAGACCGATCCTATCCTTGGAAGACATGTACCGATAAAGTTTGGTCAGTAAATCCTAGAACACATCTGATGTAAGAGATATATAAATATTGCACAAATTGACTGCTTAGAGTTTAGCATATCAACAGAGGAAAATATATCGAAAGGTGGAATAAATGCAACGGTGAAGTGTTGATGGAATGTTTTTGGACGTAGAATTGGAACCGAGACAAAAAGTAGATATATGATATTATGTTAGGAGAAATAAAAGTATATACAGAGGATCCACGTATTTACTAGTCGTATGTATATATGTATATATCCCAGACATGTCAGAGGAATGTAGAGGAAAGTATTCGAAAAGAAATTTGGAAATGAGTAAAAGTTAGAAAAATATGTAATGATATCTCGTATTTACATAAACATATACAGAGCGATCTTTTCTTTGTGTTCAGGTCTTAAAAACCTCGATGGGGTATGTATCTGTTCTACTCGCAATGAAAAATAAATAATATATGTCCGCAAATTTTACAACCGTCTATCAATTTGATAAAAGAAGCGCTACGATAAGAATATTTTAGTAGATATCTCTAAATGATGAATTATATCTCAGAACTACGAGAATTAAAATGGTGTGGCAAAAATTAGGCGCTGCGGAAAGTAATGAAGTTATTAATTATTAAAGAGATTGCTCGAGACTACGAGTATTTTTTGCAAAACCTTTCCTTCTGCATCTTGACATTCTCCCGTTTTCTCTTTTTCTCTTTTTTAAGATATTGTATTTAGAGTGCTTCTTTGAGCAACTTTAAGCCTATTCCTAGTCGATTGCTCAGAGACTAACCACAGACATGCCATCGATAAATATTTAGTCGGTTTATGAACCGTAACTGCAACGTTTGTTAACAACGTTGCTGTTGTTAGATGTTATTTTCGTTCACTGCTATTTTCTTCATTTCTCAGCAATGATGCGCTATTTTAAAGAGAAAACTTGGACACACTGAGGATAGATGACAGTCAGTATATCAGCACGACTGGCTTTAATCAAAAACAATGATGTTTCTGCTATTACGTTACGAAAATTAATTTTCTAAATATTTTTCGATAACGAATAATCATTTGCATAAAGGTATAAACATAGATACGTACATTTCCTTTGCAAATATTAAAAAATCTCATGTAATACACGTTAATTGGCACGGATCATCAAGAAAACGATTAATCAGTACTTGGCGAATTTCTAAGCAGATTCCTAGATAAATTATTAAAATTAGATAAGATGGTGTACAATGCCAGCTTGTTACGATGGTCGGATCTGACATATTGTCAGGACGATCAGGTACGACATTGGATGTTTGAGATTGGCACGTGCGAATTTTCTCGTAAGCGGTGACTCGACAGTACGCGGCTACGATACGATTTTGAACAGCGAACGAGACGGTGGAGCATCCCAACATCCGCTTGTAGATCATAAGCGATCGTAATGAATATCCGTTCATTCATCTCTTTTGTTTTTCACCCGTGAATGCTACCCTTTCTTTCTCCCCGCTTGCAGAGTAACACGCAAAGCGTGTCAGAAGCCGATCTAAGAGCACTTCATCCAGCCACGTTCTCTTACGACATCGCCAAGAGTCAAAATTTTGAGATCGCATGGCCGGGACAATTCACGGGCTCGGTGTTAACCGCGATATGCTATTCTTGTTTCGACACGTTCCTTGCGGTTCTCGTGTTATACTTGTGCGGTCAA